>JXTB01000049.1:897808-966949 GCA_002914805.1 Parasponia andersonii
ACAAGCACTATGGATAAGTTTTGAACCCAAACCTAGAAAAAGTTTCTACTTAGCTTCTAATTTCTCCCCAGGGGGCATGCTTTTGGACAATTATTGAGGTTTTGTTTGGCATACATGTTGGAAATATATTGTTGACCAACCTTTAAAACCTCTATTACTTACCCCCTTGGTTTGGAAATTTATTGTTGATAAACTCAAAGACCCATCACCTTGAAATGGAGCGTGGATGTTATCCTCCAGAATTTGTCAAATTTAGTTGTATACTTGTCCTTGCCTGGTCATAGCTTTGCAATGCTATTAAGTGAGCTTGCATTATCCATTGAGCTTAGGGGCTCTATAGTGAGTATAATGACATGCTGGTTTTTTTAGTTGCCATGGCGTTCTGATAGTTTTTTCTCTTTCAGAAAAAGAGAAAGTGGAAGGTGACGAGCTGCAAGAGTGGTTAAACTTGGTGGTTGCGCCTACAGAGTTGTCAATATTCATAAGAGGGAAGCAAGAGTCTCTTCTCCCCTTGCCGAATGAAAGTGAGATTGCAACCATTTCTTAGTCTGCAGATCCTCGAACTTTTAAGTGAAGCATGGAGTAAGTCAGCAGCCCTCTATGCAGCTACCAAGTCGGGAAACCTGTCTTCACAATTGGCATCAACTCACTCGTACACCTTTGTATATCACGGTAATAACGAATTTTGGATTCTATTTCTCAACATCAAATGTTTCTTTTCATCTCACAATTTCCCAGCCCAACCAAAGAGAGGGAAGAATTCGACGACTTGTATTCGCAGCAACCCTCTCAAGTGTTTGATATTTGCGGGTTGGTTTTTTGAATTATGTTGTACATTCAGCTGTTAGGACAATCGGATCCGTTTGTATACAGTTGTAATTGTTATTCGGTTGTCTACCATATTATGTTATTTGCGAAATACACGAGTCTTAGGTTCCATACACAATATGAATTTTGTGCTCCTGCATACTGTTTCATACCATCATTGTTTTATCTTTCTTGTTATCCTGTGGAAGGGGACCTTTATATTAGAAAAAAGATCCTCTCAAAGACGAACTGTTAGTAGCCTACTTGACTTTTTTCCTTAATTATTCCTTGTTTCCGTTGATGCATTTCAGATTAACTGGTGCACGAAATACTTCTCTTTTTTTAAAAAAAAAAAAAATCATACCCGTGGAAGAAGAAAAAGGGAACTTAGAGAATTTCTAAAGGTTATAGAAGTTCTAAACTAGAAGAACTGCATGTCCAAGCATACGGAAGCATTTATCTGTATAATTACCTTTCCTTTCAATAACTTGTGAAGGAAGAAAAAGTAGAGTTTGCCATCGAAGTTCAAAAAAATCATTTGGTATGTCGTATTCGAAAATATGTCATCAAATCTCTTCTTGACTCCAGCTGTTGGGAGGGTTTCAGTTTCATAGGTAACGTAAGGGAGAGATTCATCTCACATTTTGAGCAATCCAACGGTAAAAAGGACTGAAAGAAAAATACGAACACACTAGTTTCCTGAGCTGAGTGAAAAAAGAACCGATCCTTTATCCGGAGGAGTGATGGGTATTTGATGATTATTATGGGATGGGCTGTGTTTGATATTTTGTAAAAAGGAACGAAATATCAGCGTTGCTTTCTGAAAGCAACCCTACCTTTCGTCCACTGCCTTGGGGAAAATAACAAATTCTTGTTAACTTATATATGCATATGGCTTGTAAGGACCACAGTCGCATGTGGTAGTCAACTGGTTCTGTTGCTTTCCTAAATACACGACGCCTTTATTCTTCGTTGGGCGGTAAAAACTTCTATTTGTATCCGCAGGACAACTCCGGACTCCAGTCTTGACAATTTGCTTAACTGAGTAACGTTTGTAAATTTTAGGGATAACCACAACAAAAAAATGAAAAAAAAAATACTTTCAGTTTTGAATATTCTGCAATTTAAATTTTTATATTCTGTAAAATAATATTCTAAAATTAAGAATTTCTAAAAGTTAATATTTTAAGTTAACTTTGTGAATAATTTTAACCGATAAATTATAATAATATCCTCAAAATTAAAAAAAAAAAATAACAAGGATTAATCTAATATTATTTATTTTTTTATTATTAAAATTGGTCAAAAAAATCTAAAATATTAATTTTATAAAATTCTTAATCTCAGAATATTATTTAAAATATTATTTTATAAATTTTAAACTTTAGAATTTAAATTACAAAAACCCTTTTATAATTTATCTCGACTTATCAATATAAAGTATCATTCTTTTTTTTTTTATTATTCAATGATAAAGTATCGTTCATGTAACATGTCCCTATATTTTGCAGTATTTACTATCAATGATGGAAAAATATCTCACACGTAAGAAATACTACTGTTTTAATGAAATATAAACTGTTAAACTAGATGAGTCCGTATTGTTATTTGACAATACTAACACGCTGTAACACATCTAATAATCTCATACTACTGATCAATATTGGTACACCAAATTCCATAAAACCTCTGGTAAATTATTAGGTTGTATAAAGTCAAATCATACTATACTATTATTCCTCAATTGCAGCTTGTGTGGGCATAATTTTATCTAGTATATCGAGTATTTTGCATATTCAATAGAGGAAATAATTAGGCAAAACCCGGTCTTTTTAAAAGAATCTAAAAAATACAGTACCCCAAATTTTATAATATTTTCATACGGTGTTTTATTGAAAACTACCCACCTAAATTTTTTATTCGTTCTTTCATCCCGTCCCTTGCTCAAATCTAAGACCTTGCTTTCTCCTTCTCGTCATTGTCGACCTCAATTCTTCCGATTTCGTTGTCGGCAATGTCTGTGTCAATTTTTGCGGATTCCCCTTCTATGGTGGCTTTTGGAACTTAAGGCACTTCACTGTTTCTCTATCTGTAATTTAGTTCTTAAACCCGTTTTAGCTTCTTAATGTTTAAGAAACCCAGAAAAGTAATCTAATAAACTTAAACCCATTTTATTTTCTTCTATTTTCTGTAAGTCGAAGAATCTAATGAGCTTTTTTTTTTTTCCTAGGATTGAAAGCTTTGATTTAAGTGTTTTTTAATATATTGGGTACTGAGTTTTCTTTTTAGGTGTTCTTTTAGCCAGAAATTAGTTGTTACCTGAGCTTGGGTTTGCACTTGACACTAGTTTATTATGTTCAACTGGGTTGAAAATGAAAAATTTTTAAAGCTTCTTTTTGTAAGAACTAAAGCTATTGTCATGATTTTCCAAGAAAATGAATTGTGGGATCAGATTGGAATCGTTCTTAGAAAAAAGAACTATTTTTTTTTGTTTGACTTCACATTTGATTTAATGTTTATTTATATGAATAGTTGGATGAATTGTTATGGTTTGAGGAGCTGGGTTATATTGTAAGTATCTTAGATGTATGTGTTATGTATATATTATTTGTTGATTGTACTGTGTTGACAGTCTTGCTGCAAATACAATGGTTTCATTTATCTGTGGATCGTTGAGGAGCGAGTTTGATATAATTTTACGGTCACTATTTAAGCAATAATCTACATGTTTTTGTCCTTTTATTTCCCTTTTCCTCCTATTTGGTGATTTTTAAGAGAACAAACTTTCAAATGTGGTTGTGCTTGTGAGGAAGCTTGCCCAAATACCTCAGTGGACAGTACAGAAACCTCTTTGTTTTGATATTGGCTTCACTTATAAAAGTTGAACTCAAGCCCCTGACTTCTTCATTTTTTCCGGAAGGAACTATCTTTCTTCGGTGCTCTTCATTGTTTTGAATTTCATTTTCTTTGCTGCAGCTGGGTCCTTAATTTATGAAAGGAATCAAGTATGTCACCTTTTACATGGTTAATGGAGTTTTGGAGAGGCAACTGTTGCTGTAAAATATTATGAAAAACAAAGATCAGTTGATGTATCTGAACTTTGACGGAAAAAAATTTTTTTGGTAAAAAAAAAAAAAAAAAAAAAAAAAAAAAAAAAAAAAAAAAAAAAGGGTAAAGAATGAAAGATGACGGGATTATTGCCTTAGAAGAGGTTCCTTTTTGAGTGAAAGCCTTAATTTGTTTCTCATATTATGTGATGCTTTAGCTAGTAATTAGTTCAATATATGTTTAATTCGACAATTATCGATAACTAGTTAAACCAGTTATTGATATTTGTAACTAGTCCTTAGTTTGAAATTAGTAATAAAATTAGTGATAATAACTAGAAGAATTAGTAAACAAATTAGTTAATTGTAACTAAAAAAATCAATAACCAAATTAGTTATCAATAACAAAAACACCAATAACCAAATTATTATGACTTGTAACTAGCAATCAGAGAAATAGGAAATCAGTAACTGAAGAAACCAATAACTATGTTTCTTAAATCAGTAACCGAAGAAACCAATAACTATAATAGAAACTTGTAACCAGTAGTTATTAGTTATTAGCCAAATTGTAACCAATAACCAAATTGTAACTAATAACTAGTTATTGATAACTAATCACTAATCCTTAAACTTAGCCATTAGTTTGAAATCAATAACAAATTAGTGATGATAATTAGAGTAATTAGTAACAAAATTAGTTAATTGTAAGTTAAAAAACTATTAATTAAATTTTTTGGTGACTAGTAACTAATAACCAGAAAAATTAGAAAATAGTAACTAGAGAAATCAATAACTATTTTAGAAACTTATAACCATAGGTTATTAGTTATCAATAACTAGCTATTGAACTTTGTAACTAGCCATTAATTTGAAATTAATCACCAAATTAGTAATAATAACTAGAGTAATTAGTAACTAAATTAGTTAACATTAACTAGAAAAACCAGTAATTCAAATTTGTTAATAGTAACTAGAAAAATCAGTGATCAGAGAAACTAGAGAAACCAATAACTGTATTAGAAATTGATAACCAGTAACAAAATTGGTAATTAGTAATATTTAACCAATAACTAAATTGGTTAGGGGTTACTATAGTTATTTCATTTGTTCCTTTGTTTTTTTTTTTCTTTTTTGAAACTAGTAACTAATATTGTAATTGTTAACTAGATTGATCATTGTAAATAACCACTAATCTAGAAATTAGTAGCTAAATTGGTAACTGTATTAGAAACTAAAAATAAGTTGGTTCTTTTTTTTAAAAAAAAAAACTCAAATTGGCTATTGCTAAATGGTTGAGAGAACTTAGTAACCATTTAATATATTAAATTTTAGTAGCAAGAATAACCAGTAATATATTTCGAATTAGTAACCAGAAAGGTAATTGATATGTAGGGAAAGAAATAAAAAGAGGATAAAAAGCAAAATTAAAAAAAAATTAAGAGAGAGAAAGAATAGTGAGGAAGTTCATGATTCAATAGGGAAAAATAGTAAATAATATGTTAGTAAGATCTTATCACGATGTATGTAAGAAAAGAAACAAAAAAAAAAGATAAAAAAAAAACTTAAAAAAATGAAAAAGAAAGAATACAGAGAGTGAGAGAAAAAGGGAATGGTGAGAAAGATCATGATGAGAAAGATCATGATTCAATGGAGAAAAAATGGTAAATTATGTGTTAAACTAGTAACCTATATTGTTATTATTAACTAGATTGGTCATTGGTAACTTTATTAGAAACTATAAATAAGTTGGTTCTTTTTTTAAAAAAAAAAAAACTCAAATTGGTTATTGCTAAATGGTTGAGAGAACTTAGTAACCATTTAATAAATTAGATTTTGGTAACAAGAACAACCAGTAACATATTTTAAAATTATTATCCAGAAAGATAATTGATATGTAGGGAAAGAAATAAAAAGAGGATAAAAGGCAAAATTAAAAAAATTAAGAGAGAGAGAGAGAGAATAGTGAGGAAGTTCGTGATTCACTAGGGAAAAATAATAAATGATATATTAATAAGATTTATCGTGACGTAGGAAAAGAAATAAAAAAAGGATAAAAAATAAAATTCAAAAAATTTAAAAAGAAAGAAGAGAGAGAGTGAGAGAAAAAGGGAATGGTGAGAAAGATCATGATTCAATGGGGGAAAAAATGGTAAAGTATATGTTAAGAAGAGAGAGAGAGGAACAATGAGGAAGATATTATGAAAATAAATGAGAAAAAGAACAGTGTTCCTATGGATCGAATTGATATTTAAAGTGAGGTCAAATAGGCGCCAACCACCGTAGCAAGAAGCACTTTATTAATTTTCATGTGTTTTTTACAAAATAAAAAATTTTAATAAAGATTTCTTTAACAACAAAATTGCCACCGCATCTATTGACAGTATTTTTATAATTATTTATCCTTTATACCGTAAAAAAAAATATGAACTATACTTTTGTGATCTTTTTTCTTTTTAAATGTAAAACTCAAGAAAACCCATTCAATATATAGACATTATAAGTTGCCTTAATTTTTCGGTTATATGAAGTGTATTACCGGCTGATTTAATGGAGAATGAAAGATTCAGTTTTGTCGAATAGGATTTAATCGGCCATAACATAAACTGCTTACATTTTTTCTCCTTTGTTAGAGTTTTCTCAAAATTAAACCTTGAATAAGAATGATTGGTTATAAATCTTAAATAGTGCATTGTGAAGTAACGAGTCGGTAGTCGTACAAATTTATTGAAATTATAACTGTTATTTCTTATAACAGAGTTTTCTCATGAAAAGTTGTTTTTTCCTTCCTATCCTACGTGATGAACCGATGTATATCATTGACATTTGCAAAGGTTTTCAAAGATAATGGCAAAAATTGTGTTCACTTGTATCATTAAGCTCAAAACTTAATAGGAAAAGCTGTATCAAGAAAAGAAAATTTGGTTGGAACTTGGAAACGTGAACTTAATAGGAAAAGCTGTATCAAGAAAAGAAAATTTGGTTGGAACTTGGAAACGTGAAAGGCTTATTTTAGTATTAAAAATCAAATGAAAGACCTACGGAAAATGTTGCTTCGCAGAATCTAAACGGTTTTTTCATTTAAAGACTTTTCTCAATATTAAAATAATATATATATCAAAATGAGACCAAACAAGTACTAAGCTTTCCTTGGGAAGAAATGAAAGCTGTAAAATGATGCGATTTACATTATGCCGTGAATTTTTGAATCATTTATTCACTTCCCACTTGTTTGTATTTTTGTGGCGTTTTGCAAACAAAATACTCTTTCTTGCGCTGAATGGGTGACATTGATTATCTTTTGGGCTTAATTAAAAAGATTAGCTTTAACATTTTTGTTATAAAAAGAAATAATAAAATAGACAACAAAAGAAATATATAAGAATTAGGAAGGGACGCCATGAAATGATCAGACTGTACATGTATACTTAATTCTATAAAGTTTCACAACATATCTCCCCGATCACAGCTTTTACAGTTTAAGCCGTATAAGGAGCGACTATTTAGTGACTCTAAAATCTGATTTTGATTCTTATATTTTTAAAATCTTTTAATTTTGGTTTTAAAATACATAATATTTGTGGTAATTATTTATTTAAATTATTTTATTTTATTTTAAATTATTAAACATATTCCATGTGTGAGATAATGAGATTAAAGATTATGACAGAGTTAATATTTAATTTAACAATTAAGAATGATTTTTTTTCTTTGGTTTCTCAAAGAGAAATGGATAGTATCATCGCGCTCTTTGTCTGGGTCTACCCCCGTATTAGATGCTCAACCAGGACCACTGATAGAACAACAAGGCACCTTGTCTTTGTGGCTTCATCAGCTATAACGAACAGAAGTGCCCACTTAATAAAGCCGAGGAAGGCCAAGGACTTAGAGTGGAGAGATAAAAGCACCAGTGACCCTGATTTGATAGAAACAAAGTATCAGATAGACTTCTCTATTGTTATGCTTGGAATTAAGAATGTTTTTTTTTTTTTTTTGATAAAGTATAATTAACTCGATTACAATTTCGAGTCTTAGCCAAACAGTTAGATCAATTATTTTATTTATTTATGTTACATTCTCCTTACCATCACCATGTTCTACAATTGCTACTGCGCGGCTTCTCATTTTCACAAAAAAGCCCTTTTAATTTTAACTTTACTTGTGTCCGTAGAGTATATCCGTAGAGTAATCCGCGAGGAGCGCGACTTACGTTACGTGATATTACAATACTTTTTTTCAACGGAAAAAAAAAAAAAAAAAGAAAAGTGAAAAGTGAAAAGTGAAAAATGAAAACGGAAAACACATAAAAATAAAAATATCTAACTCGGGAATCATGAAAGCCACGTTGGCAAACGCTTTATGGTACTCTTTTTGGTAGCCTGGAATGGTCTGCCTCCTGACACTCCCCCTATTATAAATAAAATCCAATTATCTTGAGAGAGTCCAGGCAGAGGCGGTAGTCATCAAAACTTTCAGTGGAAGAAGATAAGAGCCTCTTTCCTGGCCTTTCTCTACCAGTACCAGTAAAGGCAAAGCTCCTCTCTCTCCTTCAAAACCCTAACATTTCAATCTCGCTCTACTTCTCCCTGTAAGCTCTCTCGCGTTCTCTCTCTAATATGTGTCACATGGCGTGAAATTTTCTTATTTCTGTTTGGTTGCCCCGAAAGTTTTGGGAAAATATGTGAACCACGAAAAATTTTCATGTTTTAAAGTTGTTTTTTTTTTTTTTTTAATTTTTTATGCGAAAGCTTTAACTGTATATCGTTTCAAATTGAAACCATTTTTTTCATGTTTAAAATTTTTTAAATTTTTTTTTTATTTTTTTATGCAACAAACCCTAACGTTTTTTGCTTTTTAGATTTTGTAGTGTTACTTTTCTGTGTCGTTTAAGTTGAAACCATTTGTTTAATCACCGATGACGAAATTGCAGTTCTAGATTTTGAGCATATGAAAATTACGTAAAAGTCCTTTGATTTGATATGTTAGAGGGAGGAAAGATGGATCAAAGGGTTTGTGGTAATGTTAGGATTAACCGGAATCAAAAAATTATGGATGTCACATTTTAACATCACTTGGAACCTAGTGAAACTTGTCACCTTCAACTTTGTCTGTTGTATGATTGGTAAGTCTAGAAAAGCTCTGGTTTGTTGCACCTTTGATGCTATGAAGTTTTGTTATCACCTTACAGTTTTTTTTTTTTTTTTTCTCTTTTAAAGGAACTTCGATATGCAATTTCAATCATCATGTTTGAAGAGACCGATTTTATTTTTAGGAAAAATTACAATAACAGCCCGTCATTTATGTCGAAATTATAGTGACACTCTCTGGACAGAAAATAATTAAAGTGACACCTCTCTCAGGGCTAAAACAATTGAAAAATGAACGAAACGTAAAAAACCAGTGAGCTATGTTATTCCTTAATTTAAACGATTAAAAGTTGTTTTGGTAGAAAAAGTTTATAATTAAATGAAAACTTAATGATGTTTTTATTTTTTTGATGGAAAAAACTTATTGGTTAAAAGTAAAGTTTTAAGTCAAATTTGAATAGGGGAAAGGCTGTTTGCGTCAAGTCATTTTTTTTTTGGACTGTTTCCTGTTTTGTTTGGGATCTGTTAATGTGTCAAATTGTTAGAGCACGACGTTGATCTATGTTTCAATAGTATACCATGGCTTAAGAATACTTGGTGAATGTATTTACAAGGCCCAATATTTCTTATAAGTTGGAAATTCTCATTAAACACAGTCAATATCATCAATATTTTCCCAATTCTAAGTAAACAAACTCTTTTTATTATATAATTGTAATACATGCAGCTTAGTATTCATCTATTGGTATCTAATTTCTCAATACTTGTTCACTGTAGAGATGGCGTCAGTTCATAGTACCCTGACATCAGTTGTGTTCAAGAATGGAAATCATTCTTCTCCAACAAAGTTCCCAAGTACTGCTTTCTTGCCTGGGTTTGATATGATGGGGCGTGTTTCAAGTCCACACAAAAAGGAACTATGTCCAACTCCCATGAGCTCAGGCCCTAGAGCCACACTAACCTTTGATCCCCCAACAACCAATGCGGAAAAGGCCAAACAAAGGAAGGATACAGTTGATCCCTCTTCTCCGGATTTTCTGCCACTTCCATCCTTCGAACAATGTTTCCCAAAGAGCACAAAAGAACAAAGGTGGGTCTCCTTGTGTGCTTTCATTGCTTTACATGATAATTGTTTATGTTGGTTAAGTATAATTTATTCAATTCCTTCAAAAAAAAAATAAATTCTGTTCTCTCATTTACGTTGATATAATTTATTCAATTCTTTGAACATGTTTATTTTGACCCTTCAAAGTAAACTCAGATTTATATGTTACCAATGAAGTAGTGCATTATCTGCAAAACAGGGAAGTTATTCATGAAGAAACTGGTCATGTACTCAAAGTTCCATTTCGACGAGTCCACCTTAATGGAGATGAACCACACTTTGACACCTACGATACCAGTGGTCTTCAAAACATTAGCCCACGCACTGGTATACAAATCAAGTTTATTAACTTATTCTCTCTTAGTTGAATTTTTGGTTCCTTTGTGTTGGTGAGTAGTTAATTTTTACAATGCCTTTCTCCTCATATCACGCCATATGTTACTTCTGTGTGCATATATACACATGCATAGATGTATATCTACTGATTTAGGAATTTGTCAATTATTTTTTCTTTTCCTTTTTTTTTTAATGTTAAACTAAAAGATATTCAAGTTAGTCATGCATATTTTTTATTTAACCTTATTTTGGTATTCAAAACTTGGTAAAAAGTTGGTGCTTATGGTGTTACTCTTGAACTATAATTCTTTTTAAACCATTATGCTATCAGAGAAAAGATTTCTATAACTTCTGAATGTTATAGTAGTTTATTATCTTTATGTGAGAACTTTCCTCTTCTTCCATTAGTTTTGGGAGAAAATTGGCTTTATAAAGTAAAACAGGTTCTGCATTTTATCATGAAAGCATTTCTTACCCTTGATTGTCAAAATTTTTATACTTTGGGGCACAAAAGGTAGCTTTCTCAAATTTTTTGCTTGGCTCACATTGTCAAATAGGACTCCCTAAACTACGCAAAGATTGGATCGACAGGCGTGAAAAATTAGGTACACCAAGATACACTCAAATGTACTATGCTAAGCAGGGAATCATAACTGAGGAAATGTTATATTGTGCCACTCGCGAGAAGCTTGAACCTGAGTTTGTGAGGTCAGAAGTTGCCCGTGGGCGGGCAATCATCCCTTCCAATAAGAAGCACTTGGAGCTGGAGCCAATGATAGTGGGAAGAAATTTCTTGGTCAAAGTTAATGCAAACATTGGAAATTCTGCTGTTGCAAGCTCCATTGAAGAGGAAGTTTACAAGGTCCAATGGGCAACTATGTGGGGTGCCGACACTGTCATGGATCTCTCTACAGGTCGCCATATCCATGAAACTCGAGAGTGGATCCTAAGAAATTCTGCTGTACCGGTGGGGACTGTACCAATCTATCAAGCACTTGAAAAAGTGAATGGAATTGCAGAAAATCTAAGCTGGGAAGTGTTCAGAGACACCTTGATTGAACAGGCTGAGCAGGGTGTCGATTACTTCACTATCCATGCTGGGGTTCTACTTCGCTATATCCCATTAACAGCAAAGCGTATGACAGGAATTGTTTCACGTGGAGGATCCATCCATGCAAAATGGTGCCTAGCTTATCATAAAGAGAATTTTGCTTATGAGCACTGGGATGACATTCTTGACATCTGTAATCAATATGACGTGGCCCTGTCAATAGGCGATGGGCTGAGACCTGGTTCCATTTATGATGCCAATGACACTGCTCAATTTGCTGAGCTTCTAACTCAGGGAGAACTGACTCGCCGAGCATGGGAAAAGGATGTACAGGTAATGGATGAAAATAAAAATATTTTTGCGGCCTCATATATTCATAGACAATGGGACTTAATTACTTTCCTAAATTATGAAACTTCATATATATTGGTCTCACATGGTTTGCATATGTATTGTGATTTCATTTCCGTGCTTCTATCCTTATATGGAAGAGCCTGACATTCTGAAGAAAAAACAGCTTTGGGCTTTAATTGACTCTTTCATCAGCATAGGCATTATAAGGACCATCAATCTTTGAACAAATCCCTTAAAATGCATTTTTTGATCCCTGTATTTGCATGTAAAGGGAGTTAGACTTATGGATTGTTGTTCTGAAGATGAAACTTCCATAGAAAGTTTGAACATCAAAATGTATTTGTGATGGATCATTAGTGCGTACATTTACATTTATTTTATGTAAATAGTGTTTTTTAGCACAATCATGTTATTTTCTTTTAATTTAATATTTTGATCTGTATATGCGAACACATTGAACTTTCAGGTAATGAACGAAGGGCCTGGACATATTCCGATGCATAAGATCCCTGAAAACATGCAGAAGCAGCTAGAATGGTGCAATGAGGCACCTTTCTACACCCTTGGCCCTTTAACAACTGATATCGCTCCTGGATATGATCACATTACCTCTGCCATTGGGGCAGCCAATATTGGAGCTCTGGGTACTGCACTTCTCTGTTACGTGACTCCCAAAGAACACCTCGGGTTGCCAAACCGTGATGATGTGAAGGCTGGGGTCATAGCATATAAAATTGCAGCTCATGCAGCTGATTTAGCCAAATGTCTCCCACATGCTCAAGCCTGGGATGATGCATTAAGCAAGGCAAGATTTGAGTTCCGGTGGATGGACCAGTTCGCTTTGTCCTTGGACCCCATGACTGCCATGTCCTTCCATGATGAGACCTTGCCATCAGATGGTGCTAAGGTAGCCCATTTTTGCTCCATGTGTGGGCCAAAATTCTGCTCTATGAAGATAACAGAGGATGTGCGGAAGTATGCTGAGGAGCATGGATATGGGAGTGCTGAGGAAGCTGTGCAGCACGGAATGGATGCTATGAGTGCTGAATTTTTGTCTGCTAAGAAAACTGTTAGTGGAGAACAACATGGTGAGATTGGTGGAGAAATCTACTTACCAACGAGTTACGTGAACTCCTCAGAGAGGTGAAGGTCAGTCAGTAATGTTGTGTTCCTCATTCCATTAAGCAAGTAGCATTTCAGCTGATTATATAATGTGAATTTTTCTAAATAAAAATGTGAAAATCTGTAATTAAGAGCCAAAGATGAAGACATGATATCAGGAGATTCATTATTTAAAATTCTGGCCACGGATGTGCAATTCTACAGTAGGATGTTAATTAATAAATTGTAAATGGAAAATTTATGTACACCGCTTTCAGTAAAATTATTGTATCATTTTGTTGGTGCAAAATACGCTGATCTATGCTGTTAATGTATGATGTATTTGAAGATCTCTTTCTACTTTGTATTTCATTCTTTGTGTAACTACTAAAGGTCAATGTCTAAACCATTCCCATAGTTTTAATTGCTTCAAATTTTCCATTTTCCCCCTCAAGGTGGGATGTCTTATGTGTCTATATTTTGCAGGAACATGTGAATGAGTAAAAGCACCTTGACAACTCTGAACGTGTAAGAGCATGTTCTGCTTATCAAGTTCGTGCGATATTTGGTGTTTTAATGTTCATGCTATGGTATAGAACGTAGTTTGGTGTTCAAAACTTTTGAAGACATTTTGTTCTACCTTTCTTAATGCGTCAGTAATAAAAAGATGTGATTTCTTGTTTATTATGATTTCGATTCTGTCCTTAATTTCCGTTGATTCCACTGACATAAGAGACGCACCAGGGGTGCCTGAGTCTGCTCTGTGCTGGCTAAATTGGCTAGAATGCAGGCAGATCAGGCTGAGATAGTCCCTTTGAACCTGAACAGGATAATGCCTGCGTAGGGAGTGTGCATTTTCTATTCCTGTTTTGTTGTCTGTGCTTGCAGAGGGTGAGAGACACCTTTGATCCATGGTCCAAGCAACCTTGACAACATTGTGGCCGGATGAATTGCGTTTATCTCTCCATATGGCTGCTTATAGGAACTGTGTGAGAGCGATGCTTCAGATCTTGATCGATGCTCTAGAAGTTCTACTAAACAGGAAAAACATGAAATGTCATTGAATTCTATGCCAATTTAACTGTGATTGAATTCTTTTGAGATCCAGTGAAGTAGAGCCTCGATGACATATGGATCTTCTGACCATTAAATTTTCCAAAACAAGAAATTTTTTTCTTTACTGTTTTGTAGGTCAATCTGACGGGGATATGAAGAATGAATCCTAATTCCCCAGAGAAAGAACGAGGTTTATTTTCACATACATATACATAGATTTATAGAGAGATTCGTAAGAGCTTTTAGCGGCTTCGGTCATTATACAGTCCAGTAAAAGGCTTGAATTAAGATCAGAATTTAAGTATTCATGAAAAGAGGACGCAGAGAGGTTGCAGGTCGAAAAATGCGATGAGAGCGTTGCCAAGGTTTCGGATGGGACTAAATGAACTATTAAAAAAAAATTAGAGAACANACCTTTCTTACTTTAAGATATGAAACCGGTTTCATGGGCCACACTTTGGCTAGTTAGATCTTTAATCATCAAATCACGAGTTTCATTCCATTTCTGGATCCCCTCAGTATAAAACTTCGCTATCTTATGCGCGAGGATCCCCATGTCTATTTTCTTATTAATATGAAAAATGGATAGTTAGCCGGGCTTGTTCAAGAAAAAGCTCTTTCTTTTGGTGAATATCCGGTTACTAAAAAACTGTTTAAAAGTAACAGCTAGAGATGAATGCCCAGAATCCGCTGTGAGGGAATGCAACTCCAGAAAGTGGGAGATTTATAACTTTAGGTTAGGCCTTCCAACGCACGTCATTTTGGCGTGGGGATCTAAAATGGCTCTAGGATCTCTCTACGCCATCTCCAGCGGTATAATGCCATTTATGTCAAAAATAGAGTAAAAACTCATTTCAAACCCAGCAACATTTTTTGCGGCAAAATGCTAGGATGCTATAGTGTCGCGCCCTTAATAGCGTTGCACTGTAGTAGTACGCTATATATATATATATATATATATATATATATATATATATCTTCTTTATTGAACTTTCAAAAATACCCTTTATTTAAATGTTTAATTCTACACATATCTTTGGGCAAATTTGCTATATTAAAAATGTGTTAATTATTAAATATATATCTTTGGGCGAATTTGCTATCTTTGGGCGAATTTGCTATATTTAAAATTAGTTTAAATGATTTTAAATTAATTGTTTAAATTAGTTTAAATAAAAATTAATTAAGTTAATAGATTCAATTGATAATAAAAAATGTTAAAATTGTGTATATAATGCTTAAAAATTAATAAAATAATCAAACGCTTAATTAAATTTAACAAAACATAACTTCCATTATAACTTAGTAGATAAACGCATAAAAGCATATAATACGAAGTTATACATACATATCGTTAAATTAATATGATTTAAATAAGTATATTAGTGAAGTAATTGATTAAATAAAATATCTATAGAAAATTAAGGGTTTAAAAGGAGATTTGAGTAATTCTTGTATCTATCTGGCTCCTCCTTATCGTTGTTGTTGGGCTCTTTTTTAAACAATTCTTACTTGTTCAGCTTAAAAAACTTGCGTATGTTTGGATTAGAGATGGAATTCAAGTCTTTTAATAAAATTTTGTTTTCTTCTTTTGTCATTTTGAAAGCTATATTCTGGATATACATGTCCATATGTTGTAGTCTGTCCAAATTGGTCTTTTCTAACATCTTGTCAATTATCTAAATGGAGTTCATGATAGATGATAAATGATATTTCTTCATAATTTTTTCTTTTTAATTTAGCTTTCTTCACTCCAACAGGTTGTTAAGATGAAGTTGCACCAATTTCGTCATCATCAAAATTGGGACAAAATGACGAAAACTCAAGAGATGTTGATATGGGTGGGATTATCTGACTATGATGAGTCATAGTTCACAGTTTGCCTTTGAGCAGTTTGTTTTGTAGTAGGGACATTATCTTTAAATTTTTCATAATACTTAACAATATTCTAAACATGATCTGATTTGAAACATTTTTTAAATTTGGGATCTTGCATAAATAACTACTTCGCTCGATGTAATTAGAAATTATTGTGCATGTAAGATTAAGCAATCAATAATAATAGTAACAATATGAAAAAAAAAAATAAAGTTTAATAAGTACTCACAATACCTTCGTCCAAGGCACCACTTGGATTTATATTTTCTACTTGTTTAAGGCATGTATTCAACTTCTTTGTTTTAGTAATTATAGTCCTCATTTGAGATTATATCGATATTATGTTACAATATTCCCTATTCACACTTCTTTCTTTGTTTTATTTTTGCTCTACATGAGACCAAAAGGTATTTGCAAATTGGTACCTACCTATAATAGTAGGTCACCAACTATTATTCTCGAAAATATAGTGAATTATGATATTTGAATATAACACACATATTTTGGTATGTCAGGCAATAACAAAGATATCAATGTATTGGACTCATCTAATATTTTTTATAATCTAGTTCAAGATATAGCTCATCCTGCTTATTATGTTATTCAAGAAAAAGAATATAACATAAGTTATTATTTAGCTGATAATATATACCTAAAATGGTCCATTATTGTGAAAACTATTCACTAGTCACAAGATCGAAAGAAAAAAAAAATTTCACCATGAAATAAGAAGCATGTAGAAAAGACGTAGAACGTATTTTTGGAGTTCTTCAATCATGGTTCGCAATTGTGGCAAGATCATCACGTTTTTTGAGGAAAAATTGTATTACATGACATAATATTTGCATGCATTATTATGCACAATATGATAATCGAGGATGAACGTGATCTCCATGCACCAATTCAAGATGCGAAGAAATCGCCAGCTCCAAAAGTTGAAATGGTTGTTAATGAAAATACAAAATTTCATCAATTTACGGCTTGACACAGACAAATAAGGGATAGTGATACTCACTTTGCACTTTATAATGCATTAATTGATAATTTGTGGGAGTACTATACTAATTCAGATGGTTAATTGAACATCAATATCTATTTTTCATAATTGTGTGTACATAATTGTGTTTACATTTAATTATTAAATGTAATATTTTGGTTCCTTTACATTTTTGTTACTATAAATTTGTTTTTTAAAAAATTATTAATAGTAAAAGAGTTGTTTTAGTTAATAAAATATAATTTATTAGTTTCTTTAACTTTGTTAAATAATAAAACTTATTCTTGAACCAACACATGATGAAAAAATTTGTATGGGAGTATAATTTATAAAATAGCTAAATAATAAGAAATGAAGAAAAAAGTTAGATAAAAAGTAGATAAAAATGGTGTAATTATTGTTTGATCACCATTTCTAACGCAAAATATTTCTTTGTGGTATTAGAAATGGTGTAATGAATTAGATATGAAATTAATGTTTGATATAATAATTACACCATTTTTGTCTAATGGATTAGAGATGACCTTAAAGGGTAACGCCCGGGAGAATACAAGGACATCGTGTTATTTATTTGAGTACTGAATGTCACTTTTTTACTACCATCAGATGTGATATTGATGAATTTGAACGTACTATAAATTAGTTGAATAGCATTTTCTAATGGTATGATTCTCCAATAGTACGATAACAATTCAAATGCTACATGAAAAGGTTGGAATCAAAAGTGAGATTTCTAATATTATCCTATTCACTTAAGCTCCCAAAACCCAATGAAAACCATTTCTAAATTTGAATCCAACTCATATATGAGCGGTCCAAACATGAAATCCCGCCTTATTTACTAAAATAAAGAAAGATTAAGGAGGAAAAAAAAAAAATTCAGCTAATCCTGCTGAAAGATCCAAAATTTAAGTGATGACACTGTTTTTTCCCCCCTTCTTGTGCTCCATTTTTTTTTAATATATCATCGTCTCTCTCTGTTTTACAAGGCCTAGTTCGAACATGCTTACATACCTTATGCTGTTATGTACAATAAAGGTTAAAAACCCTCAACATAACTACTAAAAACCCTCTTTTTCTTTTCTCATTGTTTACAGTTTATCCCCTTTTCTTGACAATTAACGAGTGAAAAAATTAACAGCAGCCAGCAGCGTAAGTAAGGCCACAGCCATAATTAGCATGCAAAGGAGGGAAAACTGAGACAGAAAGCAATACATTGGAGAAAGGACAAGGTACTAGCAAAGCAGAGGTCAAACTAGATACATTTGCATTATAGAGAATCTGCAAACTGATACAAAAAGAATGCACCAAAATCTACCAAAACCAGCCTTAGATGGCAAACACAACACTAAAATGCCTGTAACTTCATACAAGGTAGAGAGACCCTTTTGAGGGTCATCCGTAATTCCGGTTTGGGATGAATCCTAATTTTATCAAAGGGAAAAAAGTAATGTTACAAGAATCTGCACCCTATGCTTCACAATATCATTCTGCTGCACCAGGGTTCTCTTCAGCAACAGGTCCTGTATTTCAAGGACGAAAAAGAAAGTCAACAAAAGAATGTGCCAAACCCATAAAATAACATTTCCTGGTAATGTTAAAAAAAATAGCAATTTTTCCTAGCGTGTGAATTCATGACTATGTAATAAAATCTAAGAAAAAAAGAGAAATTATAGTTTTAGCAAAGGTGCTCCACTTATGATCATTCCTATAAGCGAACCAACCTAAAAGAGCATGGCTTTTTATGTAGCACGAACGGTAAGGAAAATTTTTACGTGGAGAAACTTCAAGTAGTTGACAAAGAAAACTGAAATATGTGAACGAAGGGATTAATAAGTTGAGGTCGTTTATCAAAAACAACCAAAACAGAAAATCTATGACACAAACATGGCAATGACAAACTTGAAAGTGGTCGTGCACTATACACCAACATCACAAATGTGTTAACTTGTTTTGAAATGAAATGACACAAGAGTAATGAACTACTACTATAAGAATCATAATCAAGAACGAGACCAAACCAACATATACTCTCAAGTTCAATTCATGTCTTTGGACATTCCGGATATTCAATTTCTACAAGTTATCAAATGCTCATCATCAATATTTCAAGTGTCAGTGCCCAAAACAAAACATATTAGGCATTGCCATCTCCAAAGTCCGAATTTCGAACAAGTACCAAAATTGCATTACAAACTAGACCACAACAAACTTAAATCACCCTAGTTTCAGGTAACAGAAAATGCTCCATTCATACATATAACTCGAGAAATCTTTAAAAAGGCAATCATCCCAATTTCTCACCTTCTTCTTCTTGTTGTGTTTCTTCGTTCTCTCCATCACCATCATCTGCCTCCTCGTCCTCGTTCTCGCCTTCGACATCGACCCCGTACCGGCCATTCAAGTAATCCACCGCAGCCTGAGTCAGCACAAGCTTATCCGCATTCAATATGTCAAACAGATTAAGGGTCCTCGGAGTCAACATCTTCAGGGTCCCAATATTCCGGCTTGAAAGAACCACATTCTCCGACAGCTCCATCACCAAAAACATCGACTTCTGCTTCGGATCAATACCCCACCTCTTCAATGCCGCTATGAACTCCTTCGTCTTCGGCTTCTCAAACTTGTCCCCAAAATCCTCCACCACGATCGTGTTCACCGCGGCACTCGCCACCGCCGTCGATATCGCCAACCTCTTCTCCTTCCTATTGATCTTGATGCTCCAGTCCCTGGGCTTGGGCCCAAATACGACCCCTCCGCCGGGCCGGAGAGGCGTCCTCTTGGACCCTTGTCGGGCCCGGCCCGTCTTCTTCTGGGGGTAGGGCTTTATGCCTCCGCCCCTGACCTCGCCGCGGGTGAGGGTCGAGGCGGTGCCGCGGCGCTTGTTCTGGAGGTCTGTGATGATCCCTCGGTGAACGACGGCGCGTGCGGTCTCGGGCGGAGCCGACTTGAGGCCGAGGTAGGTCTCGCCGACTTTTTCGCCGGTGAAGGAGAGGACCGGTAGGGTGGCGAGCTCGGAGGTGATGGGTCTCAGGGGTGCGGTGGTGAGGGGTTTAAGGGAATTGAGTCGGAAGGTTAGGAGTGGTTTGAGGGTTTGGCGGTGAGAAGAGGAGGAGGTGAAGAAGACTGACGAGGAGAAG
This sequence comes from Parasponia andersonii, assembly GCA_002914805.1. Classification (NCBI taxonomy): domain Eukaryota; kingdom Viridiplantae; phylum Streptophyta; class Magnoliopsida; order Rosales; family Cannabaceae; genus Trema; species Trema andersonii. The sequence continues at coordinate 917,768 of JXTB01000049.1, forward strand.
AATGAGAGGGAAGGTGGTGGTGTTGCTACATAGACCGCCATTGAAGATTGGATTTGTGTCTCTTGATTCAGTGTTTTGAGTGATGATTGTTATCCACTCCACTCCCACTGCCACTTCCTATCCGTTGTTGCCTGTTGGCCTTGTATTCACTATTCATGCCTTGGCTGTCGTTTCGTACACGACATGTCGTTCTATTTCCTGACCTCGAAAACTCGCAAAGGTTAATTGTAATCCCAGTCCCTAAAAATAAATGAAATACTATTTCGGCCTATGACAAAATACTTTAGACTTAATTTCTATGCTATATGTTTGTCTTATTTTGATTATTTCAACCTTCAAATCTACTATACTAAAATATGTGAAATTGTTTGACATTCGGTTTATAGTTCATAAAGGAAGTAAAATGTGCCATTTTCAAATTCAAAAACCAAACTAAGACACAAGTCAAATATAACCGAATTTGGGACACTTTAAAAGTCACCAAGTGAGGTAAAATATAATTTAGGTCATTGGTTAAGTCTAAAAAATGAGATTACATGTCGTATTAAAAAAGCTTAGTTGGTTAAGGTATCCATTGAGGTTTGATCTTTTTTAACTCTATCCAGAGGCGTATTCACATGGCTCACCTTGAGATATTACCTATGATAATCTTTTATACCAGTTGAACACTCAACAGAGTTAAAGTCATTAGTCAACTAGAGATTCAAAGCTACCAATGGTCACTCCACATTCCCTCTTTTTATTACCAGAAAAGAAACAACAAATTCTTAGATGAAAACCAGCATATAATTTTAACTAAAAATGACAAAGAAAAATAAAAAGTCTAAGACTAATCTTATTTTTCGTCTTTGAAAATAATTTAAATTTCATTTTGTCCCTAATTTTTAAAATATCTTGGAACTAGTTATATAATTAGGTTTTTACCTTATTTTGGTTCACGATACCTTAGAATACCACATTTTGCTATTAATTGTGTTTTTTCGTCTCAATTTTGGTCATTACTCTCAATTTGAACAATCATATCATAAATTAACGATCAAAAGTGATAGAGAACATAGATTCGAAGGTAGAAAAATGTAACATTTGAATATTTGAAGACCAAACTGACAAAAATTGAGACATTTTAAAAGTTGGGGGACTAAAGTCAGATTTAGGTACTGTCTAGAGATTGAAAATAGGATTAATCCAAAAGTTTAAGATATAAACGACAAACAGCTCACTGAACTAAACAACACGTCGTTTTACCTTGTTAGCTGATCAAACTGAGACTGCGGTTACTCCTAAAAACGACATGTCGTTTATATTGTGAGAGAGAGAGAGAGAGAGGGCGACCTATTTTAACAATAAACAACAAACATCACGTTGTTTCTATTTGGGGACGACAGCTAACATTGGAGAACCAAATACGAAACAGCTCAAACCCAAACTCTCAACAGAAATATATCAAATGAAACAAAACATATAGCCGCCGTGGATCGTGACGTGTCCAAATCTCTCCATCAGCTCTGCAGAACAATTCAATTAAAAACTGCTAACACCGTCTTTCTTGTCCGACCGATTCCGGGTTCCATTTCCGAACAACAAAACCCAAAATCAAGATCTTCTAAAGGCAGCGGAGTTCCCTCTGAACATCATATTAAATTTCATCATTTTGGATTTAAGAAATTGAAGATGGCGAGCATTAATTCCCAAATCTATCACGAGAGGCAAAAGCTTCAATTCTGCCTCATACACTCCTTGAACAATCTCTTTCAGGTACCCTTTTAATCTATTCATTTTGTTTATTTGTTCTTGTTTAAATATACATGTAACAGCAAATGAAAAATGGAAGTCGGAATTACCAAAAAGATTTTATCTTTAATTATTTGACATATAGTATAGCAAACCCACTTATCATTTTTGGCCAAAATTAGTGTATTTCTTTCATTTTCGTAAATTTATTCGATTTCGTTCAAAGGGTATCTTTTGTTTTGGGGAAATAATGTATAAAATTGTTGTAACTAGAAAAAGGAGACATTTACTCGAGCAAGCTTGAATGAGATATCTGAGAATCTTGTTCTTGATGAAACGGAGAAGCAAACGTGGACACCGTTATCTGTACTCTTTAAGCCTCATCATAACGCGCTTACTGGAAACTATGACATAAATGTTCTAATTGCGGCTTTGGAAGGGAAAGGGAAGAGTGTGATTTGGCATGACCGTAGAAATGGAGCTTCTTCCATTGATCTAGATGGGCCTGAAGAAGATGCTTTGATGGGGATTGTGCTCAATATTCCAGTTAAGAGGTTTGGTGGGATTTGGAGTAGTAGGCATTGGGTAACACTGAGAAAGATTGGTGGGATTTGGTATAATTTGGATAGTGATCTTGTTTCTCCTAAGGCTTTTGAAGATACTTTAGAAGTGAGAGAGTTCTTGGACTCCATGATTGGGCTTGGTGGGGAGGTTTTGCTTGTCATGAATAATAAACAGTAGTAATATGATATCTTTTTTCTTCAAACTATGTGAAATGTGTCTGTAAAGCTTTGTACAGATTGGATGTGGATACAGTTACTGTAGACAGGAGTTTCACTATTCTTCTTTTCTGTGTTTTTAAGAATCTTGATGATTAATGGGAAAATCAGGGATATTACTGGAGCATTTTAGAAGTTGGTAGCAATGTTTTCTAAACTAGATTCCTGGATGAATTATGAATATTTGGAAATCTTGGTACAACGAGAAGGTAAAAAGGGATTGTTTTCCATACCCTGTGACAAAAATCTTAAAACAATGTTTGAACTGGTTGGCTTTTGGGTATGATGGTGAAACATGTTGTGGTTTAGTGAAGAATATATATTATTAAACATTTTGGGAGTATTTGATTATGCAGAATAATTCAAATTTCAAGCTATCAGTCTGGCCTAATTTGAAAGTTAAAAAGTTGAAAAATTTAAAAAGAATGTTTACTGCAGCTTGAAGTAATTTGGTTAGGAACCGAATGTTGATGTACACCTCAGTGTCTCTTGTACTCCTTTTTCCCCTTATCTCTCTTCGTGGACATCTTCTTTAGTAATTCTAACAGTGAATCAAAAGCATTATATAAAGCTAGTGACACTAAAAGGACTTTGGCTTGTGTCTTCTTCCTCGCATTTAAAAGAGATTTTTTACACTTTTTTTCTCCTGTCCTGTTATCAATTTACTTTTTGAAATCACTTTTCTACGTTATCTTTTTCATTTTCTAATCTTTAACCCCATTCAATATCCCCTTCCCGCCACCCCTCCCCACTTTTTCTCCGAAAGGAAAAAGGGAATTCACTAGCCCCTAGAAGGGGTCCATTTTCTTCAGTTGGATGCTCACACTTGAAAAGTCTCAAGTCATTTCGCACCAGCTTTAAGCAGCTTAAGCTCGATGAATCTTGAACCAAGGAATTGGCAGCATTTCACTTTGGTTCCAATAAGAAAACAATATTAATTAGCTGAAAAAATAACACCAAAATGGGAGAAGGACAAAGCATAACACTATCATATGAGAATGCAAGTCCTTAGCTGTCCTCTCTGCAACCAAGTTGAGAGGATGAAGCTTCAAAATGTACTCATTTCTAGTCACATGATATAATCTCTCTCTCTCTCTCTCTCTCTCTCTCTCTCTCTCTCTAATAATAATGTTTTGAACTCAGAACAGTATCATTGTTGATTAAAACTACCAGTTTATTTGTCCCAAAATAAGAAAAAAGTTAAGGCCGGTTGTCCTAGACTAGAGCTGCTTTGAAATAACCGTCGAACAATATACAATGATGACAATCAAATCATGGTCGTAGAAGCAAACACACCCCAAGAATCATTACTTCACTTTTTTTTCACAACCTTTTTTTGGTTTCTTGGTATTTTGTTGATTGGAGGGAATCATTTTCCTATGCTTGCACTGCATGCAAGCCAAAAAGTATAACTCACCTAGTCCAACCAAGAGTAGATTTTGTATTGGGGAACGCAAGAGTATATTTTAATTTCCTTTTTTTTTTTGGATTCTGCTTATGCGTCTCTTTTCTTACCGACTCTACTCACCCCTTTTGGAATATATATCCTTTTTGTTCGTCTTCATTTCTTATTTACAGTCCATCATAAATAATATATTCACCCCACATCAAAATCTCTCTCTCTCTTTCTCGTTTCAATATGTTATCAAGAGCTAATACCATGGAGCCAAGCGGAGAACACACAGAGGAGAAATCATTTCTCTATCAAAAGCAAAATTCAGGTAGGAGATCAGTTGGGGAGAGTAAGAGATTTGGTGGTTCTAGTAATAGATTCCAGCTTCCAAAAGGGCCATCTGGATTCATGTCACCGATTCGATTACTGAAGCATTTTGCTGGAGAGGTTGCTAGAGTTTTATGCATGGTGTCAGCTGGGACCAGGACTAGGAGATCATCAGCTTCAGGAAAGAAATCTTCATCTGCAAGATCAAAGCCATTTGTGGCTCCTCTTGATTCTCATAGAATGGAAGCTATAGAGGATTGTATCCAGTTTATCAATTCTTCTTGTACTTTGTCAAGATCAAACTCCACCGCCAATTAATCTTGTTTATTAGACTTTGTAATATAGATCATAGTCTATAATTTTTTTTTTTTTTTTGTTTTATAGATAACCTCTAAGATCAAATCAGATCTGTTTCTTAAAGAGATGTGAAATTTCCTCTCTTTTATAAATAATATATATATATATATATATATATATATATATATGGGCACTAATCTAGTAGGTATTTTTTTTTTTTACCAATTTGGCAAATGAAAATTTAGTATGCACATTTTTTATTGTAAAAAGTAAGAGAGAAAGAACATTAATAATGCACGTCTTTTTATGCACTTTATTATAGTTATTGAATCACCATTAGATAGTGATCCAACAATAACGATGTTCAACGGCTAAAAAAAAAATACCGATAAAGAAAAAAAATACCTATTAGATTGGCAATATATAGAGGCTCCGGCAAAGCTTGACCTCCGGCAAAGCTTGACCATGTGCTATCTTACATATACAAATTTTCAAGAGTCTCCGTATTGGCCTTTGCTGATTTATCTGTTCAGCTACTATATATAACTACCAAGAGATTTTACAATAAATTTGTATAACTCGATTATTTTTACTGATTAAATTATTAATCCATCCTGGTAACGTTAATGATTTTTTCTTTCGAGTAAAATGAATGGTGTAGAGTAGAACTTCTCAAAGACGTTGCTAGCTTGAGAAAATATGTACCATTATATTATTTAAATTAAAAAAAAAAAAGAAAACAAAAACGATAATAAGTAAGCTCCTAAGCCTTTTGAAATTATTACTAGGTAGTTCTTGAACTGATCCTCCTCCATGTACCGCTTAACTGCCACTGTTCCTAGTCTTGCCAAACAGATAAGACTGCTGCTTAGTATTTTTAGTAGTTTGTTGACTTTTTGTTGAAACTTAATTCGCCACCCGATAGAGTATAGATTACATATATAATACTATAGACTAATATTTTTCATGTTTAGATTCACTTGCACTAATGCAAACCATCGCCATACCCCATACATATCACTAGCAATAAACTATATGTTACGTAAGCCTGAGGATATATGCTAAGATATTATTAGTAAGTACTTAGCAAATGTTATTTGGACAACACTTTACTGTTTAACATACATATTAGTTCATAACCACAACCAATTTGTAACAAATTATTATAAAGTAAACACAAGCATACTTACTGACGTAGTGTGCTACCTATATTTAATTTAACAAATTACACTAAAAGTAAAATTAACAGGAAATTCCAGTGTAGAGGGAGAAAAAAACGTTTACATGTAGGATGGTTTTTTTTTTTTTCCCTAGTCGGACAATTTATAAAAGATTTGATATAATATGCTCATTACCACACATGGACATTATCCTCACATCCTATAAAAGATTTTAGGATTTGTTCAAAAAAAAAAAACATCATCTAACAAAAACAAAAAATTCACGATTTGCTTAAAATTAAAAAAAAAAAACAAAAAAATAAATGATCTTCACTCCGGGAAAAAAAAAAAATGACCTAAAAAACCAAGAGAAGAGGTAAATAATTTCAGAAAAATACAAAAAAACGCTAAGAAATGGGAACACACACGATGAAAGACACCTTATGCAGAATGATGCAGAAGCAGGTTTTTATTTTTATTTTTATTTTTTTAGCGAAGATCGTGTTTTTTTTTTTTTTCTTTTTTCCTCCTTTTGGGCTGATCAGCATTGTTGTTGTTAAAAAAAAAAACATATCCTAAAAACGTGGAAATGTTATGGAATAATATTACGGTGTGCGGTGATGAACATGATATAACAAATTCTTTTAAAATTACGTCTTTTATAAGTCATCCGATTGGAGCAAAAAATCTCCTCCTATGTACGGGATGATATTTAACTCTTCAAACCCCCAAAAATTAATAGATACATCAATAATATATTAACATATCAGTATTAGTTCCCACCCCTCTCAACTAAAAGTTATCAATTGAGACAAATACTACGTACACACAGGTATAACTGTTCCATTACACGGATCAGACAAGCCGCTCAACTATATAAATAATCAAATAAAAATAAATGTTCCACTTCATGCAAAACCAAAAATATCATCATAAATCAGGTAATAAAATAAATTCCTAGCCGTAAAAATCCATAATAGCAAGATTGAAAACGCAATATTTACCGGGAATATTACAGCAGCCAAAGCCAGCTCATCAGAGATATGAACTAAAATTTTACTTGAATATAATATTTATTATATTTTTTTAAAAAAAATAACACAACTTGAGCGTTCTAGTAATTCATTAATTATAAGAATTTTTCAACGGATTCAAAATCCAAGTGGGAACAATTCCAATTAATCGAAAATCAAAGCATCATTAATCATTAATGATCTTAATTAATTAATTGATCGCGAAAAGACAATCAAAACCCTCCTTTTTCTTCTGAGGCACGGCCGCGGAGTTCATGTGGCAACGGGTGGTGGCGCCGCCGCCGACGCCGTTGACATTCTTCTCGTCGACCTTCTTGAGAATGGGGTCACTCTTGAGCAGCTGATCCTCCTTCTAGAGCCCTCCAAGGATTCAATCAAGGAAGCCTTTCTCCTCTTTGCCTCCTCCGGCACTCTTCGCCGTCGTCGCTGCGAACACTCTTCCGGCGGCCGGAGAGAAAGCCATTCTTAACGAAGCCATATGTATACATAGATAAGCTTAATTATATACCCAGCCCAAGAGGGGGCAGTGGATCTAATTTCCCTTGATCCTTAGTCAAATGGCCCAACGGCAAAATTGGTAGCACATTTAAAAAGGGGCAACAACTTATTCAATTTAAAAAAAAAAAACGAGTATTTATAAGAAATGATCCTTTTTCTAAGATTAATTTTAAAAAAGACCGTTTTTTACACCTTTATAATAAATAACCGTTTTATAATTTATTTTGATAAATGTCCATAAAATATATCAATTTAGAAACTGATTGATCTTTACACTCCTTTAATAAATAGCTGTTTTATAATTTTATTTTGATAAATAACTATTTTTCAGTTGATCTATTTATTTATAAAGTAAATCAATTTTTGAAAAAGTAAACCAATTCTTTAAAAAAGTAAATTAATTTTTAAAAAATAAATTAATATACATTGATATACAAAATATGAAAACAACTATTTTCAAATAACTTTTAAAATTAGGCCATTTCTTAATAGTGTGAAAAACGATTATTTTACAAATTATAATCCAAAATTTGGCTATTTGGCTAAAAAGGCCTAAAACAATGAGGCAGGTTTGATATACCCAAAAAAGAGCAGAGAGTCTAATTTCCACTATTTTATGATGGTATTAATGACGGTATTTTTTAAAAAAAGACTTTCTTATGATGGTGTGGATGAAAACATGATGGTGNATTTTATGATGAGAACATGAATAATATATATTGGCTAGGGCTTATTTGAATAATTTTGGGCTTTTCGGCCTAGCACAAATGTGCCGGATAGAGAAGCGGACTAGACCAGGCTGGACTAGATCACTACTAAACCAAGAGAGTTTAGTGTTGGGCTAGCATGTTTGGCCCGACTCATTTTTCATAGCTCTATATTTTAACTTAATATTATATGTTCAATTAAAATTTAGAAAAAGAAAATTGGCAGAAATTCTTTTCAAAACTTGTACAACCAAATTTAATTTCTATGTTTACGTATTTGAAAATTATTTGAAACCAATTGTACCAAATGAATTTTCAGATATTAGAAAACTTGGATACGATCCTCATTTTAAGATATAATTCTGCTTTTGAAAATAAAGTTTTCAAATCACATGCCAAATGGACCCTTAGTTTTTCGAACGCTATATAGCAAAACAATTATTGGAGTTGATGTAACTATTATATAAACATATTTCAAGCAAAAAAAGGAAAAAAAAATTATATAAACATTTACAGCACTTAATATATAAATCTAAAAATTGATCAACTTAATATTTTAACTGAATCATCTTTGTATTGGAATGGAATATAGAGTTTTATTTGAAAAGAAAAATATAAACTGAATTATGTATATCAGTTGATCTAGTATTACCATTTATTTTTGGGAAATTTGAAATTAATACTACCATTGTGTACGTTATTAGTCCTTTTATTGTTTTTTTGTTTTTTTTAAGTGTATATTCTTAATGTAGTTAAAGGTTGAAAAATGAAATAGGAAAAATATAAAAGGTTAATTTCAATTCCAATACTACCAATGTTCTAATTTTAAAGTATTTTGTGCATCACAGGTAGAGGCTGTGTAGTCAAGTGACTTACTGGTAAGTGACCCATTTTTTCTTTTTAAATTTTTAGTAAAATAGACCTTCCTCAACTAGTCGCAGGATATTCCTTTTTTTTAAAAAAATATTTATTTTTTATTTTTTAACGCACAAATAAAATTATAATAAACAGTTTAACCATATTATATTAGTTTAAGGGTGGGTGACAACCTCTTGTCTACTTTTCCCATATTTTTTCTAAAAGTGAAAATTATGCTTAATACCCATTTTTTAAAATTTATTTCAAAAGTACCTGTTTTTAATTTTTCTTTCAAAAATACTTATTTTTATGGTCCATATTTCATATGCAAAATATATGCAGTCCACATTTATAATATAAATTTTATCTATGAGTTACACATTTTAAAATATGTGCCAATTTTTAGTGTAATTTTTATTCATGAAATATAGATTACGGTATATATTTAATACATAAAATATATACCGTAGTATACATTTCATGTGTAAAATAACGATGGTCTATATTTCTCTAAAAAAAATATAAAAATGAGCATTTATAAAATAAAAATAAAAAATGAGTATTTATAAAAATATGATTTTAAAAATGGGTACTTATCAACTTTTTCCTTTCTAAAACCACCTCTCAATTGAAATTAAACCTTTCCTTTATATGCATTATACATTTTTATTATACAAAACTGCCCCTATAAAGAAAGAATGATTAATTTTCTTTTCCCACATTATAAAACTGTCCTCCCATCATACTTTATCATCTTAATCTTTTTTCTTCTTAATTTACTTTATCGTCTTTATTGGTATCTTCGTTTTATTCTTGAACTCTATTCTTCCAATTCAAGTATACCCATAAGTGGAAATGCAAAAAGGAGACATTTAAAAGCAATACTTCTCATGAAAAGGAAAAAAAAAAAAAAACAACAACAGGGTTCTCTTTGTTGTTACCCGAAAAAAATTGTTTAAGAGAAAAACACACACCGAACTACAAAAACATAGATATAAATCGAAGAACAAGCTAATGAGATCACCCTTTGGACACCGATCATAAAATGACTACTCGGCAGACTCTACATCCATTTCATTTAATTTTTTTCAAATTCCTTACTTGATGCTTAATGATATATGTTCAAACTATATTCTATATTCGCAACTCGAGCACCCATTCAAAATTAGAATACAATTTTGGAGTGTTGAGTGTTGTCTGTCTTGGAAGCCAACGATTTGATTTCTTACATTAAAAGAGAAATGTGCCAATTAATCAAAAGGCACGACAAAACTTGTTTATTCACATTCCACGGATTTTAAGAATGTGTTTGTCCTTTTTTCTAATAACTATTTTAAACAGTTTTTATCATGAATTAAGTTTGTGATAGGTGTTTGCTTGATAAAAAAGTGTGTGAGAAATGTTCATTTTTTTAATTTTTTTTTTTTTAACTATGAGAGTATATGGAGAGCGATGTATTCAAATTCTTGGGTACTTAGACGTAATTGTATTAAGGATTTTTTTGGTATGAAAATTATTTAAAAATTTAGTGTGTAGAGAGAGTAGACAAAATGATGTCAATAGAGTCATTTTCTAATAAAAAGAAAAGAGAGTGAAAGAAAAAAATATTCTCTTTCATGCATAACACATGAAATATAATCATAACTTTCCTCACCCATTTTTTTTTTATTCTCATTCGTTCTTTTCTTTTTTATTCCCTTTCTACTCTTTTCCATTACTGATTAGTAGACACAGCCTTAGTTTAATTGAATCTTTTTTTTTTTTTTTTTCATATACTTGTGAATTAGAAAAAGATCTAGCATTGTTTTGGAACAAATTAGTGTTTGGCATCCTATGATTTTCTGGGCTGTAATGAATAATTTATAAAAGTTCAGTTGTATTTCTGTATGTGTTCTTTTTGTGTTATCATGTGAGAAGATTGTCTTGACATTCCTTAACTGAGCAACTGAAGACACCAGAGTCAATAGCTGTATATCTTGTTAGAGAGTCAACATGTTTAGACGGTAGGTTTGCAATTTAGTTTTGTTAAGTTCATTGCACTCACATGTTTGTATGGTAGTTATGCATGTCTGTGTAGACATTTTGCTTTTAACTGCATTATACGTTAATAAGTTTGTCATATCAGTGCAATCTGGTGGTCTTAACATTAGTTTGTTTAACTGGTTTGTGTGTTGTGAGTTTGTCTCATCATTATTCTAGCTTGTCTTGTTAAGATGATACTTTTAGGTTTACCTTTGTTTTGTTAGTTTAACAGATTATGTCAAAATGATGTCTTTATGTTTGACTTTATTTATTTCATATCACAGATTGTTTTATCAAGATGATACTTTTAATTTTAATCCTTATTGTCCGATTTAGTATTTTTGTACTTGTCTATATAAATAGGTAGTCTCTTTCTAGTGGGAGTATTTCTCTTATGCATTATCAAATATATCTGTAGAGGCCTTCTTGCTTGGAAATTTCTTAGACTTTAGATGCATTTCACTCTAAGTTTCTTGTACATTGAGCTATTGAATTTATTTTAGTGGTGAGACCTACGGTGATTTGAGCATAAGAAAGATCTTGTGTGTTTGTGCTGGAGCTGAGAAGCTCGAGAATAGTAAGAGCTGAAGGGATTTCAATCACTATTTTATTTGCGGGAGCTTGTGATTGACTTGAGCACAAGAGGGATCTTGTGGAAATGCATTGGAGCTGGAAAGTTCATCTACAATAGCTGAAGGAAGTTCAATACCAAATTGAAAAGTAATTTCACAGAGGAAGTGAAAGCACAACTGGGGGCAACTAGAAGGGAGTTCTAGAATTTATTGTATAAGATCTTAATTGTATTTCTATTATGTTTCTAGTGAATTATTGCTAACTGGTCTAGGTTCTATAAATGTAGGCATAACGTGGTTATCTTAAACTACGATAAAATTTCGTGTGTTCCTCTTTATCTATTCTTTATTTTTGCTTATTACTTTAAGTTTATGCAAATCTGAAAATCTAATAAGATAGTAGAGTATCTTGACTTAACACATTATTTACAAATTCATTGCAATTTGACGGACAATGTTCTAATTCAAAGTTAGTATACTAGTTTGATAAATTTTTCCATCAAACAGAACAAGCCTAGTGAACTAATTAATAAATATCCTAAGTATTTACAAATTGTACTATTTAAGAGAAATCAAAAAAAAAAAATAACGTTCAAGAGGATATATTTGATGAAAGGATTTGCTTAAAACTACTTCCCAAAAAAAGGTTAATTAAAAGCTAAAATTCTGGTATGAAACAAGTGTTATTTGGATAATTGGACAGAAAAGACAAAGAAGAAAAATTGTGAGGTAACGAAACAAGTTAAAAATCAAAATTGAAATAAAAAATGGTCGTGGTTTAAATGATCATGTTTATTATAATCAGACAATAAAGTAAAATAAAATGTAACTGGTATAATGATAGCGGTTATCAAACCAATTAAATTAAATTATATCACCTCCTCTAACTATCTTAAAAATCCTTATATATCCTTATATAGTAGTAAGAAGAGACGATCCCACGGAGAACTAATCTAATTAGTAAGCTATTAATCTCAAGAGTCTAAGGGAGGATTCTAAATAAAAACTAAAACTAATGCAAATGAATAACATAACAAAAGCAATAAAATAAATTGGGTTAAAGGTTCATTCTCCAGTACTAGATATTCCTATTAAATTAGTCACCAAATTCCATACTCAATTACTAATTAGAATTACCAACCATAGGTAGTGGACACGCACAACTGACCCTGTACTCTAGCATATTACAATGTGCTTGGTCTCATTGTTCACAATTTATTGTGCATATAAAACCACCACTTAATCCTCGATTCATAATATTATCTTTAGGGGTGGTGATTCCAATTGTAGTTACATCAGACAATTATTCCAAACAAAATTCTCTAGCTTTATCTGCGATGTTATACTCGATAATGCACCCCTCAGGTTGACTTCTATTTCGAGCATAATCTTTAATAATTTTCATATATCTCTCGAATGTGTATATCTATCTGAAATAGATAGGGCTACATAATTTCACTTCTATTATCAAATGCACTGTGAGATGAACTATTATGTCAAAAAAAGCAGGTGGAAAATATTTCTCTAGCATACACAAAGTTATAACAAGTTCATGCTATAACTGATCTAACTTGGTTACATCAACCACCTTTGAACATAAGGAATCGAACAACAAACACAATCTTGTAATAGCGAATCGAACATTTTTTTGGCAAAAGTAAATGAATAACAATAGGTAATAAATATTAGATTAGTGTATGAAAATCATAAGATTTAAGTCTAACTAATTTCAAATCGTTCATATCCACCAAATTTTTAATATTGGAAGAATAACCACTAGGAAGCTTCATATCAAATAGAGTTGGACAAAGTTTATGTGTTTATTCGTTCATCAATGTAAAATATGCAAGTAGTAAAAATGTTCATTTCTCACCAATTTTAGGTATTAATTCTTTACTGACACCTGTTTCTACTAAGCCTAAACGAGCTTCAATAGTATCTTTTGTTTTTCTCTGAATATTCAATAAAGTACCAATTAGACTATCACATACATTCTTTTCAATATGCATAACATCTAAATTATGACGTAATACTAAAGGCTTGTTTGGATTCACTTTCATTTTCTGTTTTTTGTTTTTTAAAACAGAAAAATAGAAATTTTTTTTGGAAGTTTGCTTGACAAATTTATTTTTTTTAAGAAAAAAACATTTATTACCAAAAATTTCAATAAAAAGTGGTAACAAAAAATTTCTAATACCTTTATTTTTTAAAACAAATTTCAAAAATAAAAGAACATACAAATATTTGTACACAACTGTATATATATATTTATACACAAATATAAGTCTATATGACTTTCTTTATCATTATTTGCACTTATTGTTTTTAGAAATAAATAGTGAAATAAAATTTGCCAAACATGTTTCTTGTTTATAAAAATTAAAAATCAAAACAAAATTTTTACTTCTGTTTTTTAATTTATTTAAACAAAAAATTAGAAGTGAATCCAAACAAGTCTTAAATGTTCCCAATATTTCAACTCAAAAAAGAATTATTCTTCTAACAACTCTTGGGTTCATTTAAAATTTTAACCTTTGAAACATTGACCTTAGTATGAACTTTCCTTTTCTTTTTATCTTTTTGTCTTTGCCCAAATTAAATTGCACTTTAGAATCTGGTTCCAACACTTATGTCCTAGTTTTTGGCCGTGAAACCATTTCAAAAGAAACACGACTAAAAGAAATTATAAAGATGACAACTAAGAAATGACATAAAAACAAATTAATGAAAATTCGGTGTTAGTCCAAGAAAAGTAGGTAGTTAGGAATATATCTCAAAAGTTCAACATGTCTCAAAGCTCAAAAAAAAAAAAACAAATATTGACATTGATTAGAATTTCAACATCAAGCATTAATTTGACCCAATTCTAGACTCTTTCATATAAATGTATGCAACATCAATCTCACTTGATGGACCGAGCCCTATATAAACTTATTTCATCCAATTCTAGACTCTTTCATATAAATGTATGCAGCATCAATCCCACTCGATCAACCGAGCCCTGTATAAACTTATGCACTCAGACAAGTAATGAATGACCTCTAGATAATTCAATTTGGAACTACTATAGGTCTATTCTTTGTGTTGTTCTCCATTAATGTAGGTAATGGTGTCATCAAAGTTCAATAGGTATTTCTAAGCTTGTAATGTAAGGTCGGGGTAAAGGATAGGTAAAAATGAGATTTTCAGCTCAATTCACCATAGGCATGTAATATACGTATAGATCAAAGTATTATCATGACCCAAATTCCGGGCTAGTGGCAGAAAGAGAATTTCACAACTAGAAATTTAAAAGTTATTTTTGAAAATTTTATAAAAATGATTTTAAAATAAAATTCTCATAGTTCGTGATCACCATTAGAAAAAAATTATTAATGAAATTTAATTAAACAAACTAAGTATCATCATCAACAGTCTCTTAATCTAGCATACTAATTATATAGACTGAGTCCGTGAAATGGACCCCTAAGTATTTTGATACAAGTTAAGACAATAATAAAGTTATTTTACATAGTTACAAATTCCCAACGAGGTAACTAGCTTCCTACTACTCTGCTTCCGAATCTTTAAAATCACACCAAGTACTAGCAGAGAAGCAAAAAAATAAGGATTGAGTATTTACATGTTTAGTAAGAATTCAATTACTTTCTTGGATAGAAGCAATTTCTCAAACATACATGGTCAGTACCTTTAAATATATTTATAAATCAAGTTTATAAATTATTGGTATCCAGAATAATCTCATATTCAAAACAAATTCCAAAGCCATATCATTGTACATATCATACATCAACAAGAATATAAGTGAGCTCTCATCCCCCCATCATGGCCCTATAACCTTTGTAGTAAAAGTACCGAGCATCCTGACAGTACTCGTAGGCATATCAGATAAAAACCTGTGCAGATGCCTAGGTCTTTTACCTAGCACTAGAGCGACTCACTGGCATTCTAAAATACCACGATGCTATAACAAGACTCAAGTGTTTGGTTCTATGGTATGTATAATATGTAACAGTTTACAACAAAGCAGAAGCCCAACCTTCCAAGGAAGAAAGTATCTCCAAAGAAATTTAAACCCTTTTAACTGAATCATGAATTTCATAAAAATCTAAGAAAAACATGAATTAAAAAAAAACACTAAGTAGAATTAATCCATGTAATGTACATAATCAAATAATCATATCAAATAAAATAAACTCATCTTGACAAATTAGGAATAACAAATATCTGTATTAAAAAGCCATTAATATAAAATAGTAAGTAAGGAGAGGAATGAGCCTTAAAATTAAAACTTATCTTAATAAGGGCTCTTGGAATTTTATCTTCTAAATTTCATGTCATACAAACAGAGAACCAAATTGGGAATTAGTAGAAACTTCAATCCAAATATTTCAATCAAAAGAAACTAAATATGAAAGACCAATAAATCGATCGAATGCCAAATAAAGAAAGTAATATTGGAATGAATATGGGATTACAAATATCAAACACAAACCCTAGATCATTCATGCAAAACTGATAGGTAGAGATTCATTGAGTATACCTGAGTCCATGATAGATACTATAATCTGAACTATGAACTAAAGGTAAAAAATATAGAAACTGACTGTAATTGCTTGAAAGTTTGGTATCCATATAACCTAATCCCTAAAACACTTATATGAAACTATCTGTAACTAATGACAGGCCATAGAGAGGATGACACGTGAAAAAGTAGTAGGGACCATAACCCTAGTATTCTCTTTATATAGTCCTTTGTTGGGTATCTATTACACCTAATTGGGTGATTAACATGATATCTACATTGGTATTTATACCTAGTTGAATATCCTGACCTAGCTTTATTAAATTATTTATTAGGTTTGCTTAAAAACGATATTGCCGAATATAAAAAATAAAATTCCCTAATAATCTTTCACTTGGGTCACATATAAACCGAATACAATTATATTGCAAAACTGAAGTATGACTATTAATATGCCATATTATTCCTGAATATCCCCGAAGTTGGAATCCTATCCATTAAATATATCAGCACAAAACCAAAGCATTCTTTATTGCACTTATTTAGATGGCAACTAGAACTCTCAATGATCACCGTATTAATATACCTAAATAGCATAGATCGAGTATGGAATATGATATGGAAATTACACACAATATGATTTACCGTGTTTATTTCCAACTAGTCTACTTGAAACTTTATTGAGATCTATCTTAGTCTTTTTCATTTAGTGCATTATTACAAACCTTATTATTAAACATAATAGGAAAGTAAGAAAATATGAAATACATCATGAATAGAGTCTACAATAAAAACCATCATGAACCAAAATATTGTAGTATATAAACATAAACAAGTGTCACACAATAAGTATCTAAACCAAATTACGAACTCTCACTAAACTTATACACCATCCAAAAATACAACACCCATATAAGCAGTGTGCTCGTGAAAGACTTTAGGTGGTAAATCTTTGGTAAGCGGATTTGCTATCATAGAGTATATAAGATATGTATAATTGACACTAAATGATTCTCTTACAGTTAGGAACTTAATATCAATATGCTTTGACTTCGATAAGCTCTTATTGCTATTAAAATATAATACTACAGAGTTATTGTCACAATAAAGTTTCAATGGCCTCTCAATGCCATTTACTACTTGCAGCCCCATGATAAAGTTTCGCAGCCATATTCTCTGATTGGATACCTTATAACAAGCTACAAATTTTGCCTTTATAATTGAAGTAGATACGAGTGTCTGCTTGATACTCTTCCAAGAAATAGCTGCTCTAACTAAAAGATAGATATAGCCCGATTTAGATCTTTTATTGGCCAGATATCCCGCAAAATTAGAGTCAGAGTACCTAATGATCTCCAAAATATCTGATCTCTGATAAGTGAGTATATATTCCTTTGTTTTTTGTAAGTACCTCATAACCCTCTTTGCTCCCTTCTAATGATCCATTCCAGGGTTACTCATATCTTTACCTAATATGCCAATTATATGAACGCAAGATCCGAACGCGTATATACTTGTGCATATCTCAGACTCCCTACAACCAAAGCATAAGGAAATTGTTGCATGGCTTCTTTATCAACATCAATTTAGGGCTTTGACTAAGGCTAAACTTATCTCTTTTAGATACTGGAGTGTCTGTCAGTGCACACTTATCCATACCAAACCTACTGAGCACCCTCTCGATATAGCTCTTTTGTGATAACTCAAGATTACCTCGAGAATGATCTCGGTGTATTTGTATACCTAATACAAAAGAAGCGACTCTAAGATCTTTCATTTCAAAGTTCTTCGTAAGAAATCTCTTAGTATCATATAGTAAGCCTATATCATTACTTGTTAGTAGTATGTTATCAATATAAAATACTAAGAAGATAAACTTACTCCCATTGAACTTATAGTATACATAATTATCATTAGGATTCACCTCAAAACTGAATGAGAGAATTACCTCATGAAATTTATGATACCATTGATGGTAAGTCTGCTTGAGACCATAGATGAATTTCTTAATTTTGCAGACTAAAGACTTTGGATCTCTTGATACAAAATTTTCTAGTTGTATCATATATATTATTTCATCAATATCTATTGAGAAACGTTGTCTTAACATCCATCTAATAAAGCTCAAGATCATAATATACCACAAGTGCCATAATAACTCTAAATGAGTCCTTCGAAGCAATTGGAGAGAAGGTCTTTTTAAAGTCATTACCTTCTTTTTAAGTGAATTCTTTAGCAACAAGATGTACCTTATATCTCTTAACATTGCCTTTCGAATCTCATTTAGTCTTAAATATCCATTTGTAACTAATGGGCTTCAAACCTTTAGGTAATTTGACGATATTCCAAATGCTATTATCTCTCATAGACTTCATTTCCTTATTCATGGTATCGATTGACTTTTGAGAATTGGAACTTTGTTTGACTTGTATGAAGTTAATTGGCTCATCTTCCACTATTCTGATGTCAAACTCATGTTCCTGGAGATATACGACATAATCATCCGGAATTGCACTTCTTCTTTCTGTAGTGGACCTCCTTAAAGGCACTAGTTATTGAGGTTGTTAAGTTTTCTCTACAGGAGCATTTATCTCAATTGGGACAAGAACCTCGTGAATATTGTCTTGAACTAGAGTAATTGCATCTTGTACAATGATATTGTCAGAAATAGGATCCTAAGTATCTTGATCATTGTTAATAGTAACCATAGGAAGAGGAACAAAGTCCTCTTCAAAAATAATATCCCTAACTTTATCTTCTCTCCCAAACTTACTATCCTCACGAAATTTAGCATTTCTCGTTTCAAAGAAGGACTTTAATATGGGATCATAAAACTTATAGCCTCTAGATCTTTCAGAATACCCTACAAAGTAGTAGCTTACTGTTCTTGAGTCCAATTTCTTTTCATTTGGCCTTTAAAGCCTTGCCTCAACTGGACAACCCCAAATCTATTAATGACTTATACTAGATTTCCACCTAGTCCAAAGTACATAAGGGATTTTTACTACTGCTTTGCTCGGTACTCTGTTAAGGATAAATGCTATGGTTTTAAGTGCATCTCCCTATAGTGATTCTGGTAAGGTAGAATGACTGATCATACTCCTTACCATATTTTTTAGTGTTTTATTGTGCTGTTTAACAACACCATTCATGCTTAGTTTCCTAGGCATAGTGTATTACGGGATGATATCTCACTCTTCCAAATTCTTAGCAAAGGGCCTTAGATGTTGCTCACCAAATCTATCATACCGACTGTAGTACTCACCACCATGATCAGATTTGACAACCTAAATTTTTTTATCAAGCTGAGTTTCAACCTCAGTTTTATAGGCCTTAAAGACATCCGGTGATTGTGACTTCTCATAAATTAAGTATGTGTATAAATAACGAGAATAATTATCTATAAACGTGATAAAGTACTGTTGTCTATTCCAAGAAGCCGTAAGAAATAGACCACAAATATCCGTGTGTATCAATTCTAAGATGCTAGAGCTCTTATTGGCACATAACTTCCTAACGTTTTTCTGTTTTCCTTTTATACACTCAACACAAACTTTAAAGTTTACCAAATCAAGAGGACCAAAGATCCTATCAGACACAAGACGTTCAATTCTTTGTTTAGAAATATATCCTAAGCGTATGTACCACATAATCGTTGAGTCCTCATTAGTTAATTTTCGTTTTGTACCTCTTGAATTAACATACAAAGTTCATTAACAGAGAGTTGCATATTTAACATATATAAGTTATCATTAAGAAAACTGGTACTAACAACAATTGAATCACATATAAGACTAAACAAATTATTTCCGATAGAATAAGTAAATCTAGATTTATCCAATACAGAAATAGAACCAAATTCCGTCTTAAAGACGGTACTACAAAAATCTCATACAAATCTAAATATTTTCTAGAATTCAAAAACAACCTAAAATGCCCCATGGCCTCCACCGAAGCTATTTGGCCGTCGCCCATATAGATAAATCTTTCGTCATCACTTGGCTTCCGGATCCACAGGCTACCTTGCATGGAAACACTAACGTGAGTAGTAGCACTAGAATCTACCCACCAAGTATCCTTAGATACAGAAGTTAAATTAGCTTCTAAATAAACATAAATGAGAAGCTTACCCTTCTTAACACGCTAAGTTTTATACTTAGTGCATTCTTTCTTCAGGTGTCCATCCTTTACACAAAAGAAGTAACCTTGCTCATCTTACTTCTTTTGTACCTTAGAAGGTGGAGCCACTACAGCTTCCTTAGCCTTTTTCATTTCCCTCTTCTTTGCCTTAAAGGTAGTAGTCAAGTTAGCACTTTCAGGTCTTTTAGCTTTAATTTTCTCTACTTCCTGAACACAAATGATTATTAATTCATTAATATTCTATTTGTCCTTTGGGTGTTGTATATGGTCTATAAGTTCCCATATTGATTAGGAAGAGAAAGCAAAGCCAAGGCCAAAGACAAATCCTCATTAATATCTAACTTGAATTCTTTAGGTTTGCAAGCTAAATGAAACATCTGTATGATGTACTTTCTTATATATTTTTTTTGTCATATACCTCATTGAGATCAGTTTTCCTAAGGTACTAATCATCTCACCCTTTTCATTCTTAAGATATAATTTCTCTCAATAACAGTAAGAAAATTCTTAGCATTTTCCTCATTTGGCAAAGAGCCCTGCACGATTTCTAGAATAGAGTACTTCATGATCATGACACTTATATGATTGGTCTTTTCTCATAGCTCAAAGTTCCTTTTATCCTTAGTAGAACTTTCTTTCGCATGAGCAATAGATTGGTCCTTTTTTAGTACCAGGTCAAGATCTATACAACCTCAAATGATCATGATATTCTCTTCTAGGTCTTAAAAGTTTGTGCTCGTAAGCATATGAATGGTACTCAAATTGGCAGAAAAATTTGTAGCAGAAACTGAACAGAGAACAAAATAATACCATAAATTAAACATGCTCACAATTTAATGTCATATATAGGTATACAATTTAATTAAAAAATATACAAACATGATATATATTACATAATCACATAAGGTGGGGTACCATCACAAGATACTTAGCGCAACATTAATAGGCTTTCCTTTAGGTCGATGTATTAACTTGCAAGTACTCTCAGGCATAATAATCAAATACTGATGGTTAATCCTGTCAAATAATAGACCTTCTTTTAGGTAGATTTATTATCTATATAGAAACCAACAAGCTATCACATACTCATTATCACAAGTATGTTTGTTGTCATACCAAATAACAACCTTTCCTTGGGCCAATAGTTATCTACATTAAGAATAAACCTACAATATCTTTATATGTTAGACTAAACAAAACTACACAATAGATGTTACTTTGGCAACATGTTACTTTATCGTGTTTAATCTAAAATACAAGACAAATGGTGTAAAGAAAATTAATGCCCAAAAATCAACTAAAATTAGCCGAAAACTGAAAAATTTTCTTTGCTAAAAGAATCAGTTGATTGACTAGCATAATCGATCGATTCACCAAAAACCACAGAGACCAAATTGTAGTTTTTGGCAACTTTCGGTTGACCCAAAAGCCATTTTTGGTCGATCAATTCTAACAGTGACCAAATTATCAGATTTGATCTTAAAATTGACTTGTTACTTTATCAACCGTAGATCCAAATAGGGTTTTCAATGGACAAAATGAGAGTCGTTCTAGTCATTAGTAGGTTGAAAATTTGTTGAAACTCCATAATTAAGTCAAAAATGACCAAAATTTGCCCAAAATTCGACCAAAAATTGAAAAAATATTGAAAATCAATCATACGTGAATAATGTTTTTAGTAGACTAAAAACCAAAATTGGTCTACCGAAAACACTGCTCACAGTACGGATTTGAAAAATTCCAAATCCGATTAAATGACTTCAAACATCAAAATAAACCCAAAAATGATGTTTTTTTGGCCCTAAATCTGAAATATGAACGACTTAAAAGCCAAAACCTAACCCTTATAACATCAAATACTTTATAACATCAAATACTCAATAAATTATGTAAAATCACATATCATATATGTATATTCTAAACCTTAGAAATCCAAATAGGCATAGATTATGAAAACTACAGACATGCATGAAAACCTAATCAATTTTAACATGAAATTCCACTCTAATACCACTTGTTAGAATGAATATAGGATTATAAATACCAAACAAAAACTCTAGATCATTCATGAAAAACTAATAGGCATGGATTCATTGAGTATACCTGAGTCCATGATAGATATTGTAATCTGGATGATAAACCGAAGGCAGAAGTAACAGAAACTAACTGTAATTACTTGAGAGTTTGGTCTTTTACACAACACAATCCCCAAAACACTCAGATGGAACTCTCTATAACTTATGGCAGGTCACAGAGAAAATAAGCGTACGTAAAAAGGTAGTGAGGACCATAACCCTAATATTCTCTTTATGTAGTCTTTTGTTGGGTATCACACCCAACTGATTGATTAACATGGTATCTACATTGGTATCTAACCCAAATTGGATATCCTGATCTAGATTTATTAAATCACTTATTAGGTTTACTTAAGAACAATATGATCTAATACAATTGTTAAAATATGTGGTCCAACATAGGAAATAAAATTTCCTAGCAAATAAACCTAACCTTTGCGACCAGTGAAGCGTTGATTTCTTTCAAACTCTAAATTTGTTCTTTCGTGGCTAACCTTGGCATCTCAATCTCACATTGGATTTGCCCTAACCCTAAACGAATCTCACATTGAATTTGCTCAAACCTTGAACTTTAAACGAACTTAATCACCAGAGAGAGAGAGAGAGAGAGTTTGGACGAAGAGTATCGTCACATCTGTGGTTTGTGACATATTTATAGAGAACTTCTAGCCATTGGTCAACTTTTTTTTTTTCTAAAGAGAAAAGTAGCCGTTATTATGTTTTTTTTTTTAATATTATTATTAGATGAGTAGCATTTATTAGTAAAACTTAAGGCAGCTTTGACCACGTTGTGAGTCACTCTGCTCCTCATTCTATTTTAATGACAATTTGGTAACAATCTGCATAAATTACTTAAGGTAATAGTTTAATAATTGTTGTTTCTCATTTCTTCTCCATTTACAAAGTTTATAATGACAATTTGGTTATAATCAAGATAGATTTTACAAATGGTCCGAGTATACCATGCTAAACTTTGATATTGGTATATCATTGGTGATTTTCTATAGTGGTACGGATAAAAGTCTCTATTAGCAGGTTTTCATTGAATCTTTTTCAATATCAATCATCTCCTCTAGACACATGTCTCTAAATATCATGCAAAGCTACATCGTCAAACTTCTTTCAATACTAATCATGTCCTCGTGACACATGTCTCCAAAGGCCATGTAAAGCTACAATCCACACTCACAGTGAAGGGTCTTGAATCTTGATCATTTTTAGTTTCCTTTATGCTTTTGTCTTTTTGTTATAAGTTTTCAATTATTTTTGTGGATTAATTATCAGCTACCACCTACAGGAATTATCTTTAAATGTTTTTATTTTCATTCTTTTCTGATTTTTTTTCTTTTTTCTTTTCATAAATGATAGATATATTTCTAAACCAATTATTTTTTTTATTTCATTTACATTTATCTATGCTAATTTTAGTATATATATGTATGGAAGCATTTTTGTCTTGTTGTTTTTTTTAATAAAAAAAGAAAAATAAATAATTGTTGTTGTTCTCTGACAAAAGTTTATATTCATTATTATTGTTGTTGTAATTTTATTTTATTTTATATTTCATAGACATTACTATTTTTTTTCTCGAAACATAATGTTGTGTGGTTAACACTTTGTATAATTTATAATTTAATTAAAAATTAAATAATACAACGTATTCCAACGTTCATCAGGTTATTATTTTAAGTGACAATTACATAATACTAAATATATTAATGAAATAAACAACTTTGATATTTTTTTGAATAAAAGAACAATTTATTTTATCATAATATATGCTATTTAAAACTTCGTAACCTGTCATGGCTATAGACTGATGTGATTCAGAAAATATTGGTATGTTATTGATGTATATAAGTAGATACGTAGTATTTGTAGTTGTAACACTTTACTTCACTTTTTTTGACATAGTTGTGTATAAATAAAAAGTTTTTTCTTAATCTTTTCATGAATTATTTTAAAATCTATTAAATAATTTATTCAATTAACTATTAATAACTTGGGTTTCAATGAATATTGGAAAAGACAATTTAATTTTTTTTTAAATAAAAGTACTATAATTGAGTACTTAATAAGTTAGCTCTTAATTTTTACAAGATAGTAGCAATATATGTGATATCTTAATTGAGTATATTTTAAGATACATATACTACTATCATAACTATATAGTTTTTTAAATCTCAATATTAAGTTGTGTGCGTATACTTATTTGAATATTGTCTATAATTTTATTATATTACAAAGAATTTACGTAGGCAACATATTTTAGTGAATTAGCATATTTTTATTTGAATTATGCAGGTATATTAGTTCTAATATTATATATTATATGTACCAAAAAAACTAGTATAGAGCACGCGATGATAAACCTAGAATTAATTAATAAAAATTGACAAAAATATCCCATGAGTTGAGGCCAAGGTTCTTCATGGAACTTTTGATTATGCTTGTTTATGGCTTATTTTTATTATTAACTTATTTTTTTTCTTTTTTATATTTGCCCTCACATCTATTTTCTTCGTTTTTGAACCTTATTTTTCCAATCGCATAATCGCGACTGAATTCTTGCTTAATGGAATTTTATGACCAAGTCACGCCCCTCATTTCAATTTGTTATAATATTGTTTCCATTGTAATAAAGATTGGTATTACTTAGATTATTAATATTTATGTAAGTTGACTACGAAGAACACATGTTGATAGTAATAGAAAACTTAGAGAAATAAGATTGCAGTATTTCAATTATATGGTTGTCATAAAAAATTTAAATTGATAATTCATAGGCTGAAGTGTACTAAAACTATAATTCAGGGATCATTCATGAGATTTATTTTCATTTATAATTTTTATATTGAATGCAAGAAACAAAAAAAATTGACATATCTAAATTCATCATGACAGTCTAAACAAAAATTTAAAAAAATAAAAGAGAGAGAAATTGAGTTTATGTGGTAAATTTTCAAAAATGAAAAATTCCAAATTGATTTTTAAAAACCACTTTTGAAAGTATGTGAAAAAATATTATTTTTTACCTTTTGAGGATTACTTAAGGTAATCAGTAGAGTTACTTGAGGTTACCAATTAGATAACTCGACTCACTGCCTTAAGTATTTTTGAAAATTTCCAATTTTGAAGAGGTGAGTCGTACTTTTTGGCAAAAATTTTCAAAAATTGTATTTTTCAAAATAAACTTTCAAAATTATATTTTTTAAATAAATTTGAGATTTTTCAAAAACTTTAGTGCATTGGAATTTTCTAATTTTTATGATTTTCGGTATATATTTCCAAAAAAATCTTAAAATAAAATATTCATAACGATAGTGTTGCAACATAACTAAAACTTTAGAAAGATGGCACACAGAAAAGGATGTGGCTTCCACTAAAGAAGAAATGAGCATCAAATATGCCTAAAATTATCGATCAAAGTCATAAGAAATTGATTTAATATAATCTTGTCATGATATCAAATAATTAAGTATATTTATTATACTATCATTGAGGTTCACATAAAGTAAATTGATTTCAAAGAAAATTTATCTGAGAATAAAATTAACTTATAGTTTGATGTAGATTCTTCAATGTTTGGGAGGCTAGTTTGGAGTTGATATTGGTTAGTAAAGGCTCTAGAGCCATATTGATTTAGATATAATATCTCACTCCTCATTTGTTCTCAAAACACCTGAATGATATATTGGTAGAAATTATCGAAGGAAACGTAATTCTTGTGATTAATATTGTCACAGTCCTCAAGATGAGACTCAAATTGTGATAACAATTAAAATTTTTCTCTGACTAATATTTTAATATTCCCAATGAGATAATGCCAAGGTTTTATACCCTTCACAGAACTCGCCATTGGCTGACCCCATAGATGTAGTTAAAGCCATTAAGAAATTATTATGGTTAAAGATTCTAGTAACATGACTAGAGAAAATGTACAATCTACTAGTTTTTGTTACATGTATAGTATTTAGAATATCTAGGTATTTTCTACAAGTATCCTCAGAACATAGGTTATAAATCAAGCATGATTCTCTTTTTACCAGGGTATTTATTTTATTGATTGAATTGAATTCTCTTTTTCCAAGGATTTTTATTTTAATGACTGAATTTTCACCGCCGCTACTATTTAGCTTTTGTGCTTTAGCCTTTTTTTAAGGATATTTTGTCATACTTGTCTTGAATTTTCATGATTCTTTTATGGAGTTTTGTGCGAGTACAAGCCTATATTTGGTTTTGGAGGGGTTTGGATAACAGCTAATTTTCATAAAAGTGGTCATTAGAGTGGATACTGGTTGATGGCAGAGTGAAGAATAAGGTTGCCTATACTTTTCCTGCTGCATATTTTTTAGTTGTTCACTTGCTTACAAAAGTGTTTATGAAATGGTACTAGCTATTTGAATTATTCAGTTGCAATTCCATTTTGCTTAATAAGTTTTTGGTATAGTGCTCTATTGTCAGAGGGATGTGTTTCCATTCGTCTTGTAAAAATAACTCATTTTTTAAGTTACGATGATTATGGAACTGACATGAATTGTTTTTTCCTATGATATTTTGTAAACTTTGGCTTATTTATTTATTTTTTTAAGTCTTCGATCATTGAATGGCATCATGTTTTATTCATCTCTAGGTGGCATGTCAGCTTATTTTTCAATTTAGCTTCTTACACTAACTTGGAAGCTGGAAGGTGTTTTTTGCCTTTGTAAACAATCTCTTTCTCAAAGAAAAATCTTGCTTTTGCCATATCTATGTGTTGTAGGTAATTTGTCCTCCATGCGCACTTCTAGTTTCTATTTTTGTTTATAACCTGCACCGTATATGGCTTTCATCACTAAAATCCAGGAAAGTGTTGGATTTGGCTTTTGGTTTTTATTTTTATTTATTATTTTTTCTTGTTTAGCTTTTGCAGAAGTACCTTAGTTTTGAAATTGACTTTATGTTCTCTAGGGTTTATACCCTAAAAATATGTATATTTTAAATATTTACTGAATTAACAAAAAATCATTTTTCTATTTGAATTTGTGCATATTTGGTATGTCTTTAAATATCAGGATATATCTAATTTATTTATGTGACTATAAATTTAGTATATAAATGTTCTATATATGAGAATTAAATTTATAGATAATAAACTAAATATAGTTTGTAATAATTAATTAAAGTTTGAGATCTTTAATTAAATATTATTAGCACAGTCTATTAACATTGAAAATGTAATAGTTTTATCCAGACTATTGATGTATTGACATCACAATAGAGGTACTTTATATAATTTGATTATATAGGACTGGACCAGATATGATTTGAATATCACATAAATTTCGTTAACTGTTGAAAGTTCAAATAATATTACTAGATGATCATATGTAGATCAATCTTAATCCTAAGTAGTTATAGACTCTTATTTATAATATTATATTCTTTGACATACTTGTTAAAGGTTTGTTTCTTAAACAGACCGAAATACTTGTATCTTGGGAGCATGATGAGATGAGCAACTAGAATTGTAGCTTACAGATATGGAATTAATTTCTTCCATTAGGAAGCTAGAAAGATGATTCCTTTGTGTATTGATTTAGGATTTGAACAGTTTGAGTACTCAATTTATAGTAGATTTATAAATTAATTGTTCCTTAGAGAATCAATAATACACATGGACAAAGATGTAATTAGAGAGGTAAATGGAATATAACCTAGCTCCAATTATGAATTATCTATAGAGGATTGAACTACATGTAATGATTAAATCGATGGACTACTCGATGTCTTCTGAGTAAATTAATTTTGTAATTTCAATGGTGCAATTCTAGATTTTTAGTGGAGTAATACTGGAATTAATAAATTAGACAAATTAATTAAAGAGTTTAATTAATTGTCATAATTTATTGGAGCTTGAATTACAGATCCATAGGTCCCCAATTCCACATCTTACATACACTGTACTGGATATTATATTATTTCTATTACTGCACACTTTGTCTAAATAAATAGTTTATCTGTATGTAATTAATAATTGTTATTAATTAATTAAATTTGAATTAATTAATTTAAATTTATGGAGGGATAATTTTCCTAATTTGTTTAAATTTTAAATTTTAAAATATCTAATTATCAGATAATTAGATAAATAGAAAATGGTAAATTAACTAAAATTTTTTTTGAGATATATATTAATTAATTAGATTATATATAAACTTTACGTTTATTAAAAAAAAAAGAAGGAAACTTACGTTTCCTATTAACAAAAGTTAATGTTTTTTTTTAAGTTTTATATATATATATATAAATTTGATTAATATAATTATTTATTAAATAGTTTAATAAATATATATATCTATATATATAAAAGAAACCCTAAAAAAAATGCTGAATACATTACATATTATTTATATAGAACCTCCATAATCTCATGTGTAAGAAAATTGTAAGGGGCTAAAGTGTGAGTTTAAGAAATTTTACGCAACGTCCACACGTTCATCCAGTTGTGCTTGAGGTTTTGATTGGAAGATAATGGTTTAAAAAACAGTAAAATTAGGATCCGTTGATAAGATACAAGAAGTAATAGATCTATTCTCTTTGTTTATTTCTATTTGCTATGAATTAATACTATGCACTCATATAGTCAATTATTTTGAGAAATTTTTTTATTATTACTGGGCCAATCTTTCACTACGAAAATCGTTTTAAATCCAACACTGTAATATGTTTGCTTTTGTGTAATAGCTGTTAGGTAATTACTGAGTCCCTTCAAGTTGTTTTTGGTATTAAGCGTCCCTTTCATTACAGGTCTTGTTCTTGACTATAGTAATAACTTTCACAACTTGAGGTCACTCTATGCCAACTAATAGTTCTGTTCAACCTAGGTTTGTGATGGAGTATGCAGATATATTTGCCCATTTTCTCTTGTGCAGTGAATAATGTCAGCCTAATAATCTGGTTAGCCGGTCTTAGATATATACTAGTTGCATTTTCCCCATCTTTACTGAATTTGTGTTAGTGCATGCAATTTTATCTATTATATTTTGAGAAATAATATGAGAAATATCAAATACTGAGATTTGTGAAGTAGATTGTAAGATTATTCCGTGTTGTACCAGTAATTATCACAATTAAAAGTGATGATGCAGACTAGTAGTTAGGTTCTGAAAGTTGTGTTAATTTGTGCAATATTACCTATTGCGTTTCTCAGCTATATTTTGGGAAATAATTTGAGAAATATCAAATACTGAGGTTTATAAAGAAGATTGTAAGATTATTCCGTGTTGTACCGATAACTAGTACAACTGGAATTGACGATGCCAGCCAGTAGTTAGGTTCAATCTAGGTTTCTGGCGAATGATTAGCACAAATATCTTGCTCATTCTCGCTTTTTTTTTTTTTTTTTTTTTTTTTTTTTTTTTGGGTCTTTGCTAAGTTTTTTCTGTATTTCTGAGAAACTTATTTGATGGTTGTAATTAGTCCAAGTTTATGGTTTGTATTTTAATCTCTCGGTTTATCATGGTCTTTACTCTTCCTGATTTATTGATTCCGTAGGTCTTGTTTTCAGGAGGCCGAGATTGGATGGTTAGTGCATTATTCTATTATTCTAAGTAACAGATGTAATATTTTATTGCTCGAACCCACGATGATTAGTACTATCTTTTATAAATTATTGGGAGCACTATAGGCTGTATGTCATGCAACTCATTGTATTAGGTAAAGCTGTTGGTGTTTCCTATTGGAAGTCTTTGATTTGGAATTTGGTAAGAAGTCCTTCGGCTTATAAAACAGTAAGTTCTGTTGTTTATGTTCGGTTAGACATACGAATTGATTTTATCTTGATGATTGTTGTTCATAATCTGTTAGTTTCATGTGATGTTGTTCTTTGCTAATTAAGTTTGTTTATACTTTGAGACACTAATTTTTTAAATGGTTTCAGGTTATGGCTTTTTCGAGAATATTTCCGGCATTTGTTTTCCTCAATTCATTGTTTGCTTTTTGGTCCTTTTCTAAGGAAGCCAGAATTGTTGATGCACTATTTTGAGTAGTACTGTTATCTTCCAAACCCATTTTGGACTTATTCTAGTCTATACATTTGCAGTAGTACTGTTATCTTCCAAACCCATTTTGGACTTGTGCATTTGGAAAAATAAGGCTAAAAGTCGAAGAAAAAAGATATGAGTGCAGATATAAAAAAGCAAAAAAAAGTTAATAATAATAATAAGTTATAAACGAACATAATTAAAAGTTCCATGAAGAACTTTGGCATCAACTCATGGGATATTTTGTCATTTTTATAAAAATTTTCCTAGTTTTAGTATTGGGGTGCTCTATGCTTGTTTTTTGGTACCATGTAATAGATAACATTAGAACTAATATACCAACATAATTCAAATAAAAATATGCCAATTCACTAAAGTATATTGCCTACGTAAATTCTTTGTAATATAAGAATATTACAGAGAATATTCAAAAAAGTATATCCACACAACTTAATATTGGGATTAAAAAAAAAATATAGTTATGATAGTAGTATATGTATCTTTAAATGTGTTGTTTATGGCAGATAACGCTAGCTACTATCTTGTAAAAATTTTAGCTAACTTATTAACTACTCAATTATAGTACTGTTCTAAAAAAAATCAAATTGTCTTTTCCAATATTCATTGAAACCCAAGTTATTAATAGCTAATCAAACAAATTATTTAACAGATTTTAAAATAATTCGTGGCACGATTAAGAAAAAACATTTTATTTATATACAATTATGTCAAAAAATGTGAAGTAAAGTATTTCAACCGCAAATGTAAAATAAAATAAAACAACAACAACAACGAATATAAATTTTCGGCAGAGAAAAGCGGCAATTATTTATTTATTTTGAAAAAAAAAAGACAAGAATGCTTCCATACATGTATGTACTAAAATTAGCATAGATAAATATAAATGAAATAAAAAAAGGGGTCTTACAAAAATTCAGGGTCATAGGGTTAAAAATTAAAAAATCCCGGATGAACTGATTTTTTAGAAAAATTCCAGATTGATTTAAAACAAATATCACGTTTGTAACATTTTTAGAAAAAAATTATTTTTAATAAATATTTAGAAAACTATCATTTTATCTTCAAAATTAGTATTATTTAATGATACTCCAAATAACCAATTAGGTTATTTTGGGTACTAATATAGTTACTTGAAACAATCAATCACGTTACCGATACTTTAACAGGTTACTTCAAGTATCTCATCAATTAATTAAAAATAATATTTTTCTAAATATTTTTAAAAATGGTATTTTTCTAATTAAATATTAGATTTTTTAATTTTTTTTTTAAAAAACTTTTATCATAAAAAATCTAATTTCCTCAAAAGAAAAACAATTGGTTTAGAAATATATCTATTTACCGATAAAAGAAAAAAAGAAAAAAAATAGAAAAGATTGAAAGGAAAAACATTTAAAGATAATTCTTATAGGTAGTAGTTGATATTTTATCCGCAGAAGTAATTGAAAATTTATAACAAAAAGACAAAAGTATAAATGAAACAAAAAATGATTAAGATTCAAGCCCCTTTCTTGTAAGTGTGGACAGTAGATTTACATGGCCTCTGGAGACATGTGTCTAGAGGACATGATTGGTATTAAAGAAAAAGTTCGACGAAGACCTACTTATCGAGATTTTTATATGTACTATTGTAGAAAATCATTAATGATATACGAATATCAACGTTTAGCCTATGTTTGGTAAAGCAGATTTTTGGAGGGTTGGAGAGGGTGGAGGGAGAGAGTGATGAAGGGAGAGCAAACATCATTGGAGGGACGAAGAGGGTGGAGGGAGAAGATTGGAGGGATGAAGAGAGTGGAGGGAGAAAGACGAAGAGAGAGTTACAATCTTATATTTGGCAGAAAAGAGAGAAGGAAGAGGAGAAGTGGAAGCAGACTCTCTCTTTTAAGTTTAAAAAAATTCATCCTCCCAAATTAGAAGGATTAGAAAAAATTAAAAAGAAAAAATTATAAATTAATAAATTTACCCATAAAGTTAATTAATTTTTAAAAAATAAAATAAATAATATTGTAATTTATAAATAAATACTCTTTATTCTCCTTATTTTACGTCATTTCTGCCAAATAATTCAAGAAATCACTATTCTTCTCTCTCTTTCATATTCTCTTTTTTTTTTTTTACATTCTTTATTATTCTTATTCTCTTTTTCTTCTTCTTCTACCAAACGTAACCTTAGAGTATTATAGTTAGACCATTTGTAAAATCTATTGAGATTATAACTAAATAGTCATTATAAATTAATAAATAGAGAAAAAATGACAAACAATAATTATTAAATTAGACTTTTTAGAAATAATCTAATAAAATTAACCCCAAACTCAATTATTAATAACAAAATCCTTTAATCTTTCCCAAAATTTGTCCCGTTAGATAAAAAAGTCATTTTCGTTAGTTTTTTTTTTTTTTTTAATTCACATGACATACACGTGTTGTGAAGTTAAGGGCATAATCAGTATTTTGTTTTCATAGTAAAGAGAAAACAAATGGTCGTGAGTGTAAAGAGTGGGGTTTTATTTTTTTATTCGGATTTTGGAAGGTAAACGCACAGGAAAAGAAAGATGATTTTCATTCAAGAGGTATTTCAATGGTTTTATGAGTCAAAAGCAAAGTAAATTTGTGTTCAAATATTAGGGATTTTAGGTTTTCAAATTTCTGTTTGGTCAGTTTAAGAGATTTTGGAATTACTTTGAGTGAAAATATGACAAGATAGAGAAGAGATGGTGACCCTAAGCCTAACTATGGTTAGTGTTTTTTTTGTCCTATTTCGGTTTTTGTTGCGAAAAATGGTGGTTTAAATGGGTAAAAAATTCAGTTTATGTTTTTCATCTATAGTTCATGTATTCGGTTTATAATGTTTTTCATCTATCTCTTTTTTTATGATTTTTTTAAAATTTTTTTTTTGGCATACTTGTTATTGTCCAGAGTTTTGACTCGTTGTCCGTAGATGAAAAGCACTATCTTCTAGCCTATGGTTGTGATGGATGCTAAAATATAGCAAAAGTTCGAAACTTTTGATGTATTTAATGGAAATATGAATGGGAATCTTTTTGAGAAGTCTAGCAAGAATTAGTAGAAATAGCACACTTTATGGCCTTCAGAACTGCCATTTCATTCAAATATCAGGTAATCGATTTTGCATTATTTTTTGCTTCTCCATTTTTTTAAAATAATTTTTTATGATAACCGTGTTTTATCCTTGAGTTCACAATACATGTATGTCACGTGATAAAAAAAAATTAATGGAAATAGTTTTGTTATTTAACGGAACTAATATTAGAGAAAATTAAGAGATTTTGTTAAATTCAGTATTAATTTTATTAGATTATTCCAAATTCAGGTGATTTTTGTATTAAAAAACCATTAAACTATTACCTGAAGTAATTTATCCAGATTATAACCATATTGTCATTAAAATAGCACGAGGAGCGGAGTGTCTCGGTAGTCAAATGTGGTCAAAGCTGGCTTATGTTTTAGTAATAACGGCTACTCATCTAAGAAAAAAAAAATGTCATAACGGCTACTTTTCTCTCATTATTTTTTTTTTTTTTGTTTTTTAAAAGGAGTTGACCAGTGGCAAAAGGTTCTCTATAAATAGGTCACAAACCACAAACGCTGCGATACTCTTCTTTTAGGGGTTCGGGGTTTGAGCAAATTCAATGTGAGATTCGTTTAGGGTTCACAGGGTTTGAGCAAATCCAATGTGAGATGTCAAGGTTATCCATGAAGGAGCAAATTTAGGGTTTGAAAGAAATCACAGCTTTACTGATCGTAAAGGTTAGGTTTATTTTCATTATTTTATTTGGCATTCGATCGGTTTGTTGGTCTTTCTTATTTCGTTTCTTTTGATTGAAATATTTGGAATGAAGTTTCTACTAATTCCCAGTTTGGCGCTCTGTTTGTACGGCATGAAATTTAGAAGATAATATTCCAAGAGCCCTTATTAAGATAAGTTTTAATTTTAAGGCTCATTTCTCTCCTTCCATACTAATTTATAATGGCTTTTTAATACAGATTTTTTGTTATTCCTAATTTGTCAAGATGAGTTAATTTTATTTTTAGTTATCAGATTGATACGATTGTTTGATTATCTACATTTCATGGGTTAATTCTACTTGGTTTTTTTTTTTTTTTTTTTTTTTTTCAATTCACGTTTCTCTTGGGTTTATGAAATTCATGATTCATTTAAAAGGGGTTTAAATTTCGTTGGGGATACTTTCTTCCTTGGAAGGTTGGGCTTCTGCCTGTTTGATATTCTTCATGTCAAAAAATAATTTATTGGGATAGGTTATTTGATTAAGCATGCTGTTGAGCAGAGAGAGATCTTTCTTTATTTGTATTTTATTTCTTTTGCTCTTTTCCTATATATAAAAGAAAGATATTAAATGGCCAGCATAACAATTAATGTACAGGTTGTTTGGATGAATCATAATTATTGTTGGGTTTTATTCCGTAATGTGGTGAAAAGCCGAAGAGACAGAAATTGACGAGGCTGCAACGACAACATGCACAGAATCAAGTATATAGAAGGCACCTCTCCTAGACAGTGGTGAAGAAAATAGCAGCTCTGTCCATTAGATTAATATGAAAATCTCCACTGCAAATCATACGAAAGGTGCTCTAGGTTTCTCTGTATACACGTAAATAATTATGCATCTGATCAGATAATATGCGCATGCATATAACACACACACACACACACACACACACACACACTCACAAACATGTTTATATTGCAGAAAGGCATAAACTTCTTGCTTATAAATATTCTCCATACTTTAAAAGTGCTGGAATATATGGATGATTTTCTCACTAAGTGTTGAGGCAGTGCCTGAGGGGATTTGTTTTCTGGACTGCTTTAGAATTCCAATTAATGGTTGATGATTTACAGTTTACCGTTGAGTTTACATGTGCTGGTTTTACGCCGGCTTTAATATACAAAGCATGTAAGGGATTACAGGATTCAGTAGGAGTTAAGTAGCCTTGAGAGTTATTTGAACTCGGCTGTAGTTTTTGTATGCAAGTTTGGAGCCTGGTTTAGTCTAGTCTTGTTATACTTTTCTTTTTTCTTGTTCCCTTTACTTTTACATATATATATACATAGAGAGAGAGAGAGAGAGAGAGAGAGAGAGAGAGAGAGAGAGGCATTCTGATCTTATTGTTGGATGTAGACTTTAAAACAAGTCTTTTTGAGTTGATTGATTTTCAAGTTGGTGGAGAATTGGACTTTGTTTGTTAGGCATGTTTAGTGGTAGGCCTCTCAATTGCAAATCTGGAGTGCATTAACATAAGTGTGGCATCCAACAAGGAAAATGAATAGCTCTCATGACAAACAAGTACAGTTTGTCGCAGTTGTCCAGACCTCAAACCTCATGAAATGACACACTCTCATCTTTGCTTGGAACATTCGTTGGAAGTCTTTGTGATGTCGGTACGGATCTTTATATTGGCCTCCTCGTATATTAGTTGTCTTAGCTATTGTAATTTGATTCTTACCTTACTTATGTCTGGTATATATTTGGTGTTTTAGCTTTCTTGTTTTTTGGTTTTTTTTTTTCCTTATTGCTATCTCTTGTGTCTATTGATAAATTGGTATGTTTCATAGTCATTTGTTTTGCTTATGGTCGGTTAGTTACATGTAATGATTTTGCCTCGATGATGGTTATTTATTTCTTTCTCAATTATGATTCTCTGGTATATTATAAGGGGTTACTTTTGAATTTTTCTCCCTTCGTGTGTCATTTGCTTCCACAAACGTGATATATATTTTTTTCTTTAGGTACTTTATACTCTCTACATGTTTTACGTACTTTGTTTTGGTGTCCTTTTAACTGATTTCTAGTTCTACTCATTTTTGTCTGTTGTTAGATATCATCCTTTCTTCTCCCAATACTTTCCTAATTATCTTGTGTTTTTACTTTCTTTATAAATGTGTTTTTCTACTCGTTTTAACTATTAATGCTTCTATCTGATTTTTCGCTTGATTTTTAAACTCCCTTATCATTCTCCTATTATAATAATCCTTTCCCCTTTTTGAAATCTTGAAAAATTCTAGTTAAAAGTTACATATTTTTCAGAATTTCACGGTTTCTTTTTTCTGAGTATGCATTGAGATATATCTTAATTGAAGTATTTATTTATTTATATAGGTTTACAGTTACGTTCATGAGGGTGTTACAAGTTTCT
Source organism: Parasponia andersonii (assembly GCA_002914805.1). Lineage (NCBI taxonomy): Eukaryota > Viridiplantae > Streptophyta > Magnoliopsida > Rosales > Cannabaceae > Trema > Trema andersonii. The sequence goes on from JXTB01000049.1 coordinate 954,114, forward strand.
CAACTATTTCCATTGTTTGATGGTTGTACTTCTCCATTTTTACAAGATGCTAAAGTACTTGTTCAATTCATCTAGATGATCTCTAACCCAATGCATTTTTGTGAATGATTCGACAATTTCGTTACTTTAAGATAAAGTTAAACCTGTCAGTCACAGGAGCAAGCAATGTCAACTTGTCAGATGCAAATGCTTTTATGCTAAAATTTTACAGTACAATTTTGAAGTAGAGAGTCAACTGGCAGCTACAGCATGGATTAGAAATGTTATTTTATATGTCAATATCTTTTATTTTGACATTTGATATGCTGCATCACTTTTACTTTTCCTTATATAGTATCTATATAAACCAATGTCTGTTTTCTGGAATAAAAAAATCACAATTTTGCGAATTGGTCACTGTAGTTCATAGAAGCAAGCATGTCAACTGGTCAGGCGCAAATGGAGACAACTTTGTTTGTGCTAAAACTTACATAATGTGAATCTAGAGACAAGTCAACTTGTCAGATGAGATTCCCTAAAAGTGCTAAGCTTTCTGCAAGTATTAGAAAGTAGTTTTATGTTAAAATGGTACTTTTGGCAATCGGATGAGATTATAGTATGACATGAGAGTAAGATTCCAAAATCTATTTTTTTGACATTTATGTTTTGAGATTTCAATAATACTATTTCTTATTTTTTGTTCCCCATGTTATTTGATTTTGGAAGATTATATAAATTTATTTATTTGTAATTCTTTTTTAGCTATGTACTACTGCCTTAGGATCAATCAAAGAAATTTTTTAGATATAAGTCATAACAGGACTCTTTCACATTTTCAGTAGTCTGGAGTGCACAGTGAAATTGCTTAGCAAACCTGGTGTGCAATAATAGATATTTAGTAGTTCAAGCTCAATAGATAGTAAGGTTGAAAGAAGAAATGTGATGTAAAGTATAACAGTCGATCTATCTATGTAAGATCTATCTTTTAGCACTCAATCTTGACTGCCTTTATCTTACTTCAGAAAGAGTGTCGGGAAGCTGCTCAACTTATTTTTCGACAGTGAGCGCGTCTCAGTCTCTGTAGGCGACAAAGAACAAGCAACCCCAAGATAGTAAGTCCAAGGAGTGAACCAAGTATAGGCTCAGGAGGGCCCTCTTATTCATTATTTGAATATTTTCAATTACCACTATCAGATGCTTTTTGGCTGGTTTTTCTTTTTAATTTGCATTTTTTTTCCTTTCAGAATTATTATTATTTCAAGTCATTTTACGTTGGGAATTGTTATTGTTTCATGTCCTTTTCTGTTACGATTGGTGTTTAAATATAATCTAGTTTATACTTTCCTTTCTAGTTTCACCTTTTTCCCTTTTTTTTTTATTATGTAAATTTTGTGGGTAATCCTTTTGTTTCTTTTTTCTTTGTTTATGAGTCTAGTTATTTGTCTTGATTTTTGAAAATTTTGATGATTTCTACCTTCAATAATACATATTATTTTTTGGAGAGTTTTGTAATTGATTCTCTTCCTTTGTTTTGCCTACTACACTCTTTAAAGAAGCAAAAATTGGTAGTAGATAGAATTTTAATTACCGAATTAAGTGTTCGGTTGTTATTATTTACTATTATTATGTGTCTATACTCTTATTATGATTTTAAATTTTTTAAATTCTATTTCTTTTTGATTTTGTTGTGTCTTCACTTTTCTTTGTTCCATCTTTAGTGCTGATTGCTGGCCATGATCTGAGTGGAAGGACTTTTGCTTTTGGAAACTTTGGCTTGTAAACGGGTTCTGGTATCCTCTACGATGGTGGAGTAAAAATTTAAGATTTTTATCTTTTCTTAATCACATAGCAAATTAGTGTGTTGTCCACTAGAGTTGGTTGTTGTCAAGTGTATGCTATATTTGTTATGTGGTGCCTTTTTTCCATTATTGAGTTTTTATGTACATTCTCTCAATAGTGACAACTTAGTTCTGTCAATTTGAAGTAAATTGTTATCAGATTTATGTGGCTATTATTTGCTTTGTGGCAGTGCTAGGAGATTCCTATGGTTTGGATCTATTTTGAATATGTATGTATTTGCTTCAGTTGTACTCTCAAAATAGTTTGGACTTGTTTGGGTTCTTTAGTCATTTGTTGTTGAGATTCTGTATTTCACTCAAATTTGGCACCATGGTACTAAATTTTGCTGCACATGAGCCGAAATAAAATGTTAAAAAAGACCTTTTCTTTGATCAAATAGAGAGGAGCTGCTGATTATTGGTGACCTACTTTTGTGGTTTTTGACCAACCCATGATTGTTATTATAGTAGTTTTTTGTGGAGATTTTGTTATTTTTAAGTTGTAACTTGTTAGCTTCAATATAGAATTTTCTTTCAAACCATGAAGTTTAATTGTGTCTCGAGTAAGGATGAATCACAAGGTGAAGTTATATTTTTCCTTATGGTTTTATCTTGCTTTCTACTTTATTTGGAAAAGATGTGTTGTTATTTTTGAACCTGGATGGAAATCCTTAATTCAATTTTTGGTTGTTATTATTCTTGAGTTTTAGCAGAAATATAAGTGTTGGTGCTGTTTTTACCAAGTCCACGTGTCTTCACTATCTCCGAATGTTTTTGATCTCAAGCCAGACCAGAGAGGCGGAGGCGGCTACCTGCAAAGACTCTCTCCGATGCTTAAATCAGACATTTACTCCCGAGATTGAATAGCAAAGACTAAGTTTTTTGCTTATAAATTTATATATATATATATATATCCCCTGTACCGGGGAGATGTATGGAATATATTTATAATCCTGGAACCGAGAATCTACTGGTTCTCAATTTCAGGATTGAGTACTCTTTCTCATCATGACTTACTCCGGAAATCACGGGCTGTGGTTACCGTAATTTCCCTTGCATTGTTGTGATCTGCTTTCCGCCGTCCCCTATTGTACGAGCCTGGCAGGGGCGAGACTTTGACAAACCGCCGTCCTGTCAGGACAGTTTGCCCAATGCGCGCACCTACCCAGGATTGCATTGAATGCCTGGTCTGGGTCTGGAGTAGTGCGCTGTCTCCAATGATCTTCTGGCGGAAGACCCTCGAGGCTTCTGACCTCCAGTGGTCGAGGCAAGAATTAGATTGGACTGAACCTGTCCAAGGTCTGGGATGGATTCGGCCCTAGCCTGCGACAACCAATGGGCCCATGTCGTATCACGTGCGACTTATGTGGCTTTAAAGCGATCCTCCTAGACACACGTCGAATAGTGCGTCCCTTGTCATCTGTTCTGCTACTTAACCGTCCACGTAGCGCGGATTTCGAGTTTGGCTTATTAAGGAGGTAGCTCTGCTTCCCCGGCGGAGTCATCTTACAAAGGTCGAGGGCCCAGCAGACTGGTATCTTCGCTCTTCCGCCCCCGAAGGATCCATCGTCTTGGGAAGGAAGCACCTGGAATGGCCGCGGTTTCCCCTTTCTTCCTTCGTCCACTAATTCTTTAGCCTAACAAGGATTCACCTGATGCAGTCGAACGTCAATGGGCTCATGATCCTGATGGGGCTCTCTGCTCTATCGGTCCTTCTCAATGTGCATATCGACCTAGAGGTGGTCTTCTATGACTATAAGCTCACCCTCATCCCCAAAAGGAGCAGCTCTTACTCTACCTTCTACCTCCAGCCGTTTCTGGGATGCCACGTTTTCTGGGGCTTGCTGAGGTTGGACAAGCAATGGGATTCTGACTTCAGGCTGTACATTGTCGGAGGGGCGTGGTGCTCTCCTTGGGTGAATGGAGAGCGTTTCCAAATTCCTCCACTTTTTTTGCAAAGTAAGTACTGAGTCGTATTTTGATTTTTGGGTCTACGTGCACTTTGTCCATTTTTGCTCATGAGCCATGGCTGTCGGCGGGGCGGCTCAAGGAGCTGGATGGGTTAGTCTTCGGATCTTTTGTGGATTGCCGCCACATTCAGGCCGTTCTGAATCCTCAGGTAATGAACATGATGCCGAGGATGGTCTCACATCTCCCCTTTTCACTGGACACGTGAGTAATTACTAAGCATAATCGGAGCCAGCTTGACGATGGGCAGAATCGCATTGCCATGGTGAGTCGTCAGATTATGGCCTTGAGCCAGCTGGCAGGTCCCAATGACCTGGTGGTGTCGACCAATCATGAGTTCGAAAAGGCGGTGAAGCTCATGACCAAGGAGTACATCAGGTTCCGAAGTAAGGAAGCCGCTGCCCCTAAGAAGGTTAGGGGTGAGTTTGTTTCGTGCCCTAGGGCTCCATCGACTAGGTCATGGCTGCGCTTTTATCACATTACTCGCTCTTACAGGTTCGGACATTGGCCCTTCGGCAAATCCCTTCCCGGCCAAGGGGAGTACTGTCGGTTACAGAGCCCGATCTAAGGTCCTCGCCGGTCGGTGTCTGGTGGTGTCCTCTGAGGACGAGGCCGGGGGGTAGGGAGTTGTCATCTCAAGAACAAGCTCGGACGACGAGTTGAAGGTTCTGTTCGTATCAGAGGATGATGCGCTCGTGGTGCTTTCTCCGGAGGTAGGCGGGGCCGCGATCCGGGAGTCGTCGGCCATAAAGATCTTGTATGGCTAAGGGGCGCCTTCGAGCCTACCAAGAGAGCTTGCTGCGCCGACTCCTTCTGCCCTCAGCTCTGGCTCGAAGTCGAGCACGGGGTCCGGTTCTACTCACTTCCGTGGGGAAATTGTCGAGCTCAGTGGAGGGGCTCCAAGGCTGAAGTCTTGCTTGTCTTTCCCTCCCCCTATCTCTATGAAGCGAGGTTGTGAAGTCGACCCGTCAGAGGGGGAGAAAATTCCGGCGAGGAAGAGAGGCAAAATTGCCTCTTCTTCAGACAGTGACGATGATAGGACTACCTTAACCGTCATAAGGAGAAGGAGGTCTGCGCGTGGCGACCTGTCCGAGCGAGTTGGTCAAGATAAGATTGAAAAATTACAGTCAGACAGGTCTCCAAGTGAGGTGGTTGTCGGGGCTGCTGAAGTAGCAGCGGTCGTGGGGGCTTTTTCTGCTAAGGATGCGCCACCTCCGGCTGTCGCCGAAGGTGCACTTGGAGATGCCCGTCTTCTACTTCCCTCACCCCCCATTTCAAGAGCATCCAAAGATGCTACTGGAGTGCGCTTGGCGGGGGGAGAAAGTGTCCTTGCAGTTGGCGGGGAGAAGTTGCGTTCCTCAGACGCGAATGATGCCCAGGTAGAGGGTCTAGCCGCGAAGTTTGAGCTGGAGGCGTTCTCCCTGAAGAACGTAGGTCTCGTTGCTGACCGCAGCATTGCACAGGTCTGGCTTGTCTAGTCGTCATCTCCATGCTTTGGGTATCTTTGCTGAACACTGACTCCCATTTTTTATATTCTGCAGCTAGCCACCATTCAGTCTTTCTATTTCTCTCATGTTGGGGAGCTGATCGGGCTGCTGAATGCCCGTGCTGCGGCGGCAGAGCAGAGCAAGGTCGCCCTTGTTGCGTTGTGGGCGGACTTCGACTTTTATTGGAGCCTGGAGGAAGCTAGGGGGAGCTGGCTGCAAGGTTGGCCAAGGCAGAGGGGAAGGTCCAGTATCTCGAAGCCGAGGTTCCGGGTCCACGCTTGGAGGCTGAGGTTGCCAGGTTGATAGGTTGGTCCAAGCTAAGCTTAAGGTCAAGAAGCAGGAGTTGTAGAGCACAGGGGCCGAGATGGGGCTGGCTTTCATCGCTCGTGATAGAGCCGTCGATGAGGCTAAGGAGGCAAGGAAAGCCGAGGCGAAAGCTAAGTTAGAGGCCCATTCCCTGCAGCGCAGACTCGACCGGTCCAACGAGGTAATCCGACATCTCTATTTGGGTCACTATAAGCTGATGGAAGCTCACGAGGAGCAGACTCGCAAGCGCGGTAAAGACTTTACCGATATTAACACTCTTTTGATCAACTTGTCGCAGTGGCAAACGGAACTGAAGCTGGCGGTGCTAAAAGATAGGCTGACAGAGGCAGAGAAGTTGAAGATAAAGATATTAGAGACGGCTGGGTGAACAGGGAATTTGAGGAGCATGCGGAAGTGTTGACGCTAGACTAGTTCGATGAGCAGAAGGGAGTCGAGAAAGACCATTACTCCGTTGGGTACTACATGCAACAATTAGGGGACGAAATTAACATCGTGTGCCCTACTGATGTACTGAAGATGCTTGACGAAGAGAATGATGGGCCCTCTACATCTGCCTCAATTGCCAAAGAGATAGTGCCTGCTTCGGATCTGCCAAAACAAGCTACGGAAGTTCCTGAGGGTCAGCCTGGTCCTGGCGCTTTAACTGGCAAAGGGCCAAGTGCGGTCGTCGTCTTGTCTAGCGACGACTCCGAACCTGATATGCCGCTCCCTGTCGAAGCTGGGCCAAGTGTCGAAGCTGGTATCTCTTCCCCCGTCGAAGGTAATTAGGGACCCTCACTCTTTTGTGTACTTGTAAAATACTAACTGTGTAGTGTAAAATTGACCCTTGTTGCAAGCATCTATTTGAATAGAAAAAACAACTGCAGTTTTCTTACGTTTATTCTGTTTTTCTTTTTCTGTTGCCTGCACATGTGGTTCGGGTCGGATATCATATAGGATGTCATTCCCTTGTCGGCAGTCCGGCCGATCTCTAGATCTGGCCTAATCGTATATGATTTGGAGTTATTAGTGAATCCTCTCCGTGTTACGATTGACGAGATTAACTCTAGAAATCGGGATGTGAGTTCCGCCTCGTCCAGCTCTGAGGGTGTATAATTATTGTTATGATTTGTCTTAGCAGAATTTGATTTGCACGTATGGCTGGACTTCTCTGATCCTAAATGGGATCGCGCTAGGAACCAGCTCCAGGGGTTGGTCAATTCTTGCTTAGACCTATCGCTGCAGAAGAAGAGGTCTGGGCTTGGCTTTTACCAGGAGCAAACAGGGCACTATTACTCCGATGTGTCCTTGCGAGTCTGTCTAAGACCTGTTCCCGATAAATAAAGATGCTGAGTCTGTGTCCCTGTCGACCACGCACTCTGTAATTGAAGCATCAATAAACAGAATTTGGTTTTGACTTCTGTTAGTTCTACTTCCAATATGTAGACCCTGGCTCCGTTTACCTTCAACTTATGTGTAGCTAAGGTGCTCTCCAGGGCGGGGGTGTTATCGCTCAATTCTTCTCCATCGTGCAGGTTTTTCTTGAAGGTCGGCGGCAAGTTTTGTTGCACAGCTCGTTGCCCTTCTTACGTTTTCTTGGGTCATCGACAAGCATTTTATTGCGCGATGTGATTCCCACAGTACGATATTTAATGAGGTTTACTAGCAAGTATTTTATTGCACAGCCCACCTTTCTTCGTACGTTTTCTTCGGCCATCGACAAGTATTTTATTGCGCGATGTGATTCCCATAGTACAATCTTTAATGAGGTCTGCTGACAAGCATTTTATTGCGCAGCTCATTCCTTCTTGTACATTTTCTCGGGCCATCGACAAGCATTTTATTGCACGATATGATTCCTGTAGTACGATCTTTATTCGTGCAAATAGCTTAAGGGGTCTGGCGCTGGGGGAGTAGACCCTTGTAAATAGCAAACTAATGGGTAAATTTGTGCAGCACACATCTCGATTTGTTTTGGAATTGGGCTATTCAATAATATAAGTATTTACATGTGTCCTACACGTAGTATTTCTTTAAGTGCTAGGCATTCTATATGTTGGATAGGCTTTTCCCGGTCTTGAGTTCTTATAGGACGTATGCGCCATTGTCGAGCGCTTTGATCATCTCATAGGGTCCGACCCAGTTAGAGTCTAGTTTCGAGGAATTTCCTATTCTGACCTTCAAAACCCAATCTACAGCGTTAAACCAACGAGCGTTGACTTTCTTTGCGTAATAAGATCTGGCTTGCTGGTGGTACGAGGCTAGATAAATCATAACCACGTCTTTTGTTTCTTCAAGGAGGTCTGTGTTGTGGCTTAGCTGTTGCTCGTTCAATGAGATATCTTTTACCACTTCAGAATGAAGGGTGAAGGTTCGGGAAGCCAATTTCGGTCGAGATCATAGTCTCTGACCCATAGACCATGGCAAAGGGTGTTATTCTTGTTGACCTCCGCTCCGTGGTTCGGTGGGCTCACACGACGGCTGATAGCTCTTCTAACCACTTTTCTTTAGCCTCCTGCAAGTTCTTTTTAATATTGCTGAAGATAGCCTTGTTCGTTGCCTCCGCTTAGCTGTTCTCCTGAGGGTAATTTACAGATGAGAAGCTGAGCTTTATGTCATACAAATCACACAGCTCCTTGAACTTGGCGTTTTGGAACTGTGTGTCGTGGTCGGCATATATCTCTTTCGGGATTTCGTACCGGTAGATTCTATTTTTTCAAATAAAGTTAGTTGTGTCTGTCTTATTGATAGTTGCGTAGGCTTTAACTTCCACTCATTTGGTGAAATAGTCGGTGGCCAGTAAGGCATATATCCTTCTCCTGGGGCATCTGGGGAGCTCTCCTACGATATCCAGATTCCACTTAGCGAAGGGTTAAGGAGTTATGTTCGAATAGAGCACCTCCGCAGGTTGGTGTTTCAGGAAGGCGAACCTCTAGCATTTATCGCATTTCTTGACGAACTGGGCCGCCTCGGTCATCATGTAGGGCCAGAAGTATCCAGCCGTTAAGGCCCTGTGGGTGAGGCTCTACCCACCGGAGTGGTTGCCACGTACTCCCTCGTAGATTTCTTCTATCAGCTTCTGCGCCTCTGTGGGGCCTATACACTTCAGCATCGGTCCCATCGTCGATGTTCTGTATAGTCGGCCTCCCACTATCGAGTATTGGGCGGCCTTCAGTCTGATCGACCTTGTTTTTTTTGGGGCCTGCGGGCAGCTTTCCCGACACCAGGTATTGGGTGATGGGTCTCATCCAGCATTCATCCTCAGAGTCGATCGCGAACATGTGGCACGTGGGGTTTTCCAAGGGGTCTCTCATGTATTCACCTTCTAGCAAAATCTCCATGCGTTTGGTCGTCTCCCCTATCGACGCGCTTCTGGCTAGCTCGTCAGCCTTTTGGTTCATCTCCCTGGGTATCTGTTCAATATCGAATTTGTTAAAGCGGGCTTTCGCCCCCATTATCCTGGAGAAGTACCTGTGTAATCTTGGCTCTTTCACTTCGAAGTCTCCCATGACCTGACCCACGATCAGCTGCGAGTTAGTCTTTATTGCGATGTTTTCTACTCCGAAGTGCAGGGCTAGCTCGATGTGTAAAACCCAATTTTTTTAGGGGTAGAATGGTCATTTGACTATCTTTGGAAAAAAAAAAAACTGATTAAATATATATATCACTCTTTTTCTCTCGCCTTCTCGTCCCCCCCCCCCCCCTGATTCACTCTTTCTTTCCCTCGTCTCTCTCATTCTCTCAGCCGAAGGAACACAGGAAGCTGCCGAGCCGTTGCCGAGCCGCCGCCAACTGTTGTTCGGCTGAGCAAACCACCAGCGGAGCTCTTCCAGGCCGCCCCGAACCAGCACCGGCCAGCTGTAGGGCGCCGGAGCCGCCCGCTGTCGCCGGAGGAGGAGAAACAACCGCTTCGATTTTTTCGTCGCCGGCGAAGATTCCGGCGTCCATTCGACCTCTAATCGGTCCCGTTGGGTTCGTATTGTCACAAGGATCGTCAATGTATATATTTCACGATTCCATTTTGCTCGAATTGAAAGTTGTCATTTTAGGATATTTTGAGTTTTAAATTTTAGTTTTTGATCCGACCGTTAGATTTCGTTTTTATTATCATTTTTGGTATGTTCTCGAAAAATGGAGAAGTTCAATATATATAGTGTCGTTTGGTGATCGGCAAGAAAATCAAGATCGAATGGTCGAGATTTTGTCTCATTTTGCATGCCACCGGTCCGGTGTGGGCGCGGACCCGAACTGGACAAGTCATATGTCTAATCTAGCTATTTTGGGTGCTAGGAATTCAGTGAAGAGGTTTGTTCGTGGAATTGAAGCTCCGGTGAGAAGTTGGTTTTTCGCAAGAGGACGATGGAGGGCGTGAGATTAGTTCCCGACCCTCCGAGTGATCGTCCAACGGCACCTGAGCATCCAATAGCATGGTATCGTTATTCTAGTGAGGTAGGGATTCGGTTACCTCTCTTTTACGTCGTTTTGAAGAAAACTTATTTTCTGTAACATATGAGAACAAATGTGATTTTAGAACTTTTAAATATCTGTAATGGAATTGAATGATATGATTTATATATTGGATTGCCCTGGGAATTTTTTGAGTGCATGTTATTTTTGAGTGTTAAAATAGGGCCATTATGTTGCGAATTTTTTTACAAAATTTAATGAATTATTTTATTAAAAACTAGAGCATCATTTGAACTTAATTTACTGCATGACTACTTTTACACATCAGTTCAGAGTACACGTGTCATAGGATCACACATGAGTTTCAGGTCAGCATCATGGGGTTTTTATAGTGTGGCGCTGCGGCCCCACCGACGGTGAGAGTCCGTGAACCCACGCGGGGTATTTCTTTTGATTATCTCCCCATTTGGCAGGCGTAGGCAATGCGGTTGCCCCTCCAGGTTTGGTAGGCGACACACGGGTCTCCCCTCCGGTTATGGGCTAGGTGTTAGGCAGGCTGTATGGCACACGTAGTGCCAACACTCTGGTTTCCATTGATGAGAGGTGGTGAACTCATGGGTATGAGCGAATTTGTGTCATGTGTTTGTGGACTGATTAGTTTTGCGATATTATGTTTTCCGTACCTCTATATATATGTATGTGCATATGGACTCTTAGTTTTGGATATTTTATGAATATATGCACATATAGTTTTGCAAAGTTATTTTGGATTAAACTAACCATGCAGGGGCTTTCCATCACTGAAAAGGTTTTAATTGAGGTAACGACTTTCCTACTGAGCTTTCAAGCTAACCCCTTTCTCTTTTTTTCCCCCCTTTCAGGTGATCATTCATTCGAATCAGTTGTATTGATGACTAGGCAAGTTGCTTGACTTAGGCTCGTGGTTTTATTCCTCCTTGGGTTGGTACTTTTCTTTGTCTCATTCTTTCTCCATGTCTAACTGTTTAGCCAAGTTCATTGAGTCTACTAAGTGAATGTATGAGGATGTATTTACTACTATTTGAGGATTTGNTTTTAAGTGCTTGGAAATTTTGATTAATTCTGTAAATCAATTTTTGGACTTTTCGATTCAAGATTTACGAACTTTATTTTAATCAATGCTAAAGTTTTTATCAAATCAAGTTTAACGCTAAAGTTTTATCAAATCAAGTTTTCGTACAAATTAACTATGTTTCATCAAATTTTAATTGGCCTATCTTTCTTAATAAATTAAACTAAAGATGCGTTCCCTTTTTATAAAATTTCTAATGAGTCAAGAACTAAAATGAAATATCCACGTATTGGGTTCTCTCCGAATTTTGTAAAATTCTTTATTTATATTAATTTACACTCAAAATTACTAAAAAGTCACGACCTAGGATTTTAGGTCGTGACACGAAGCCTTGCAGTAGAGCTTCGTACTCCGCCTTTTTGTTTGTTGCATGGAAACTTAGTCTCAAGGCTTTCTCTATCCTGAATCCTGCTGGGGTCCATAGGATTATTCCGATACCTGACCTTGAGATATTCGTAGATCTATCGATATAGAGGGTCCAGGTTGAAAGGATGTGAGCCGGAGGTGTTTGTGGCGGGTCGCGTGGCTCGCCGAAAGACTCGAGGCTGATACTCGATATCGTATATCTCCAGTAGTCCCGATAGGTCCGGTTTGGCCAAGATCTGTCAGATGGGGAAATCTGTATACACTGTGACTGAGTGTGCCTTAAAGTACTGCCTTAATCTCTTCTTAGCGTTGAACAGAGCGAGAACCAGTTTTTCCGCCATACTGTATCGCGTCTCTGCATCCAGGAGCATGCGGCTTGCGTAGAACACCGACTTTTGCTTGCTGTCTTCCTCGATGAATAGTACAGCGCTGATCGCTACTTCGGACACTGCCAAATAAGTATATAAGCGCTGTCTTTCTGCTGGGGAGGCCAGGATGGGCGGGTGACTTAAATATTGTTTGAGCTCCGTCAGTGCCTTGTCCTGCTCCTCCTCCCAGATGATTGGGGAGCTTTTCTTTATACATTGGAAGAAAGACTTACCTCGATCAGACATTTTGGAGATAAACCGGCTGAGTGCGGCTATCTTCCCAGTTAGGCGCTGGACCTCCCTAACGGTTGAGGTTTTTGTACATCTGCGATTGAGAATAACTGGGTTAGGTTGGCCTAAATGCCCCTTCTGCTTATGATATGCCCTAGGTACTGGCCGGAGGACACCTCGAAAGTGCATTTCTTGGGGTTCAGACGCATTTGGTAGTGCTTCAGAACCTGAAAACACTCGTTCAGATGCCCTAGATGGTCCGAAACTTCTTTGCTCTTCATGACCATGTCATCAATGTAAACCTCCATCGTTTTCCCCAGTAGCTCGGCGAACATTTTGTTCATGAGCTTCGGGTAGGTCGCCCCCGCGTTCTTCAAACCAAAAGGCATGCGTTTGTAGCAGTACAGACCTCGCTCCGTAATGAATGCTATGTGTATCTGCTCTTCTTCATGTAGAGAGATCTGGTTGTATTCAGAATAAGCGCCTAGGAAGCTCATCCTGTCAAATCCTGCCGTCGCATCGACCATTTGATCGATATTCGGCAGGGAAAAACTGTCTTTTGGGCAGGCCTTGTTCAGATTAGTGAAATCTATGCAGGTCAAATCGTCGCCGCCAAGCATGGGTATACACTCTGTAAGACCCTCGTAAACTCGGATAGGGCCCGTGTGCAAGCAGGTATGGGCCGACTCACAAACCATGCCTTAGGGGGAAAGGCATGGCGAGACTTGTTGGCTGCAAGTAAATGCATGGCGGGCATGCAAGGCAAGTGTGTTGG
>JXTB01000049.1:979685-1036687 GCA_002914805.1 Parasponia andersonii
CGAATATTTTATTTAAATGGACTATTTTTATAAAAACTAAAACTTTTGACACTTTTCAAATAAATTAAGGAATTTCCCACCTTTGTGAAATTCTCCTTCTGCCACTAGCCCGGGTTTTGGGTCGTGACAGTTTTGCTCTGGGAATTTTCTGAATGCAGGTTATTTTGGGTATATTAAAAATAGGGCCGTTATATTGCCCGTTTTTCTATAAAAACCTAGTATGCTGATTTTACCGAAAAATCAAAGCATGATTATTTTCACACTTCAGTTCTGTATTGCATGTGTCAGAGGATCATACATGAGCACCGTGTTAACATCGTGGATTTACAGAGTGGCGCTGCGTACCCCACCGTCGGTGAGAGTCTGTAAACTCACACGGAGTTTTGTTACTTCTGATTACCTTCCCATTTGGCAGGCGTAGGCAATTCGGTTGCCCCTCCAGGTTTGGTAGGCGACACATGGGTGTCCCTTCCGGGTATGGATTTAGGTATCAAGCAGGCTGTTAGGTACACTTAGTGCCATCATCCTGGGTTTCCACTGATGAGAGGATGAGAGCTCATGGGTATGAGTTGATTTGTGTCATGTGCATATGGACTGAATGATTTTGATTACACTGCTTTTATATCTATATGGATTTCCGATTTGGATTATATATATATATATATGTATGTTTTGGACTAAACTAATCATGCAGGAATTCCCCATCACTAAAATATTTTCGATCGAGATAATTGTTTTTCCTTCTGGGCATTTTATGTTCACATCCCTACCTTATTCCTCAGGTGGTGTCCAATGCGATCTCGGTGATCAAGAGGAGTAAGAGGTCATCTTGATTGCAGTTCGTCTCTTGGTAATGCAAGAAGTCTGTCGTCTTGGTGTTTGGATTATTTGAGTTTTGTATTAGCATTAAACCAAGATTACTGCTTTCTATTTTGTCTGTGAATTTATGTATGCCATTCTGGTATTTGACTTTTATTGTGGAAAAAAATGGTGATGCTTGGGCTTTTATGTGACTTCGTGATTTTTAATTATTATTCAGTCTATATTTAATGGTGTATACGATGTGGGAGTAGTTCAGGGGATGAAATTCTAATTATTTTATTTAAATGGACTATTTTATAAAAGCTAGAACTTTTGACACTTTTCAAATAAATTAAGGAATTTCCCACCTTTGTAAAATTCCCCTTCTGCCACTGGCCCGGGTTTTGGATCGTGACAAGTACAATTTGGAATTTAAGTATGGTAGACCAATATCGTGATGCTTTACGGGATTTCACACAACCGGAGGTTGGGATTGAAGCAAAAGCTTTCATTTTACTCGTTATGGTTGCATTCTCCTTTGACCAGGTTATTTATTTCATTGACCGAATTTTCACAGCTGCTTTTATATATTTTGTGTTTTAGCCTTCTTTAAAGGATGTCTTGTCTGACTTGTCTTAATTTTTCATATGCTTTTATGGAGTTTTGTGCGAGTACAAGCCTATATTTGGTTTTAGAGGGGTCTGGAAAACAACTAATTTTGATGGATACTCGATGACGGCAGCGTGAAGATATACATTTCAGGGGTATATTGCTAGTGTTTCAGGTTCTGTATATTTTTTTTAATTAAAATTTTTCACTTGTTTATAATAGTGTGGGTGTAATTGTAGTAGCAATTTGAATTATTTTATTTGCAGTTCCACGTTGGTTGAAAATTTTTGGTGTAGTGCTATTCCAGGGGTATCCTTTTGTCCTTTAACTTATATGATTTTTGTGCAAACGATAGGGATTATCTTTTCCTTGTTATTTTGTAAACTTAAGACTTTTTTCCCGTATCTTGGACCAGTAAATGCCATCATGTTTTATTCAACTCTAGTAGCACGTCAGCTCGTTTCAGTTTAGCTGGTTGCACTAGCCTGGATGCTGGTAGGTGTTTTTGGCCTTTGTAAACAATCCCTTCTCAATGGAAAATCTAGCCTTCGCCATGTCTTACCGTACGTTTGAAATTGTGGTAATTCTGTTGACTTTCTCTGCGTAGAAGTTTTTTGAACTCTTTTGTGGTACAGGTGCTGATTTTAGATTTTGGCTTCCATGCATCTTCTAGTGTCAATTTTGTTTGTGACTTGGATTGGCTTTCAGCATTGAAATGTAGGAAAGTAATGGATTTGGATTTTTGGCTTATTTATTATTCTCTTTACCTTTTTTTTTCCCCCCACAATTGCCTTCTTTCTGAATTGGAGTTTATATTTGTGTACGCTTGCTTTTATGTAATATAGCTGTTGCAGTATGGCTAATTAGTAAGTCCCTTCAACTTTGTTTGGTATTGCGGCTTCGTGGAATGTTCCCCATTGTACTAGTGAATTTCACGACTTAAGGTCACTCTATGCCAACTAATAGCTAGGTTCAACCTAGGATTCTGATGGGGTAGACAAACATATTTTCTCATTTCTCTAGTGCAATGAATCATACTGGCCATGAAAATAATCTGGTAAGCTATTCTTAGTTATGTACTAATTGCATTTTCCCCATTCTTTACTAAATTTGGGTTAATGAGTGCAAATATCACCAATTGCATTTATTAGTCTTGTCTTGAGAAATATCAATACTGACGTGTATTTTGTGAGATTGTTCTGTGCTATAGAAATAAATTACGCGACTGGAATTGATAATGCCCACTTGTACTTAGGTTCAGTCTAGGTTTCTAGTTAATGATTAGCACAAATATATAGCTCATTCTTAATTTTCCTGTTTAATTTGGTGGGAGGTCATTGCTAAGTTTTGTCTGTATTTATGGGGAATTTGTTCGATGGTTTCAGTTAGTCTCAATTTATGCTTTGTTTTTTAATCTCTCAGATTATATTGGTGTTTGCCCTTGCAGATTTATTGTTTGCATCGGTTTTGTATTCAGGAAGCCGGGATTAGATGGTTATGGCCTTATTCAGAGTAACATAAATTATATTCTATAGACTACATGTCATGTGACTCATTTGTAGTAGTAGTACAACCTCAAGTTGTTGGTGTTTCCCGTTGGAAGTCCTTAATTGGTAAAATTTAGTAAGCAATCCCCCAGTTGATAAAACAGTAAGTTCTATTGTTTATTTAGTCAGTTATAACTAATGATTTTATAAATTTAGATGGTTATGGCCTGATTCAGAGTAACATATTGACGGCTTGTGTTCTCCCTTACAAATTGTTGGGAACTTCTTTTTTCTTTTTTCCTCATGTTCATGTACGTGTGGATCTATAGGCTACATGTCATGTGACTCATTTGAAGCAGTAGTACAACCTCAAGTTGTTGGTGTTTCCCGTTGGAAGACTTAACTTGTATAATTTAGTAACAATCCCTCAGTTGATAAAACAGTAAGTTCTACTGTTTATTTAGTCAGTTATAACTAATGATTTTATGTTGATGATGGTTGTTTATAGTCAATTAGTGTTGTGCAAGTATAGGCCCCATATTTTGTTAGTTGCAATTTTGATCACTTTTTAACTTGGAATTATGTTTAGCAGGTGATTCCAATGGATATGGATGGATGGCAGAGTGAAGATAGGTCGCCTATACTTTTCAAGCATATATGGTTAGTGTGAATTTTTAGGCAGTTATTTATTTTTTAACTGTTTACTTGTTTATAAAAGTGTTCACGTTTTAGAACTAGCTTTTTGAATTATTTTATTGCAGTGCCATGTTGGTTGAAAGTTTTCAGAGTAGTGTATTGTCGAAGGGATGTGTCTCCATTCCTTCTTTAAATAATTGCGTTTTTAACTTATGATGAACATGGAAATGACAGGGATTATCTTTTTCTCATGTTATTTTGTACACTGACTTTTTTCTCCCCCTTATCTTTTGCTGTTGAATGGCATTATATTTTATTCATCTCTAGTTGGCACATCAGCTCGTTGTTAAGAGTCGCTACTTGCACTAGCCTAGATGTTTGCAGGTTATTTTACCTTTGTAAATAATCTCTTTTCAAAATGAAAATCCAACTATTTTCAATCCTGCCTATTATTATATTAGTGAAATTGTATTAATTCAATTAACTGTCTCTGCATGCAAACTCTCTTGTTGGTACATGCATAGAGGTACTGATTTCGGCTTTTGGCTTCCACGCGTCTTATAGTTTCGAATTTTTTTTTTTTGTGGCGTCCCTGCAATGTATATGGTTTCCAATATTGTAATCCAGGAAAGTGGTGGATCTAGCATTTATTTAGCTTCATTATTGTTTCCTGTTTTGCTTTTTTATATGTTACTTTTTTCTGAATTTCAATTTATGTATGTGTGGTAGGTTTGCTTGAGTGTAATAGCTATTGGGGTGTGGCTAAATACCAAGTTCCTTTCAAATTTTTTGGTATTGCAACCTCCTTTTATTTGTTGATAATGCTCTCTACTTTACTTTATCTGTCCCGCGGCTTAAATAGTTGGTAGAGATATAAAGTGGGATGGGCCAGGTTGGTCCACATTTGATAAGCCCATATCGGCTTTGTATTGTGCCTAGGTTCGGCTTGCCTAAAATATGGGTCAGACCAGCCCAATCTATATTCTTATTAAGGGGTCCTGTACAGTCTACAGGCCTGACTCACATTTTATGCGGGTTTAAGTGGACCGTGCTTAAGTGAGCTATGCCTATGCGGGCCGAATATGAGCTACCGGTACAGCCCACAGGCACCCACATTTTATGCGAGTCTAAGTAGGCTATCTATGCGGATTGAATATAGGCCTAAAACTCATTCATATTCTTTTAAAATTTGAATAAATTGAAAATAAACAAAAATTAGTTAATATAATATTAAAAACATATAAATGAAAATATTTAACTAAGATTTTTTAAAATTTTAATTAAGAAATATATTTAAAATTATATATAGAAGTACTAAATATCGGCCGATAGAAATGTAGGCCATGCCGGATCCGTGAGCTTATGACTAAGGCCTAACCTAACCTCTACTATATGTAATGGACCAGCGCAGACCCACATAATGTGAACATGGCCAGTACTATGTTTTCTTTTTTTTGTTTTTTTTTTTTTTTCAAAATGTGGACCGGCCTTTGGGTTCAACCTATGTTTGTGATGAATGATTAGGCATATATTGTTGCTTCTCCATTGTGTACTAGTTGTATTTTGTCCCCACTTTATTGTTGACTTGTTTTATAGGCAGAATTGTTTTATCGAAGAATGATGGTTTTTCATTCATCTCAAGGAAATTGTTTCCATCAGGTGCAAACTTTAGTATCATGTTTCCTGTTTAATTTAATGTTTATTCTTTTTCAGTAAGTTTTGCCTATACTTTTTGAAACTAATTTGGTGCTTGTTCTCAGGTGATGGCTTATAGTTTTGACTTTTTTGTTTATTTTTGGTTATTTTCTTTTTGATATTTTGTTTGCTTGAAACCCGTTTTCAGAAAGGCTATAATTTTGCTGTATTGTTTTGACTAGCACCATTTACAACCCAAGGCCCTATAGTGGGCTTTTTCTTTTCTTTTTTTGAAGTGTTACCTTCTTTCAAAATCTGAGTTAAATTGTGGAGGAGGTTAGCTTGTGTGTAGTAATATATGATGTGATGGTGCTGCTATCTCTCGAATTATTTTCATATTATAGCCTTTTCTCTTACTTTTTTTTCTTTGTTGGTATTGTTCCATGGTGTTTTCTTAAATAGCTTAATTGGAAGTGAGGATGCCAACCAGTGGTTAGGGTCAATTTAGGCGGTAATAAAATCGGCCCTGCAAATAATTTTGGTTAGGAATGAGGTCTACTTCTATAGTATAGCTGCATTCCCAACAACCCCTATTCCCTTTTTTTCTTCTTATTTTTCAACCTGAATGTTAGGCTGACCCATGTTTTTTCGGAAAATGATGATTTTCATGCATTATTGTCGTCTTTTCCTATTTGATGGTGGTTTTTGCTAATTAAATTTTTATATACTTTGGGATATTAATTTTGTAATCAGTATCGCGTTATGGCTTTTCTGAGAATGTTTTCGGTCTTTATTTTCCTCAATTTATTGTTCTATAGAATTGAAGTAATTCTTCTTTCCCTGCCAATTTTTTGATTATTTGATTTGATTTTTTTTTCCCTATGTTTTGACATTTGTTCTTTAGAAATCGAGGTAATTCTTGTTTCTGTACGACCAGATTGAATCATTAATAATCTTGGCTTATGTTTCCTCTCTCTTTCTCTCTGTTTACGGGTTTATTTTTCATTCTTGCTTTTGAAAATTTTTCTGATGTCTATATTCAATAATATATTTTATTTTTATTGGAGACCTTCATAATTGATCCTCTTAGTTTTGCCTATCATCGGCCTTCTTTGAGGAAATGAAAATTGGCGGTAGATTGATTTTTAATTAGTTGCAAAATTGAGTGTTAAATCCTTATTTATTTATTATTCTGCCTTTACTCTTGTGTTTACGGGTTTATTTTGTTGAATCTTCACTTTTATTTTTTCCTGCATAAGAGTCGATTGCTGGCCTTGATCCAAGTGGAAGTATTCTTTGTTTTGGAAACATAGGTTAGTAAGTGGATTTTGGTATCCTTTATGATGGTGGTGGATTATGTATTTCGTGTCTATTTAGTAAAAAAAATGTAAGATTTGTATCTTTTTCTTAATATGGCAGATTAGCGTATTTTTGTGTTGTTCACTAGAGTTGGTATTATTCAAGGGTGTGCTGTTATTTCTCTATGGTGCCTTATGTATTATATAGCTTTTGTACACATTCTCCCAACAATGGCAACTTAGTTCTGTCAATTTGAAGTACACTTTTTATCGGATTTGTATAACTATTGTCTACTTTGTGGCACTAATAGCAGGTTCCATTGTCTGAACTCCTAAATATCTGATTTTGATATATATATATATAGGGCACCAATCCAGTAGGTTTTTTTTTTTTACCTATCCATAGGTATCAATTTGGCCAATGAAAATTTATCATGCATATTTTTTTGTCTTAAAAAATAAGAGAGAGAAAGAGCATTAATGATGCACATCTTTTTATAGACTTCATTATAGCCATTGGATCACCATATGGTGATCTAATGGCTAAAAATGGTGATCCAATGGCTAAAAAAAAAATATCTACTCATAGGCAAAATAAAAAAATACCTATTGGATTGGCAACCATATATATATATATATATATGTATTTGCTTTGGTTGTGCTTGCAATATAGTTTGGACTATTTATGGGGCCTAATAATAGGAACAAGTAGCTTAAACAAGGTTCTTGTTTGTGTTCTTTAGTCATTTGTTGTAGATGTTTTGTATTTGACTCAAGTAAATTTTATTGCACATGAGACTGAATCAAATGTTAAAGTCAAGTTTTTCTTTTCTTCGATTAGATAGAGAGGAGCTCTTGATTAATTGTAGATGTACCTGTTTTTGTGATTTTGACCAACCCATGATTATTATAGTGGTCTTTTACAGAGATTTTGTTATTTTCAAGTTGTTGTAACTTGTTAGCTGCAAGATGATGCTTTCTTTTCAGATCATGAAGTTTAATGCGATCTCGAGTATGAAAAAGTTATATTTTAACTTCTAGTTTTCTCACGCTTTCTGCTTTCATTTGGCGATAATATATTTTAATTCTGGATCTTTATGGATTTCCTCAATTCACTTTTAGATTGTTTTAATTCTTGAGTTATCCAAGAAGTATAAGTTTGAGTCTCATTTTAGTGTACTCAAGTGTAGCTTCTATCTTAGACAAGATTATTGTTGCTATTTCTATATGGTTTGAGTGTGTAGTCAGGACATGTAATTTAATTTTAAAAGGTTTTGGGTGGATGCCCTTGTGCTATGATAAAGTAATGCATATAGTTTAATTGGTTCGGTTGAGGATTGTTAACGTTCGTAACAATTTTAATAGTAATCTTTGCCTAAATGGTAAAATCTACTTTCTGGACAATTTCTTTCTGAGGTTCAATAGAGGGTTAAACACAATGTTTGTATACTTTTTTTAAATAAAATTTAGTTTTAGTTTATTTATTTTATATAATAATAATTATTATTCTTTTTTTAGTAGTTGTTATTATTTCTTTTGTTTGTTCATATTTTTCCAGCTGTTGTACTCTAGATAATGTTCTTCGTCGCTAATCCATGTGGCTTGTACAACTTTGGGATTTCTATGTAAAACATTTGGTCAATGGTATGTATTTGATGTAATGTTCAACTTTGACCTATCCTTTTCCTAATAGCCTATTAGTGGTTTATTATGCTTGGATACTCTTTCCAATTAGTAAATTTTGGTATTCAAGTAAGGTAAACCGATATGGTCGGACTTTTACAGGGTTTCACATTACTAGAGGTTGTGCTTCAAGCAAAGAAGTTTTCTTTTCATTCATTAGGGTTGCATTCTCCTTTTACTAGCAGGGTATTTGTTTTATTGACTGAATTGCATTCTTTTTTTTACCAGGATTATTATTTTATTGACAGAATTTTCAATGCTGCTACTATTTTGCTTTTGTGTTTTAGCCTTTTTTTTACGGGATATCTTGTCATAATTGTCTTGTGACATTTCAGGATCCTTTTATAGAGTTTTGTGCGAGTACAAGTCTATATGTGGTTTTGGAGGGGTTTGGATAACAACTAATTTTCACAAATGTTTATACTTAAAACTGTGTTTAGTGGTCATAATAGCGGATACTGGTTGGTGGCAGAGTGAAGAAGGTTGCCTGTACTTTTCATGCTGCAGATTTTTTGACTGTTCACTTGTTTATAAAAGTGTTTATGAAATGGTACTAGCTATTTGAACTATTTAATTGCAGTTCCATTTTGCTTTAAAAAATTTTAATGTACTGCTTTAGTGTCAGAGGGATGTGTTTCCATTCATCCTTTAAATCACTCCTTTTTTTAAGTTACAATGATCGTGGAACTGACGTGAATTATCTTTTCCCATGAAATTTTGTAAACTTTGGCTTCTTTATTAATTTTTTTTAATCTTGGACCATTGAATCGAATCATGTTTTATTCATCTCTGGGTAGCACGTTAGCTTGTTTTTCAATTTTGCTGCTTACACTAGATTGGATGTTGGCAGGTTTTTTTTGCCTTCGTACACACTCTCTTTCTCAAAGGAAAATCTTGCCTTTGCCGTGTCTATGTGTTGTAGGTAATTTGGTCTCCATGCGTTTTCTAGTTTCTATTTTTGTTCATGACCTGCACCATATATAGCTTTCAGCATTGAAATCCTGGCAAGTGTTGGCTTTGGCTTTTGGCTTTTTTTATTGTTTCCTATTTAGCTTTAGCTGAAGTGCCTTTGATTTTAAATTGGGTTTATGTTCTTGTAGTAGGTTTGCTTGTGTAATAGCTGTTAAGGTGTTGGCTAATCAATAAGTCCCTTCAAGTTGTTTTTGGTATTATGTTGTCTTTCATTTGTAGGTCTTGCTGCTGACTATAGTAATAACTTTCACAAGTTGAGCTCATTCTATGCCAACTAATAGTTCTATTCAACCTAGGCAGATATATTTGCTCATTTTCTCTTGTTCAGTGAATAATATCAGCCTTACAAATAATCGGGTTAGCTGTTCTTAGTTGTATACTAGTTGCATTTTTCCCATCTTTATTTAATTTGTGCTAGTGCATAGTAGCGTTTCCTAGTTATATTTTGAGAAATAATATGACAAACATCAAATACTGAGGTTTGTAAAGTAGATTGTAAGATTATTCCGTATTGTACCGGTGAATAGCGCAACTGGAATGCAGACCAGTACTTAGGTTTTTTTTGTGTTAATTCATGCAATATTACCTATTGTGTTTCTCAGTTATATTCTGAGAAATAATTTGAGATATATCAAATACTAAGGTTTGTAAGGAAGACTGTAACATTATTCTGTGTTTAATCGATAAATAGTACAACTGGAAGTGACGACGCCAGCCAGTAGTTAGGTTCAGTCTAGGTTTCTGGTTAATGATTAGCACAAATATCTTGCTCATTCTCACCTTTTCTGTTTTTACCTGGGGGCAATCTTTTGCTAAGTTTTATCTGTATTTTTGAGAAATTTGAGTGATGGCTGTAGTTAATCTCTATTTATGGTTTGTATTTTAAATCTACCGGTTTATAATGGTCTTTGTTCTTTCCGATTATTGTTTGCATAAGTCTTGTTTTTAGGAGGCCGAAATTGGATGGTTAGTGCATTATTATGAGTAACAAATGTAATATTTATTGCTCGAACCCATGACGACTAGTACTATTAAAGTGTTCATGTAACGGTACTAGCTATTTGAACTATTTTATTTGCAGTTTAATATTGGTTGAAAGATCGTAGATTAGTACCATTCTTGAAGGGTTGTGTTTCCTATTGTCTTTTAATGGTGCAAGTACTGTATTTGGCTTTTGGCTTCCATACAAGTTTTAGAAATGAAGATTTTAGAGAGAAAACCCATACTTTTATTACCACTTACACAAAAATACAATCAAATTTTATAGAGGCTTCAAAGAATGACAACCACTATAAACAGACAAAATCAGTCCCTGAAAACAGGGATTCCAAACCAAAAAGAAGGGAATAATAAAATAAGACACAATCCCTAAAACATGGATCATAAAAACAAGGATAGTGGATGCAAACCATCCAAAACCCTTACGGCTAGTGGAAAATAAAGAAATTAGAAGTAAACATCTATTCCTAGTTTGGAGATTAGGTCTTCAAACTTTACTCTTGGCAGTAACTTAGTTAGAATATCAGCCACTTGAGAATTGGAGGTGTAAACAAGTTCAAGTATTCTTTCTTCAACTTTCTCTTTAATGAAATGTCGATCAAGTTCAACATGCTTGATACGATCATGATGCACGGGATTTTTCGTGATACTGATTGCTGCTAAATTGTCACACAATACCTTTATAGATTTTGTAACCAAAATTTTAAGCTCTTTTAGCAACCTTTTTAGCCACATTCCTTCACATATTTTCAAGGCTAGGGCATGATATTCAACTTTTGTGCTACTTCTTACAACTACTAGTTGCTTCTTACTCTTCCAATTAACCAAGTTCCCCCAAACATAAGTGCAATATCTTGTAGTGGATCTCCTATCAGAAATAGACTATGCCTAGTCAACATCAGAGTATACTTCAATCTCTCTCTATTGTTTCCTTTTTTGAAAAACAAGACCTTTCTTGGGATCATCTTTAGGAACCTGAGAATTCTATAAACTGCTTCTAGGTGCTTCTCATTAGGGTTATTCATAAATTGACTTACAACACTTATTAAGAATCCAATGTCTGGTCTGGTACGGGCTAAATAGATGAGTTTACTTATCAAGTGCTAATATCTACTTTTATCAATAGGGGCACAATCATTCTTCAATCCAATTTTGTAGTTGGACTCCATAAAAGTATTAGCAGGTTTACAGCCTAACATTCTGATTTTCTTGAGTAAATCTAGAATATACTTGCATTAGGAAATTAAGATACCTTTCTTGCATCGTGCCATCTCCATCCCTAGGAAGTATTTCAGGGTTCCTAGGACTTTTACTTTAAACTCTGTTGCTAGTACCTATTTCGATCTGCTTGTCTCTTTCTAGTAGTCCTTAGTTAGAATGAAGTCATTCTTATATATTGTGAGAATGGAAATTTTCCCATCTTGTGAGAATCTAGAGAATAGAGTGTGATCAGCTTGCCTCTAAGTATAATCATGTTCTTTGACCATCCTGGTAAACCTTTTGAACTCTGCCCTTGGAGACTGTTTGAGACCATATAGTGATTGTGTCAACCTACAAACTTTGTTAGAGTTGTTTGGCATCTCAAATCCATGGAGAATCTCCATATACACCTTATCTTGTAGCTCACCATTGAGAAATGCATTTTTCACTTCGAGTTGATAAAGAGGCTAATTACAATTTGTTGCCAATGAAAGTAGTACCTTGACAATATTTAGTATTGCTACTGAGGCAAATGTCTCCTGGTAGTCTAGGCCATAAGTTTGTGTGAAACCTTTGGCTACTATCCTTGCCATGTAATGATCAACTGTTTCGTCTGTCTTGTATTTGACATTAAATATCCAATTGCATCCCATTGGCAATTTTTCTTGTGGAATATTAGTGATTTCCTAATTTCCATTTTTCTTCAGTACATTAATTTCCTCTCCAATTGTTGCCTTCTATTCTGGTCTTTTGAGTGCCTCATAGATATCTTTAGGAATGTCTATAATACTAATATTTATAGTAAAAGTACGAAAACTTGGTGAAAGACCATCACATGAGATAAACTGGGCAATAGGGTGTTGTGTACAGGACCTCACACCCTTCCTTAGAGCAATGAGAATATCAAGATCGTCATTGGTGATAGGTAAGGGAGGAGACTCAAGAGTTGCGTTACCTGGACTATTTGGAGTTGAGTTGAATTCTTAGTTCTGTTCAAGCAATGTATGGGGTTCTTCTATTTCTATTTGAGGTTTCTTATTTCTTGAATACACACGTAGCTTTGAATTTGTAGGTAGTATATGCTTTTGGCCATGTGGAGGAGTTTTTGGAGCTGTTTCAATTGTTTCAGGTTTATTGCTTTAGGGTATGATGGCCCAATTGTGTTCATTAGAGATTGTGGTTGTTCTGGGTGGTTGAGATATTGAGATTTCTTGTTCTTGCCAAAAATTGCATTCTAGAATTGCCAGTTTCTCGTCCTAAATGTGATTTTTTGAAAAATATGATACTGTTTCAAAGAAAGTTATATCTATGACAGTGTAAAATTTGTGAATGGTGTTTGAGTAACATTTATAGCCTTTTCGACTAGGAGAGTAACCAAGGAATACGTATTTGATGACCTTAGGATCTAATTTGCTTCTTTTTTGAGAATGATGTACAAATACGGTACAACCAAAGATTTTGTAGGTAGAGTGTTGATGATTCTAGTGTTAGGGTAACATGAGAGTAGTGTTTGGCATGGGGTTTTGAATCTAAGGACCCTTAAGGGCATTCGGTTTATCAGATAAGTTGCGGTTAAAATAGTTTCCCCGCAAAATTGTTTAGACACATTCATTGAAAACATAAGAGATCGGGCAAGCTCAAGTAAATGTCTATTTTTCCTCTCAGCAATTCCGTTTTGTTAGGGAGTATCAAGACACGAACTTTGTTAGATTATTTCATTACTCTCAAAGAAATTTCCTAGTATGTTGTTAAAATATTCTCTAGCATTGTCTGCCCTAAACACTTTGATTTTTAGTTTGGAACTATATGTGTATCATGGCATAAAAATTTTGAAAAATGGTTTTTACTTCTAACTTGTCTTTTATAAGATAAACCTAAGTTACCCTATTATAATGACCAATAAATGATACAATTCATCTACTTCCTGAGATATTATTGACTCTAGAAAGTCCTCAGATGTCACTATGAATGACAGAAAATAGTTGAGATAATTTATAAGTGTGAGTAGGGTAATTGGATTTAGTATGCTTTAACAATTGGCAAATCTCACACTGTAAAAGCTTAGGAGTAATATCATCAAATAGATGTGGAAACATCTTTTTCAAGTACAAAAAATTAGGGTGATCTAATTTATAGTGCCAAAACAAAATAGTACTTTTGTTATTGGAAGAAGAAAAAATAAAGAATGACACACACCTTGCACTGTGAGCTTGTTTATCAAGATTTTGTGAATCCTCTAGGAGATAGAGTCCCATATATTCTTTAGTCTTGCCAAGCATCGTCCCTGATTCTAAGTTCTGAAATTCATAATGAATAGTGAAGAAATTAGTAATACATTCTAAGTCCCTTGTAAGTTTGCTTACAGACAATAAGTTACAAGCCAATCTTAGAACCAAAAGAATTGAATTTAAAATTAGGTCTTTGGATATAACTACAGAGCATGTACTAGCCACTTAGGTTAAGGAACCATCAGTAATCTTCATCATAAAATTTTTAGTGTATGGTTTAAAAGTATGGAAAAGAGGTGTTATCCGTCATGCGGTTCGATGCTCTTGAGTCAACTATCTAGGAGTTCTTTTTCTCTGACTGACTACTCAAAGTTGCGGAAAAATTACCTTGTGCTACAGAATCAGTTCTCACGTTGGTTCTTTATTGAATGGGCTGATCTTTGTAGCTGGTTGTCCTTGTTCAGCAGTTTCTACAACTTTCTCGTGGTTTCAAATCAGGAGGCCTTCTATGAAGGTTTCAGTAGGTTTGTTTGGTGTGGCTAGGTTTTTACAATGCTCACACCAAGGTCTGCCTCTTCTTCGAGCATGATTATTAGGTGGGAAGTTGGTATTTCGGGTGACAAGGGCGAAACTTTCATTTGAGTTTGGCAGCGATGGATTTTTTGATCCAAGCATCTCTTTCTTCATGCTCTCTTCTCATCTTATTCTAGAAAAAACTTCTTGAATAGATGGCAACGATCTCATTGCCATTATTCTTCTTACCTCATCTATTTGTTTATTTATTCAGCTATAATAGAAACTTGAAGATTCTATGAGCTTACTGGTTCTGGTTCAAATTTCCATCTCTGGTACCATGAAGACTTCAGAGAAAAAATCTATATTTTTATTACCACTCTTACATAAAAATACAATAAGATTTTATAGAGGTTTCAAGGATTGACAACTATTATAAATAGACAAAATCAATCCCTGAAAACAGGGATTCCAAACTAAAAAGAAGGGAATAATAAAATAAGACACAATCCTTAAAACATGGACCATAAAAACAGGGGTAGTGGATGCAAACCATCCAAGACCCTTACAGCTAGTGGAAAATAAAGAAATCAGAAATAAACAACTTTGAAATTCCACAAGAAACGCTACTGTATATTTGTGACCTGCAACACAAAGTGGTAGATCTTGCTTTTAGAGTCTTTGTTGTTTCTTTTTTGGCTTTTCCAGAAGTGCCCTTCTTTCTAAATTGGAGTTTATGTTTGCGTAGTAGGCTGCTGATGTGTAATAATTGTTTGGGTGTGGCTAATTATCAAGTTGCTTCAAGACTGTGTTTTGCAACGTCCCTTTTTATTTGCTGGGATTATTCCCCGGTGTTCTAATAAATTTCTTGAATTGAGGTCATTCTATGCCAACCAACAGTTAGATTCAACTAGATTTGTGATGAAGGATTAGAAAGATATATTTGCTCATTTTCTCGTGTACAAGTTGCATTTTTTCCCCTATTTATTATTGACTTGCTTCGTTCAATCGAAGAATGATGGCTCTTCATTCATCTCAAGGGAATAGTTGCGATCAGTTGCAAACTTTAGTATCATCTTTCCTATTTAATTTAATGGTTATTCTTTGTCAATGAGTGTTTCATGTACTTTTCAAAACCAATTTGGTGTGTTTGTTTTCAAGTGATGGCTTATAGTTTGACTTTTATGTTTATTTTTGGTTATCTTTGATTAATTGTTTACTTGAGTCCTGTTTTTTTTTTTTCTTTTTTTTTTTAATAAAAGATATAATAAGATTATTGTTGCGTTCTTTTCACTAGTACTATTTATAGCCTAAGGCCCCATAGCTGGCTGTTATATCTGTTCTTGTTTTTAGTTTTCTGGAAAGTATTGTTGCTTTTTTTCAAAATTTGAGTATAGGAGGTTTGCTTGTGTAATATATGTTGTGGTAACACCATCTCTTGAATTATTTTCACATTATTGCCTTTTCTCTTAATTTTGTTTGTTAAATAGCTTAACTGGAAGCGAGGATGGTAACTAGTCGTTAGGGTCAATTTAGGTTTGTGGTTAATTTTTGGCACATATATATTGCTAACCTCTTAGGCAGTAAAATAAAATTGGCCTTGTAAATAATTTTGGTTAGAAATGAGATCTACTTTTGTAGTATAGCTGCATTCCAACAAACACTCCCCCTCCCCTTCTCTCTTCTTATTTTTCTACATGAATATTAGACTAACTCATATTTTTGGGAAAAATGATAATTTTCATGTATCTTAAGGGATGGCTATTATTTGTTGTGACCTTTATTCTATTGTCGTCTTTCCTATTTGATGGTGGTACTTTACTAATTAAGTTTGTTTATACTTTGAGATACTAATTTTGTAAATGGTTTGAGGTTATGGCATTTTCGAGAATATTTTCGGTCTTTGTCAATTTATTGTTTGCTTTTTGATCCGTTTCTCAAGAAGCCAAAATTGTTGATGCTATATTTTGAGTAGTACTGTCATCTTCCAAACCCATTTAGGATTTATTCTAGTCTATACATTTTTCAAAGCTTTGTTTTGTTTGTGTGTGTTTGAGTTTGCTAAGATTGTATGTCATTTTTAGTTATTTGTAGTTAAATTGGAAGTCCAATTAATTTGATTGATGATATGTACAATATCTCTGTAGTCCGTTTATTATGTACCCTTGATTATGTTTACCTGCCTTGTAGAAAGTGGTGACAAATCTAGAACAGAGGATTTTCACTATACACTGCATTTTGGAAAGTGCGAAAGAAGTTTGTGATATATTTATGTTGAATTGAATCTACAATTGGTGGATTAGTACTCTGTGAGCTTTTGCATAGGAGTTTTAGGCGATGATATAGTTGTAGTCATTTTTCGTGTTCTATTTGCTTAATATCTATATACAGCCTAAGGCACCAAAGCCTAGATAGTTGGTGTTTTGATTTCTGTTTTCTCTAAAGTGTTGCCTTCTTTCTAAAATTTGTTTCTGGTGGCACTATCTATTAATTTTTTTTTTTTCATATTAGAGCCCTTTTTTTTTTTTTTTTTCAATTATTACATGGTGATATTGTTCGGTGCTATTTTGATAAACAGCACCACTGGAATTGAGGATGCCAAACAATAGTTAGGGTGAGTTTAGGTTTGTGGCCTAATGATTAGCACATGTAGACAGTAAATAAATCAGCCTTGTGAATAATTTCATAAGGATTGAGTTCTCCTTTTGTACTTTAGATGCATTCATGTCCCCTCTCCTCCCAAANCTCTCCTCCCAAATAATATGGTTAGGTAGACAGTAAATAAATCAGCCTTGTGAATAATTTCATAAGGATTGAGTTCTCCTTTTGTACTTTAGATGGATTCATGTCCCCTCTCCTCCCAAATAATATGGTTTGGTAGTTGCAGAAGTATTTTGAAAAGGTTATTTTGGCTATTTTTTTTTGGCTGTGTTCGGTGAAAGAAATAATCTTCTTTTTGAGGATAAACCATCTATGTATGAGGAAATTTGAGAGATGAAATTTTGGGAAGCTATTTGGTTCATGAGTGTTAAGGAGTTTAATAAATTTTCTTTTGCTGATTTAATGAGAATTCGAGATCACGACTGCTATCAAATTCAGGTTCGCAGCCGAGGTTGATAGTAATTTGCTGCTAACCGCCCAGGAGCGGTATGTACGCCACTTCGTGGTGATAGATTACAACCTTATGTGGGTCCACCAAGCATATCCGATATCTTTCAAGGTAGCAGTCCGTGGTTGTTTGCTATCAACCACGATAACAAGCATAGGTTCATCTTGAAGAGAAAATGGAATCAACGTCTCACAACTGTCGGTGCTGTGACCAACGTCAGTACAATAGGACAATCTGCACATGCGATCGATACTTTCGAGCACTTTGATAAAAGCTTTAACCTCAGGACCGATTGGAATAATTCGGCTAGCGGTGAATACTCAGCATCAAAAAAGGTGCATTGCTCTGGGTCTGCGTTGTAACATCGAGCATACCCGGACAACGGGCACATTCCATGAAAGTCAATTTCGATCAGGATTTTTTTACGGCGATCGTGCACAGATGGATTTCAATAAAAAGGATTAAATTCCGCTTCTAACGAGCTTTTAAACATTCAGATCTGTGCACGGTTTCATCGGATATCAACGATTTTCGAACTAGGGTTTGATAAATCTCTGGTACGCCTCTTAGTGGATAATTCCTATTTTACCCTCGTCATACTACTATTCATATATATCATTATATTTTCTTTTTTCTTTTTATTTTATTCGCTACGCGATATATTTTTTTTTCTTTTTTTTATCTATTGGGCCCGTATCCTTTGCATACGGGCCCGTTATACGCCGCTACGCGGCGTTGGGTTCATATACAGATGAGTTAATCTCCTTGTATTTAGTTGTGGCACATCATCGTTAATCTTTGATATAATTTAAAAAATATTTTATTTACTTTGTTTTTTGTTCATTTACAACAAAGATCTATGCACACTTGTAATACAATGTGTGGTCGTAATATACATTGACTTTCATGGAATGTGCCTGTTGTCCGGGTATGCTCAATGTTACAACGCATACCTAGAGCAATGCACCTTTTTTGATGTCTGAGTATTCACCGCTAGCAGAATTCTTCTAATCGGTCTTGAGGTTAAAGCTTTTATCAAAGTGCTCGAAAGCATCGATTGCATGTGCGGGTTGTCCTATTGTACTGACGTTGGTCACAGCACCGACGGTTGTGAGACGTTGATTCCATTTCCTCTTCAAGATGAACCTATGCTTGTTATCGTGGTTGATAGCAAACAATCACAGACTGCTACCTTGAAAGATATCGGATATGCTTGCTGGACCCATCATAGGGTTGTAATCTATCACCACGAAGTGGTGTACATACCGCTCTTGGGCGGTTAGCAGCAAATTACTATCAACCTCGGCTACGAACCTGAATTTGATAGCAGTCGTGCTCGTCGTGTTCGACGATCTTTGATACTCGGACGTACCTTGAGAATACTTGTTCAGATGGGATATATGCCCACTTGAATCAAGTGATATAGGACTGGCTGTCATTCGAAGGTATTTCGACGCCACAGGCTTCTTCTTGACATACGGCCGTTTCTTATAAAGGCGCTTCTTGTTTGTCCCTCGAACAACCCTACTAGAGGTTTTTTTCTACGCCATCATAAAAAAACTTTTGAGCATAACAATAAAGGCGTACTTGGGTCCACGACGATGACGTGGGATGCTATTTATAGTGCGTTGTGACGTGTACGACACGTCACATCATATTCATTATTATTGAGGGAAAAATGGTCATTATGCCCTTATTTTTCACTCTTGGTGGGTCCTGGACAGAAGTGTGTCCTTCGTTGGTCCTATTGTTAAGGGCGTGCTCGAAGACCCTCTATGTATTGTTTATAGACACGGAGGTCGTATCCAGATACCGTCGTATTAAGGCGGACTTTGAGCTTCCACTTGTATAACCTATGGCAGCTGTGGTCTTCGGGCGTGTCTTCGGCAAAGCACAATTGCACTTTGACGATGTGATGACCCTGATTGTTGAAGTTATCAGGGTGTAGGTCAAAGCTCACTTTGACCTTGTCGACGTGTGGATGAAGAGTAGCAGACATATTGGAGTAGAGAGAGAAACAAGAAAGAGAAGCTCTGGTTTGGTTTGAGTGAACTGAGTTCCTCATACCCATATTTATAATCCCAAAAAGTATAACCCACTCAGCTTAATGAGTGGGTAGTAACTCATAAAAGCAAAAGCAGAGGTTACTTAGCTTCTACGTAAAGTCATGTGAGCTTAGCAATGGCGATTTATATACTGTCACGGGTGATGTGGGATGCTATTTATAGTGCGTTGTGACATGTACGATACGTCACATCATATTCATTATTATTGAGGGCAAAATGGTCATTATGCCCTTATTTTTCACTTTTTGGTGGTTTCTGGACAGAAGTGAGTATATAAATAGTGACAATATATAAATCGTCATTGCTGAGCTCACATAACTTCGCGCAGAAGCTAAGTAACCTCTGCTTTTGCTTTTATGAGTCACCACACACTCATTCTGCTGAGTGGGTTTTGCTGTTTGGGATTATAAATATGGGTTTGAGGAACTCAGTTCACTCAAACCAAACCAGAGCATCTCTATCTTGTTTTTCTCTCTACTCCAATATGTCTGCTACTCATCCTCCACACGTCAACATGGTCAAAGTGAGCTTTAACCTACACCCTAATAACTTCAACAATCAGGGTCATCACATCGTCAAAGTGCAGTTGTGCTTTGCCGAAGACACCCCCGAAGACCACAGCTGCCACAGGTTATACAAGTGGAAGCTCAAAGTCCGCCTTAATACGGCGGTATCTGGATACGACCTCCGCGTCTATAAACAATACATAGAGGGGGTCTTCGAGCACGCCTTCAATAATAGGACCAACAAAGGACACCTATACTGGGTGTCCCTGGCAATGAACAGCTTTTCTCTCAGCACCTATTTTATTGATCACGACCTTTTAGGGTTCGATCATGTTCTCTCCATCAGGTTCCAAGAGGACACCGATATGTAATGGGAATTAGGGGTCCCAATGTCCCCTATAAAAAATATTATTAAATAAAAAAAGTCTTTTTTATTTATTTTTCTTTTCTACAAGCATTTAAAGTACAACGTATGATCGTAGTATAAATTAACTGACATATATGGCTCCACTTGATCGGGTATACTCGATGACACGACATCTATCCACAATAGTGCACCTTTTTCAACGTCGCTGTATTGGCCAGTTGTATTATTCTTCCAGTCTGTCCTGACGTTGATGCCTCTATCAAAGTATTCTAAAGCATCGACTGCATTGTTGTGGGTCCGATTGACGTCACGTTCGACACACTTCCCACTGAAGTTAACCGCTGGGTCCATCTCCTTTTAATAATGAATCTCCTTTTTACGTCGTGCTGAACACTGTATAACCAAGGGCTAACCCCTTGGAATATTGTCCTCATCGCAGGGACTGTTCCGTCCAGTTACTGATCTAACACTACGTAGTGATGTACGTACAATTCCTGAGAATGCTGCAACAGAGAACTGTCCATCGCAGCTACAAATCTCCATTTTACGTTATACGCCAACATCGTATTCGTACCCCTCTGATATTCAGATGTACCTTGAGGGAACGCATTTAGCATAAACACGTGTCCCGTAGAATTGATCCTAACAGGTGTCGCCCTAATTCTCATATGCTTCGTAGCTATACGCTTCCTACGTCTCCATTTACGCCGTACAAGGCGCCACCGCCGGCTATATGTTAATGTCGATGTCTGTCTCGCTCCCAATCGACGACGAGGACGACCCCTGCGATTTGCTCTCCTCGATGAGTTCCTTAATACCATCTCTGAAAATCTGAGGCCTCGCCGTATAATCCGTGCACCTGCACACATGACGATACAGTTTACGGAGAGCAATCATCTGATCCCTACGATGTTTAAATTCTGCCAGGTCTGGGCGGCTGTCCAAACCCAGTTAGTGGAAGCTCCCACATTTCCTCCATATCTCTGACTTGTGATTTGAGCCAAAGGCTCGTGCATACCGCCTTGAAGGCTCACAATTCGTTGGGATATTTCCCAACACCATAAAACTGCGGACCCATAACTACAGAGTATAGCTACTATTAGTAGTATAAATATCCAAGAAAGAATGATATAACATACCATATACTTGCCCGATACGCAAGTTTAACGTCACATCAGACTATTTATCGTCCCGAAAGTCGGGGTGGAGACGCCAACGTCCTTATGGCCCACTGTCCATTACGAATTCAAATTTGAAAATGCTGCGCCTCTGTAACTGCTCTTCCTGCCACGTGTGCAATTGGTGTGAAAACGCCAAACATGAAGAGATGAGTCGCCTCTTGTGGCTTCGGAAAAATTGGATAAATTTTGGGTACCGAGCAATAGTATCAAAATGATGCTGGAGTAGATTCGTGTCGTCAGCATCTTCGTTCAGGATCGCGTCTCTGACTGATTCTAAGTCGTTACGGTGACCTTGTTGTAGTAGCCACTCTCCAAACGTGAAAGAAACTGTGATGTGGGACTCTTGCTTGACACAATAATCGTATGCTTGTTGACGGGTCCCACGTCTCGGTTCAATATGGCAATTTACGGCCGTTTCATGGAGGTAATTGTAGAATGTCGTTCGTGTGACTCTTCAAGTGAACTCGATATATCCTTGGATATGAGGAGTTCCGGCTTCGCCTTATTCTAGCTGCCAAACTGCACAGCATACGTCAGGTGAGACGGGGGTATCGAAGTAGGTCTTCTGGTTTGAAGGAGGGATTATTGACAGTGAAACATACGTTTCGGACAAGAAATATGTTTGGGGATGACATTATTTATCATGGAAGGTGAGGGTTACAGCGATCGGTATGGTCTGAGGTCTGACGGGGTTGTTAGTCTATTTATAAGCATTGAGCGGAGTCTGTACCGTGGACAGAAGTTGTAGTCATAGGTATAGTATTACCCTATGACTACTTCTGTCCATAGACCATTAATCAACGGCTGAATTTAAAAGAGGCACACAGGAGATTTGTCAAAAATCGATCGTAGCCGTCAGTAGCCCGCGCCGCTTAAGAGGCGCGGCGTTTTCAAATTTGAATTCGTAATGGACAGTGGGCCATAAGGATGTTGGCATCTCCACCCTGATTTTCGGGACTATAAATAGTCTGATGTGACGTTAAACTTGCGTATCGGGCAAGTATATGATATGTTATATCATTCCTTCTTGGATATTTATACTGCTAATAGTAGTTATACTCTGTAGTTTAACGAGGGTAAAATAGGAATTATCCAATAAGAGGCGTACCAGAGGTTTATCAAGCCCTAGTTCAAAAATCGTCGATATACGATGAAATCGTGCACAGATCTATGTGTTTAAGAGCTCATTAGATGCGGAATTTAATCATTTTTATTAAAAATCTATCTGTGCACGATCACCGTAAAAAAATTCCGATCGAAATTGTGAAAAACGTTTGGGGTGGACGGTAGTGAGGAGTATAGTATTACCCCTCAAATCTGTCCAGGAACCACCAAAAAGTGAAAAGTAAGGGCATAATGACCAT
Source organism: Parasponia andersonii (assembly GCA_002914805.1). Lineage (NCBI taxonomy): Eukaryota > Viridiplantae > Streptophyta > Magnoliopsida > Rosales > Cannabaceae > Trema > Trema andersonii. The sequence continues at coordinate 1,002,340 of JXTB01000049.1, forward strand.
TTTGCCCTCAATAATAATGAATATGATGTGACGTGTTATACACGTCACAACGCACTATAAATAGCATCTCACGTCATCGTCGTGGGTTTAGGTACGCCTTTATTGTTATGCTCAAAAGTTTTTTTATGATGGCGCAGAAAAAAACCTCTAGTAGGGTTTTTCGAGGGACGAACAAGAAGCGCGTTTATAAGAAACGCCTGTATGTCAAGAAGAAGCATGTGGCGTCGAAAGATCTTCGAATGACAGCCAGTCCTATATCACTTGATTCAAGTGGGCATATATCCCATCTGAACAAGTATCCTCAAGGTACATCCAAGTATCAAAGATCGTCGAACATGACTGCTATCAAATTCAGGTTCGCAATCGAGGTTGATAGTAATTTGCTGCTAACTGCCCAAGAGCTGTATGTACACCACTTCGTGGTGATAGATTACAACCCTATGGTGGGTTCACCAAGCATATCCGATATCTTTCAAGGTAGCAGTCCGTGGTTGTTTGCTATTAACCACGATAACAAGCATATGTTCATCGTACCTGGGCCAACAACGATGACGTGGGATGCTATTTATAGTGCGTTGTGACGTGTACGACATGTCACATCATATTCATTATTATTGAGGGCAAAATGGTCATTGTGCCCTTACTTTTCACTTTTTGGTGGTTCCTGGACAGAAGTGAGGGTTAATACTATACTCCTCACTTCTGTACACCCCGAACGATTTTCACAATTTCGATCGGGATTTTTTTACGACGATCGTGCACAGATAGATTTTTAATAAAAAGGATTAAATTCCGCATCTAACGAGCTTTTAAACACTCAGATCTGTGCACGATTTCATCGGATATCGACGATTTTCGAACTAGGGTTTGATAAACCTCCGGTACGCCTCTTAGTGGATAATTCTTATTTTACCCTCGTAATACTACTATTCATAAATATCATTATATTTTCNCCCTAGTTCAAAAATCGTCGATATACGATGAAATCGTGCACAGATCTATGTGTTTAAGAGCTCATTAGATGCGGAATTTAATCATTTTTATTAAAAATCTATCTGTGCACGATCACCGTAAAAAAATTCCGATCGAAATTGTGAAAAACGTTTGGGGTGGACGGTAGTGAGGAGTATAGTATTACCCCTCAAATCTGTCCAGGAACCACCAAAAAGTGAAAAGTAAGGGCATAATGACCATTTTGCCCTCAATAATAATGAATATGATGTGACGTGTTATACACGTCACAACGCACTATAAATAGCATCTCACGTCATCGTCGTGGGTTTAGGTACGCCTTTATTGTTATGCTCAAAAGTTTTTTTATGATGGCGCAGAAAAAAACCTCTAGTAGGGTTTTTCGAGGGACGAACAAGAAGCGCGTTTATAAGAAACGCCTGTATGTCAAGAAGAAGCATGTGGCGTCGAAAGATCTTCGAATGACAGCCAGTCCTATATCACTTGATTCAAGTGGGCATATATCCCATCTGAACAAGTATCCTCAAGGTACATCCAAGTATCAAAGATCGTCGAACATGACTGCTATCAAATTCAGGTTCGCAATCGAGGTTGATAGTAATTTGCTGCTAACTGCCCAAGAGCTGTATGTACACCACTTCGTGGTGATAGATTACAACCCTATGGTGGGTTCACCAAGCATATCCGATATCTTTCAAGGTAGCAGTCCGTGGTTGTTTGCTATTAACCACGATAACAAGCATATGTTCATCGTACCTGGGCCAACAACGATGACGTGGGATGCTATTTATAGTGCGTTGTGACGTGTACGACATGTCACATCATATTCATTATTATTGAGGGCAAAATGGTCATTGTGCCCTTACTTTTCACTTTTTGGTGGTTCCTGGACAGAAGTGAGGGTTAATACTATACTCCTCACTTCTGTACACCCCGAACGATTTTCACAATTTCGATCGGGATTTTTTTACGACGATCGTGCACAGATAGATTTTTAATAAAAAGGATTAAATTCCGCATCTAACGAGCTTTTAAACACTCAGATCTGTGCACGATTTCATCGGATATCGACGATTTTCGAACTAGGGTTTGATAAACCTCCGGTACGCCTCTTAGTGGATAATTCTTATTTTACCCTCGTAATACTACTATTCATAAATATCATTATATTTTCTTTTTTCTTTTTATTTTATTCGCTACGTGATATATTTTTTTTTCTTTTTTTTATCTACTGGGCCCGTATGTTGGGCCTCCTTTAATATTGTAGCAAGGGTCGCATACTGTTGATTGCCCTAATTCTTCCGTGCCGGGTTTTTCTTGTTGTCTGGCCAGTTATTATTTTTGGGCTTTTGTTTTTAAGGATCGATTTTTGAACACTTTCACTGTCACGCTATGTTTTCATGACATCATATAGCACTTACTAAAAAGTATTTTATTAAGTGCTATACACGTCACCAGTGGCAGTATATAAATCGTCATTGCTGAGCTCACATGACTTTACGCAGAAGCTAAGTAGCCTCTGCTTTTGCTTTTATGAGTCACCACCCACTCATTCAGCTGAGTGGGTTTTGCTTTTTGGGATTACAAATATGGGTTTGAGGAACTCAGTTCACTCAAACCAAACCAGAGCATCTCTCTCTTGTTTCTCTCTCTACTCCAATATGTCTGCTACTCTTCCTCCACACATCAACAGGGTCAAGGTGAGCTTTGACCTACACCCTGATAACTTCAACAATCAGGGCCATCACATCGTCAAAGTGCAGTTGTGCTTTGCCGAAGACACCCCTGAAGACCACAGCTGCCACAGGTTATACAAGTGAAAGCTCAAAGTCCGCTTTAATATGGCAGTATCTGGATACGACCTCCGCGTCTATAAACAATACATAGAGGGGGTCTTCGAGCACACCCTCAACAACAGGACCAACGAAGGACACCTATACTGGGTGTCCCTGGCGTTGAACAGCTTTTCTCTCAGCACCTATTTTATTGATCGCGACCTTTTTGGGTTCGATCATGTCCTCTCCTTCAGGTTCCAAGGGGACACTGATATGTAATGGGAATTAGGGGTCCCAATGTCCCCTATAAAAAATATTATTAAATAAAAAAAATCTTTTTTATTTATTTTTCTTTTCTACAAGCATTTAAAGTACAACGTATTATCGTAATATAAATTAACTGACATATACGGCTCCACTTGATCGGGTATACTCGATGACACGACACCTATCCACAATAGTGCGCCTTTTTCAACGTCACGGTATTGGCCAGTTGTATTATTCTTCCAGTCTGTCCTGACGTTGATGCCTCTATCAAAGTATTCTAAAGCGTCGACTGCATGTGCTGAGGGTCCGATTGACATCACATTCGACACACTTCCCTCTAAAGTTAACCGCTGGGTCCATCTCCTTTTAATAATGAATCTCCTTTTTATGTCGTGCTGAACACTGTACAACCAAGGGCTAACCCCTTGGAATATTGTCCCCATCGTAGGGACTGTTCCATCCGGTTGCTGATCTAACACTACGTAGTGATGTACGTACAATTCCTGAGAATGCTGCAACAGAGAACTGTCCATCGTAGCTACAAATCTCCATTTTACGTTATATGTCAACGTCGTATTTGTATCCCTCTGATATTTAGACGTACCTTGAGGGAACGCATTTAGCATAAACATGTGTCCCGTAGAATTGATCCTCACGGGTGTCGTCGTAATTCTCATATACTTCGTAGCTATACGCTTCCTACGTCTCCATTTACGCCGTACAAGGCATCGCCGCTAGCTATAAGTTAATGTCGATGTCCGTCTCGCTCCCAATCGACGACGAGGATGACCCCTGCAATTTGCTCTCCTCGATGAGTTCCTTAATACCATCTCTGAAAATCTGAGGCCTCGTTGTATAATCCGTGCACCTGCACACACGACGATACAGTTTACGGAGAGCAATCATCTGATCCCTACGATGTTTAAATTTTGCCAGGTCTAGGCGGCTGTCCAAACCCAGTTTGTGGAAGAACTCCCACATTTCCTCCATATCTCTGACTTGTGATTTGAGCCAAAGGCTCGTGCATACCACCTTGAATGCCCATAATTCGTTGGGATATTCCCCAACACCATAAAACTGTGGACCTATAACTACAGAGTATAGCTACTATTAGCATTATAAATATCCAAGAAGGAATGATATAACATACCATATACTTGCCCGATACGCAAGTTTAATGTCACATCAAACTATTTATAGTCCCGAAAATCATGGTGGGGACGCCAACGTCCTTATGGCCCACTGTCCATTACGAATTCAAATTTGAAAACGCCGCGCCTCTTAAGCAGCGCAGGCTACTGACGGCTACGATCGATTTTTGACAAATCTCCCGCATGCCTCTTTTAAATTCGGCCGTTGATTAATGGTCTATGGACACAAGTAGTCATAGGGTAATACTATACCTATGACTACAACTTCTGTCCACGGTACAGACTCCGCTCGATGCTTATAAATAGACTAACAACCCCGTCAGATCTCAAACCATACCAACCGCTGTAACCCTCTCCTTCCAGGATAAATAATGCCATCTCTAAACATATTTCGTGTCCAAAACGTATGTTTCACTGTCAATAATCCCTCTTTCAAACCGGAAGACCTACTCCAATACCCCGTCTCACCTGACGTACACTGTGTAGTTTGGCAGCTAGAACAAGGCGAAGTCGAAACTCCTCATATCCAAGGATGTATCGAGTTCACTCGAAGAGTCACACGAATGACGTTCTACAATTACCTCCATGAAACGGCCGTAAATTGCCATATTGAATCGAGACATGGGACCCGTCAATAGGCATACGATTATTGCGTCAAGCAAGACTCCCGCATCACAGGACCTTTCACATTTGGAGAGTGGGTACTACAACAAGGTCACCGTAACGACTTAGAATCAGTCAGAGATGCGATCCTGAACGAAGATGCTGACGACACAACTCTACTCCAGCATCATTTTGATATTATTGCTCGGTACTCAAAATTTATCCAATTTTTCCGAAGCCACAAGAGGCGACTCATCTCTTCATGTTTGGCGTTTCCACACTAATTGCACACGTGGCAGGAAGAGCTGTTACAGAGGCTTGAATCGCAACTTGATCCAAGAAAGATCGTTTGGTACTCTAACCCAAACGGAGGCGCTGGTAAATCAACCTTCGCCAAGCATTTTGCCCGAGCTGGCGCATTCTATACGAGAAGTGGTAAAATTCCTGATGTGGCTTATAGTTTCGTACAACATCTGGATGTTAATCATCGTTCTAGCATCACTCTGTTCGACTTCACGCGCTCGGGCTTAGAATTTGTTAATTACGATATTTTAGAACAAATTAAGGACAGGCTTATATGCTCAAATAAATACGAATCAAGAACAGTTGTGTGCGAAACACAACATTGTATTGTTTTCGCTAATTGGGTACCAGATCAGTCTAAACTGTCTGGTGACCGATGGTTAATAATATCCCTCAGTTAATATGTATTTATTTTACCATTGTTACTCTGTTAATCGCTGCCACCACATCTATAATTAACTCGATCCATTCTTCGTTTACGCTTTATTCTTTTCTAGGGTTTCTATTCACTTGTCATTGGAATCAGGCTCATAGTTTCTCAGGTTGAATTGGAGAAATTAATGTCGGTGCTGTGACCAACGTCAGTACAATAGGACAACCTGCACATACTATCGATGCTTTCGAGCACTTTGATAAAAGCTTTAACTTCAGGACCGATTGGAAGAATTCGGCTAGCGGTGAATACTCAGACATCGAAAAAGGTGTATTGCTCTGGATCTGCGTTGTAACATCGAGCATACCTGGATAACAGGCACATTCCATGAAAGTCAATGTATATTACAACCACACATTGTATTACAAGTATGCATAGATCTTTGTTGTGAGTTTGGAAAGGGTACCGACGTCATGAGAAAAATTAGATTTGTCTATTTTTTGGTGATGTTGTTCCCTGATTTTGTTTTAAATAATGTGTTCGCTTTTTATCATAAAATAAAAAAATAAATAAAAATCCACACCCCATCCATCCCCTTGCCTTGCCTTATTTTTCAACTTGAATGTTAGACTGACATGTATCTTTTGGAAGAACGATGATTTTCATGCATCTTGTCTATTGCGACCTTTATACTATTGACAGTTTCATTTTGATAATTTTCCTTGGCTTGTTAAGTTTTTGTATACTTTGAGATACTAATTTAGTGATTGGTATCAAGTTACGGGTTTTCTGAGTTTATTTATTTTCTTTGTTCTTCACAATTTATATTGTTTGCTTCTGGGTTTTTTTTTGCAAGAAGCCATAATTGTTTATGTACTATTTTGAGTAGCATCGTCATCTCCCAAACATATTAAGGACTAATTTTTGTTTATACACTTTTCAACTTTGTTTTGTTTTTATGCATGTGACTTCGCTAGGTTGTGTTGTTATCTTTACTTTTTGAAGTAGTTGAATTGAACGTCTAATTTGGAAAGTCGTGACAAATAACTTGGAACCGAGGATTTTCATTATACGCTGCTTTTTGGGAAGTGGGAAAGAAGTTGGCGATATATTTATGTTGAATTGAATCTACAATTGGTGGTTTAGTACTTAAGTTTTTGCGTAGGAGTTTGATGATACAGTTGTGGTCATCTTTTGCGTTCTACTAGGTGGTGGCACGTGCTCCGTGCTCCGCACGTGTACAGTTTTATTTGGTTAATCCAAGATAGCAGTGAATGCAAATATAATTTCAAAATGAGGAAAATAAAATGCATTTTATTATTCATATTACAACTTATTTCATTAATTACAAAATAAAATGCATTTCATTTTGATCTACACACTGGTACGAAATGAAAGTACATTATATCACATTAATTTTATATTTGATACAAAGAAACAAGAAAAAAAAAAAAACAAAATTTTGAATTCGATACCAATATTGTTTTTGGCCCCTTTTTGCATTCTTTCTAGATGAAGCGATAATGTGTTCTCCAGTTTTGTTCGAAGTTTTTTGGTGATTGTAAGCTGTTAATAACCACGTGAAGTGATCAAAGTTATGTTTGGACACTATACTAACAAAAGAGGATACAAAAAAATTAAAATCTCAACCTTTCTCAAAGAATGGAAAAAGACTAATTCCAATCTTCAATAATCTAGCCAAAATGACTTCTATTTTATCTCGATAGTCTTTTCAGCTAAATTCTTTATGTTATCGTGATTGATTCAGATAGAAAATAAAAAGAATTGATAAAAACATCTTTTGTATAGGCTATAGCTTAATGTATAATTTGATTTTCATAAGAATATAGGTAGTAAATAATGCGCTTATTAGAAAAAATAATGGTAAATATTTTATGATTCACGACTAAATTAAGTTCTTATGTGAAGACAAAGATGGTATGTGCGTAGCTTAATTTGATAAAGTGGTATCGTTGAAGGCCTTTTACTCTTTGAAACAAACAAGTCACGATATTTAGGATACCTAATTCTTCTTGAAATCTAATGCTTAGATCAAATTTCAACACAGCATCTATCATAAAAAAATAATAATAAAATAAGGGAGGGAAAGAGGTATAACAAATATTACTCGTATAGAAGATTTCAGATTCTAATCTCTTTGGTTCATGTTTTACCTCAGGATCTTTATAAAAAAAAGGAATTAAGAGAGAGATATAACAAATACTACTTGAAAAGAAGGTACGAGATCTTAACTCTTTTATTTATATTTTACCTCAACAGTCTCTACAAAGAGAAGGGAATCATGAATATATGGTTTTGCATCTAGAGGCTAAAGTTCATGAAAGTTGACAAATCCTTGTAACATGATATGAATGGAAAACATAAGAAATAACATTGGAAGAATGAATATCAAGAAGTAGAGAAATCTCCCAAAAAAAGAAAGAAAAAAAAAAAGCAATCCACCAACTACATAAAACATAAAATCTTTTTGAAAGACCAAGATACATTTTCTTGAAAAATGAATTAAGAAGCAATACCCTGAATTAAACCATTAGCTAACTAAATGCACAAGAATACACAGATTTCAAACATTTCAGAGAATAAAATCAAGTATTGTTGAAAGAAAATAAGAGCATGAAAAAAAAATTAAACGAACATAGATGAAAATCCTTTCAGAAGCATTCCTTTAAGCACACACCAACAAATAAAAATTACGCAAAAATTTCATAAGCATGAAAAAAGAAAAAGAAAAAAAAAACAATCATAGGAAAACAATTTCCACAGTGAATTTTTCACAAGAGAAGAATAGAAGTAAGAATGTATACTACCATTTTGGTTCTAAACAAATAACATTGTAATAGTTATGGTTAATGAGTAGAGAATCCCAGTGTGAATGTATACTACCATCATGGTAAACAAGTACAAAAGTAACAATCTTTAAATGAGAGCAAGACTTAATATCTTAAGATCAACCAATCGTAAACCTATGCATTTCTTAGGACTTCTAGCGAATGTGCAGGGCATTGCTTTCTCGATCGGCAACAATGACTTTTGTTGTACATTCTGTTTTCATCCTTTGCTACTTCATGTATAAAAGATATGACTGGTGAATACAAGAACAATGAAGAAGGAAAATAAAAAATATGAAAAGAAGGAAACTAATTTAAAAGATATAGTGCCTCAATAATTTTAGTGATCTTGATATCTATGGAGTTTCTAACATAGTTGAAATTTGCACTTTTCCATTGGACTTCTCTCCCTCTTTATTTATTTATTTGTCTTTTATTTTTCCAGTGTTTTAGAATCTCTTGGTTTATTAATAACGTTACAACAACAAGGGAAGCTATGTCCACTACGACTGACTTCTTTTGTTTTATTTTATTTTATTTTTTATTTTGGCTTTAGAAAAAATAAAGCTCTATGTTGATTTTTTCTCTTTCTTCCAAATATGACGACCACAAAATGTAATAATAACTTAATATGAATTGTATACATTAAAGTATATGTGGAAGTTTATATTCATATGCAATTGCCTATATGATACTCGATCTTCTCATATTCTGTAAGATGAAAAAGTTCATTAGTAGATAGAAAAAGTGGAAATGAGAGAGGATATAATTAATTAGAAGATTTTTAGTGGACTAAGCTAAGAAGCGTTCAATGACAAAGACACATGTATTAGCTAGCACCAAAAGAAACGCTGCTAAAAGATAGAGGACATTTATGAGCATCAAGAGAAACAAATGGATTTGCTAAGAGAGAGAGAGACGATTATGAGCAATTGGAAAATATATCGTCTGCTCTCAAAGACATACACATTTATAAGCAAANAAAAAAAGCATTTTGCTAAACGAAGCTTAAAAAATAAATGTCATTCTACCAACAGATGACATACCCATTTTTCGTCAATAATTAAGATAATGCTATGGATTATAATTATCATGACAACTTCTAATAACAACTTGGCATATGAGACTATCAAGACATATAAATCAGAGGCTGCTAGTTGACGTTTATTACTCAGTAAAGATAAGTCAAAGAATACTGTCATTGCTAATTTGCTAGAAAACTTTAGGTGCTCAATACATATAATTAAAGGATTAAAAACATCGAAACTGAATTAAATAAAACCCAAAAGCAACAAGTATATATACATCAAAACTTGGGAAGAAAAATAATATAGTACTATCCTCTATGAATTAATAATACCTCAGTTGGTCCTCATCCAAACCTCACAATCACGGAATGCACAAAACAACCACAGACAAATAAAAAGTAGATTAAAAAAAATTACAGTTACATACACACTATTAACAACATATTCTACAACTTTTGGTATTTTTCATGGCTCTCAATATATGGTGATGAGATACCTTATATATGACCTGAATATTTAGAATGTCAACAATAGAATTACAAATCCAGAAAGCGATATAGGACCAAGTAGGCTAATAATTTCTCAAAAGTTTTTCGATATGTTTCATCAATGCACAAGGGAAAGCACTAATTTTAAGACAATAGTCACAACATCTTCTCATTATGCTCAAAAGAAAAATTTGTACACATAATTAACTACATGCACACTACTAAAAGCATATCAATCTAAATCTTGTCCAACGTGAAAAAAAAAAAGTAGAACAAGAAAAGCTCAATGGTCTCACGAAATATGAATTAAGCACAACAAAATTTCTCCTCCTCGTAAGATCTCTATCTTAGACTCTGTTTTTATTAGGACTATATATATATATATATAATGTGGATTCCTAAAATACTTGTAATATAAAATATACTTATATATACAATCTTGAACACGTCCAAAAATATATCACATTAAACCAATTAACTAATTTCAATGACGACTAAAATGAAAGAAACAAACTCAACATAATTAAACAAATAAAAATAACCAAATACTGAACTTACTGTAAATAATAAGGTCATGACGTTGTCTAACTCCGATTCAACATACAAAATAGATTGGGGATAATACAAAAAAGAGCATAAAAAATTTAGGGCACTTATGAGAGGAGAAATGTGGGGGGGAGGGGGGAAGATAAAAGGAGTAAAGATATCAAAGTGCAGTAATGAATATTTGTTAGATTGGAGAAGAAAATAGAAAGAGGAGAAAACACTTTATTGTGGCTGGTGGTGAGTCTAACAGAGGGTGGACTGTGCCGTAGGGCACTTCAGTTTGGGTTAGGAGAACATCACACAGTCCGTACTTAAAAAGAAAAGAAAGATGAAAGTTGTGAATAAAACCAGTTTATCCTTTGTCCCACAACGTATCGCTTTGACCTCGCTACATGACAAAATAACTTGACGAAAATTGAACAGTGCATAGTCCAAAACCAGATCTTTTATATAAGGTATAAATTTGCTTAATAGTACTTTTAGTATATGAGTTCTTTTTTTTTTTTTCTCGCGCTCCTGTTTTAGTATATGAGTTTGTTGACACTTTGTTGAATCCTAATTAGCCATCTTATAGAGTATCGGTCACATATTACCATAGATTGATATTTTTTATGTTTAAATTCACTTGCATCAAAGCAAACCATCGCCATACCCATACATGTCACTAGAAACAAGATTGGGACACCAAAATGAAAAAAACTTTCTATCACGACTCAGGAGCCTAACATGAGATATGGTTGAATGTCAGCTTTTTACCTTGGTGTGTAGGCTAAATGTGACCATTTACCAATCACAAGATGTCAAATGTTCCGTACTAACTTATGGGATAAATAAGAGTGATGTAACATCATTTTTAGTCACATAATTTTAAATATTATGATCTTAATTTTAAAAAAAGAATAGATTGAAAAGTAGTTAAATTGAATGTTTTAAAAAGTAGTTAAAATGAATGTCACCTCATATAGTGAGATTTTTCAGCGTAAGATATTGGTGTCCTTAGCATTAATTGCTAAGATATTAGTAAGTAATTAACAAATGTTATTTAAAAAACACTTTATTGTATAACATATAGATTAGTTCATAATCATAACCAATTTGTAACTAATTATTACAAATTAACGACGAGAATCATAGTGATGTAGTGTGTGCTACCTATATTTAATTTAAAAGATTACACTAAAAGTAGAAATTAATAGATTTATAAATAACATATCAGTGTTAGTTTTATTAAAATATAAAATATATGTTAGAGTTTAAGAATATCAACATAAAGAGATAGATGAGAGAATAAATTCTTTCTTAGTGAACGGGATATATTAATTCTTACAAATGTTTAAATAAATTACAACTATTCATTTCTTTGGATAATAACCATTTGTTTGCTATACATTTGCTAAAGTAAATTATAGTTATATATTTTACTTGGGTGAAATTATACCAAACTATATCTACAAATTTATTTGGTTAAATATCTATTTAACGTACTCTTCGGCTTGGGTTTGTGCCTGTAAAATGCTCTACAATAATGGGCATCCAAATAAAAAAAAGTCCATAATACTCTCCCTTGGATGTCTATTATACAAGAATGTGTCATTAAAACCTTACTAGAAAAAAACTCTGTGGCAAAAAAAATCCAAGTGAAGGAAAAGAGTACACCATTCTTGTTCCTGTTATGATTTGAAGAGTGACTCGTTAAAAATTTTGTCAAAAAATTCCAATAGGACAAAACCTTGGCGAAAGGAAAAAGAGTATATTATCTCCTCCTCATGATTAATTCACTTGAAATTCACTAAAGATCTTTGAGTTAGTGCATTTTAATTTTATGTACCATATTCTTCAATATTATGGCAAGGAATGATTTGGTGAATAGATCTACAAAGTTGTTATTGGAGCGAATTTATTGAATATTAATATCACTTTTCTATTAAAGTTCATATGTGAAGAACAATTTAGGTGATACATGCTTAGTTCTATCATCTTTGATAAAACATCCTTTATATTGAGCAATGCATGCAACATTATCTTCGTGTATCACAATTAGAATCAATTTGATGGAAGTTAATTTGAATATTTCTTGAATATGTTGGATAATGGATCTCAGTTATACACATTTTCGACTTGTTTCGTGAAGTGCAATTATTGCAGAACGATTCAAGGAGATAACAATGATAGTTTATTTCGTAGAATGTCAAGATATTATTATGTCATTATTAGTAAATACATAACCTATTTGGGATCAAGCTTAATGTGGGCAGACAAGTATCCTACATCTACAAGACTAGTTAATTATGATCTAAATTTATTAATAAAACAAACTTATGTCATTTGTTCTATAGAGATAATGAAATATTTGTTTACCTCTTTTCCAGTACCTTCGAGTTAGAGTGAAACTATATCTTGCTAGTAAATTAACAAAAAAAGATATATCAAGTCCAGTACAATTAGTAAGGTATATAAGAGCTCTAGTTGTACTCGGATATAGTACTGCATAACATAGAATTTCTTCATTATCTTCTCGAGGACGAAAAGAGTCCTTATTTACATCAAGTATTCTAAAAATTATTGGAGTACTAAATGAGTGATCTTTGTCCATATAAAATCTTTTGAGACCTTTTTAGTATAAGTCAACTGATATATAAGTATACTATTTGGTAAATGCTCAATCTAGAGACCAAGACAAAATTTGGTTTTCCCTAGATCTTTCATTTCGAATTCTTTCTTTAAATATATTATTACCTCATTAATCTCATTAGGAATCACGATGACATTCAAATCATCAACATATACTGCAATGATAACAAATCTAATTTCTGAGCTTTTAATAAAGGCACATAGACAAATAGGATTATTCACATATCCTTTATTCAAAAGATATTCACTAAGATGATTGTACTATATGCATCCAGATTGCTTTAATCCATATAAAGATCTTTGTAATTTTATTGAACATATTTCTTGCGGTATTATATTAAGTACTTCAGGTACTTTAAATCTATCAGGAATTTTTATTTAAATATCACTATCAAGTGACCCATATAAAAATGATGTTACAACATCCATCAGATACATTTCATGTCTTTTAGATGTTGCTAGACTAATTAAGTATCGTAATATTATCGCATCCATCATAGGAGAATATGTCTCCTTAGAATCTATTCCTAGTCTTTGTGAGAAATCTTGTACTTTGTATCTCACGATCTTATTTTTCTCCTTACATTTTCATACGAAGTCCCATTTGTTCCCTACTGAATTCACACCCTAAAATATTTGGATAATAGGTCCAAACACTTCTCTTTTCTCAAGAGATTTTAGTTCTTCATAGATTACGTCTTTCTATTTTGGCCAATTATTTTTACGTTGATATTCTTTGATAGATTTTGATTCAAGATCCTTGCTTTCATTTGCTATATCGGTAGCTACTACATATACAAATATACTGTTGACAATAGTTTTATCACGATTCAATTCATTTCCTAACTTGATATAACTTGTTAAAATCTCTTTATTTTCAATATCAATAGCTAGTTGAACCTCTTATGGAGTTATTTGTTTAGTTATGTCAACTATCTATTTTGGCAACACGGTTATTTTAGGAATACCGTCATTTTCATGATGACCAATTTTTGTAATATATCTTCTTTTTTCCGAAGAATTTTATCTTTAAAGTCAATTAGTCTACCATGCTTTATGCGTACCTTAGACTCACTTGTTGTTATGCTCAAAGATTGTTCTATAGGGATATCAATCTGAGTTGGAGCATTTACAACTAGTATATGTGACTTAGTCACTCTCTTTATATTTGTGAATGCGTTAGGTAATTGATTTGTAACATTTTGCAAATGTATAATTTTCTGAACTTTTAGCTCACATTAACTAGTGCCAGGTTCAAAATGAAATGATGATGCATTCTATGAAATTTCAAGTTATTTTTCCAACTGTTATTTTTCTCCCCCTAATGATGGGGATTTGATTTCATCAAATTGACAATTAGCAAACTGTATCGTAAAAATGCCATCCGTGAGGAGTTCAAGATATTTGATGATAGAAGGAGACTCAAACCCAACATAAATTCCCAACTTTCTTTGAGGGCCCATCTTGGTTTACTGTGGTGGAGTGATGGTACATCTATTGTACAACCAAACACTTAAATGGAAAATATTTGGTTCTTGACCAAAAGTAAGTTATAGTGGGGAGTATTTTTGATAGCATGTAGGTCTAATGTGAATAAATGTAGTAGCATGTAATACTACATGCCCTCAAGGAGAAACAAGTAACTTTGTTCTCATTAATAATAGTCTAGCAATATTCTGTGTATGTGTATGGGTAACAGATTACTCAACAATAATTCTAATTAACATACAATAATCATTAAAAGTATGAGATATAAACTCATAAGCATTATCAAGACGAATAGTCTTTATTGTATAATCTGGAACTTGTGATCTTAAATGAATTAATTGAGCAAGAAGTCTCATAAATGTAATATTCCGAGTAGATAATAAGCAAACATATGACCAACGTGTTGAAGCATCTCTCAATATCATAAAGTATCCAAATGGTCCACATGTTGGATGAATAGGCCCACATATATCTCCTTAAATTCGTTTTAGAAATACAGGAGACACAACTGCAACTTTTATTAGAGATAGCTTAATAATTAATTTGTCATAAGAACAAGCTAAACAGAAAAATTCATTGGACAAAAGAATCTTTTGGTTCTTTAATGGATGTCTATGTGAGTTTTCAATAATTCTTCACATCATAATTGACCCAAGATGGCCTAGATGATTATGCCAAAGAGATGAAACTTTAGGATCATAATCCTTTTTAGTCATCATATTATGTGATTTAATCGTACTTACAATTGTGTAATATAACCCAGAAGAAAAGG
The DNA here is from genome assembly GCA_002914805.1 of Parasponia andersonii. Taxonomy (NCBI): domain Eukaryota; kingdom Viridiplantae; phylum Streptophyta; class Magnoliopsida; order Rosales; family Cannabaceae; genus Trema; species Trema andersonii. Next base: position 1,017,586 of record JXTB01000049.1, read on the forward strand.
GACGTAGCTTTTCCAGTATTTGCTTTTGGCTTGAAATAATAGAATTAATGTAGAGATACTCTGTATTATTCTCATTTGTGCTCTCAATATGATATCTATTCTAACGTATATCTTTGAAACTTAGCAAATTTCTTCTAGATTTACTAGAGAATAAAATATCATTTATAATTAATTTTATTCTTCAAGGTAGTATTATAATAATTCTTCTAGAGCCTTCAATTATTTTTGTGGTACATGAAATACTATTCATATTTGTTTTTAATAATGATAATTTTATGAAATATTTTTTTATCTTTAAGGATTGTATGAGTTGTCACACTATCTACCAGAAAAATATCTTTATCATTAGTCTTCGAACTAATATTAGTGAAATTGATGAGTGATTAATTCACTCACAAATCAAGTACTATTCAGCTCAAATAATTATAAACTCTCAAGCATTTTTGGTAGTTTGAAGTGTTTTTGTTTTGTTTTTATAGTTCTTATGAATAAATAAGAATCAAGATAAATTAGATTGAAACATGGATATTTTAACCTTTTGGATGAAAGTTGAGTTTGATACGAATACAATATAATGAAAATTAGGCAAAATGGAGCTAAAACGACAAAACAACGCTTCTAAGAAGAAAAGTTGTCATGCTGAGTTTCATAACTAGGAACGCCTCGACACTAAATAGTAGTGCTGAGGTGCTGCCTGGAAAATAGAGTTCCAGAAGCTAGAGCCCTTGCCTGGGAGCATCACAGAGCTAATCTGCTTCTTGAACTGCATTTTTAGCTAGTTTTTATGGCCAATCTCGGCCCTTAATATCATTTAATCAAACGGTTAATATTCCACCCAGCTTAGGTCATCTCAAAGTCTTTTAAATATATCTTTAAACCTCCATTTCAAGGGTAGAGAGTCAGAGAGAAAATACAACAAAGAAAGCTCAAAATTTTTAGAGAAGAAGGAGTTTGGAGCAAAAATTCTTAGAGAGGATGCTTGAAAGAGTGGCTTAAAGAGACTGAAAGCTTTAAGTTCTACCTTTACAAAAGAGTTTTTCTCATCATCTTTCTTATCCTAATCTCATTTGAATTTTTGTATTGTGCTTGATTTATGAATATGGTTAGATATATAAAATTCTTGTTAATACTAGTGTTGGATTTTCCTATGTTGAATTAATTGTTATATGCTTGGGGTATAATGTAACTTAAACTTTGATTCATGTCCAGGTTTCTAATATATTCTTTAATATTATTCTTGAATTTATTTATATTGTTCTATACTTAATGCTTCTCAATTAATTAACTTCTAGTTGGATGATTTGGTTTCTAAAATTTGATACTTGAGAAAGGGAATTTTAGAAATAACCATAGGATAGTATAACTTAGGACTTGTAGAGTTTTAGAAAACCTATAATTTCTTTTGAAGCCATGATCATAGAACCATTGAATGTAATGAATTCTTAATTTCTAAGTTTAGAATAGAGATATTAGAATCGAGATTTAGGAATGATTTCACTCGACACTTGAGAGAGGAAGTAAAAATATTTTTATGTTCTTAGCTTATAAACTAGGAATAATTGATTAAAATCCAAGTGGTGATCAAAAGAAAAATTTGATAGTTAGATGAATTCAATCTCCCTAGTATATTTATGCATAATAGTCTTTGTATTTTTTTTTTTGTATTTATATTTATATTTATATTTATTTAACTTATAAATTCATTTAGTTAGGCTGTCTAGATAAAGTTAAAATACGATAATTCTGGTACTTAGTGGTAATTTAATTCCCAATTCGTCGTAAAATCAACAACTCTCTTATCACTTTATTATTTATATACGATCTGTGCACTTATGGTTATTTTATATATATACAATTAGCATAACAAGTTTTTGGTGTCGTTGTCGAGGAATTAGGATTTAGATTATTGTTGATATAGAGAGTAAGTGACTCGGTTTTATTTTAGGCGTTTATTTTCATTTTTTAATTTTTTTAAATGTTTATTTTGCAAGGTTTTTAGAGATGTTAGATCAATAAGTTCTTTTATGGTTTGCTCAATGAGAGTCGAAGTCATTTTATTGTGCATACTGGAGATATAAAGAGTTGTTCATGATGTGCTCGAATCACGATTTTTCTCGGGAGTATCAAATACAAAATTTCCTCAATAACCTTTGGTCCTGAAATAAGAATATGGGTGGAAGAAAGAAATGGTATCACCTTTATCTACCGATTATCTATTGATGAAGTTTATTAGTTGTTGAAAGACATGCCCGACTTTGACTATTAGAGTTAGAATTATTCACCAAGCCACCTCAATTTAGGAGATAACTCCAACATTTCAGCGCCATAGTATGATACTCAACATTACCAAATAGAGTCTTCTCCTGATCTTAAATCCTTTTTAGTACAATATTTGGGGGAGATAAGGCTTTACAATAAGGAATAAGAGATAATAGAGATCATTTGTAACTTAGAAATTGAGTCCCTATATGACTCCCTTGAAGCTATGACAAGAGTAGTAGCTATGGTAGATGCACATATTACAAACAATGATGAAAGCCACCATGAAAAGCCCAACATAAGTGAGAGGATCTTGGATTTGTTTGATGATGACTGCTAAAGTGAGGAGGAGAATTAAGAGTGGATCAATGACAAAGAATTACAAGACAACACTTGTGAATCTTCACCCTTTGAGATCCAAATCATTATGTTGCCATTGTTCATCAAGGATCACATCTATAACGATTCTATGTGGTCAAAACCTCCTCTATCACTACTAGCTTTGTTCATTCAAGCCCACCAAATACATGTTATAGACCCGAGTCAAGTTGAGCGTACATGCCGAGCACTTCAATATATCATCAAGCTTAAGGACGTCTAAAAATAAAACCCATTTGTTATGTTGTCTGACACATACTATGGGTGGAAGCCTCTATTTGATGAGCTTCGTCAAGTTCCACATGAATAAGACTAAATATGCAAATTATGGAGAAGAGTCCCGCACTACTCAAGTTAGAGTCACTTTGCCCATAGCACCACTCTTGCCAACCTTAATCAGAAGTGAGAATGTCTCGCTTCTCCGGTACGTGTTTTTATCTCTTTGTGCTTATATTAAATATTTTAAATTTTAAGAATATTACCAATTTTGATTTTGGGATGAAAATGCTTTTGGATAATTATTTATTGGGTGTGGTTTTGTTTGTGTGTTCATTACCATGATTTTCTTTCCATGAGTTGTGTATTTTTAGGAATTTTTTTTCTTGCTCTTCTTTTGCTAGTTTGAATAAATTATGAGTGTTGTTGAGGTGAGATGACTTGATATTGATGATGAGTATAGTCATTTAATGTTCTCTTAGATCTTTTAAAATATACTTCATTGAGATTATATGTGTACTTGACTCGTATTAATTAAACATCATTCTTGATTCTATACATTTGAATACGATAATCATGATCATTTGACTCTTTGAGCTTTTGGGGAACACTTTGTATGTATTATATATACATTGATACATTATGAACTCTAGAACCCATTTGTGTGAACCTTGGATAAAATTCTATGTTAGGCGTCATTGAAGAAATGATTTAGGTCATCTTTAGACCATTTGAACCTTTCAGGTCAACCTTGATACATTATTATCCTAATACACCCACTTTGAGCCTATGTGTATCTTTCTTCTACCACATCTTAACCAAATCAAAATAATGACTACCGACCCTTATCCTTTAAGTCTATTAATTGTTTTGAGAAGTTAATTTGTGCTATGTTCATGTTGGGAGGAAGGGTGGTATTATGAAGAACAAAAGCCAAAAAAAAAAAAGGGAATAATTCGGTGCAAAATATGTCCTTACCTTCTATTTTATTTTCAATATTGAGGACAATGTTGATTTTCAGTTTAGGTGAGAGATTTTTTATTTTTATCATTTTGTCCTATTTCATAACTTTCATTTCAAAACAAAAAGAAAAAATTATAAATACGTGTTTGGCGAAGTATTGATAGAACAAAAATTTAGTTAAAAAAAAGTGTAGAAATATTATTTGGTGCACCAAGAATAGCTCAATAAGGTCTTAGAATAATGTAATTAAGGATGATTTGAACCTTAAATTTTTCTAAAATTATCTCACATTTGCTTAAGTTGACATTTAAAGCTTAACGAAAAGACTTTTCGATTTTTGATGAAATACTAACATATATTAATGGAGAGCAATATGAAAAATAGGTATATGGTAGTTCCAAAATGCATCATATAGAGATCTTTTATTGTCTATAAAACACACAAGTCTATCTGAAGTTTATTTTATTAAGTAATATTAATTTTGTACACACTTACATATTAAGAGTCTTGAGTGGAGTTAAATTGATACTTAAAGTTGAAAATGTAGATAATATCAATGTTTACATTCCTTTTGAGCTTAGAATATTTCGTGGCTTCAGAAATACTGGCACAGTTTTTGATTCGATATGAAACTCACTTTGTCATTTATGTCTTTAGTACTTGATTTGTGTTTTACTTTTCTTTTTCTTGTTTTGTTTTGCTTGATGACAAGCAATTGTTTGAGTTTGGGGTATTTGATTAGTGATTAATTCACTCCTAAATCAAGTATCATTCAGCTCAAATATTTGTAAGATCTAAGTATTTTTGGTGGTTTGATGTGTTTTTATTTTGTTTTCATAGTTCTTATAAATAAATGAGAATCAAGATAAATTAGTGTCAAACATGATATTTCAACACTTTTGGATGAAAGTTGAGTCTGATACGAATAGAGTTCCAAAAGTTAGAGCACTGTGCCGCTTGCCAAGGAGCACCGCGGTACTACCCCATATCCTGAATCACATTTTTATCGAGTTTTTAGGGCCAATCTTAGTCCTTAATACGATCTAATTGAATGGTTGATATTCCACTCGATCTAGATTATTTTGAAGCCCCTTAAATACATCTTTAAGCTTCCATTTCAAGGGTAGAAAGTTGGAGAGAAAACACAACAAAGAGAGCTCAAAATTTATAGAAAGGAATGAGCTTAGAGCTAAAATTCTTGAAGAGGATGCTCGAGAGAGTGGTTTGAAGAGATTGAAGGCTTCAAGTTCTACATCTACAAAAGAGTTTTTCTCATTCTTTTTCTCACCCTAATCTTATTTGAATTTTGTATTGTGTTTGATTTATGAATATATTTGAATATATGAAATTTTTATTAAGATTAGTATTGGATTCTCCTATATTGAATTAATTATTATATGCTTGTGATATGATGTAACTTAAACTTTGATTCTATATTTAGATTTCCAATATATTCTTTGATATTATTTTTGAATTTATTTATTCTATTCTATGCTTAATGCTTCTCAATTAATTAGCTACTAGTTAGGTAATTTAGTTTTTAAAATTCAGTACTGGAGAAAAAGAATTTTAGAAATAACCATAGGAAAGCATAACCTAGGGCTTATAGAGTTTGAGAGAACCTATTATTTCTTTTGAAGCCATGATCAACGGACCATTGAACATAATGAATTCTTAATTTCTAGGTTCAAAATAGAGATATTGAAGCTAGGATTTAAGAATGATTTTACTTGGCACTCGAGAGTGAGAGTGGAAATATCTTTCGGTTTTTGACTTATAAATTATGAATAATTTATTAGAATGCAATTAGTGATCAAAGTAAATATTTGATAGTTAGATAAATTCAATCCCCTAGTACATTTATAGATAGAAGTCTCTATATTTTATTTTTGTATTTATATTTATATTTGTATATATTTATCTTATAAATTCACATAGTTTGGTTGTCTAGATAAAGTTAAGTTACGATAATTTCGGTACGTTATAGTAATTCAATTTTCAATTTTTCGTGGGATCGATAATTCTCTTATCACTTTATTACTTGTATACGAGCCATGTATTTGCAGTTATTTTCTGTATATGCAATTAGCGTAATAGAAATCTATATTTCTTCACAAGCAAAAGAATTATAGTTATTAAATAAAAGACATAATGAAATACATAACTTACAAAAAGTTACATAAACATAAATTGAAAATAGCATACTAGGATTACATAATCTAATACACAATAAACTTAGATACTATTAGCCCATTATTAATTTTTCTCGATTGGATTTTCAAAGAAATCTGAAATATCCAAATACGCAAAATCTATAAGATCACTTTGTTCAACAAAGTTCCCAATGATACTTGGTAAAAGTCAACAAGGTGTTTAGGCATACGATAGGTACGTGATCAATGTCTTCTTATACCACATTTATAGCAAAGATTCTCAAGATTTTTGGATAGTTTATATTGTGAATATTTTCTCTTTTCTTGCATCTCTTCATTATTTCCCCACTTCTATTGAGTTGTGGTTTTCTGGAAGTTTGAAGAGTTACTATGACCACCATGAAAGAAATTTCGACTATGACCCCTATCATAACCACAACCTCAACCTCAACCATGTCTATAGCTATAATTAGTAGTTGATACAACATTTACTTCAGGAAATATTGTCGAACAGCTGGGAAAATTTCATGGTTTTCCATTAATAGTTCATTATTTTGTTTATTAACAAGTAAATATGAAATCAACTCAGAATATTTTTTAATACCATGCTCTCAATATTATTGCTGTAAGACAATATTCGATGCATGAAAAATGGAGTATGTTTTTTTTTTCTAACATATATTTATCGGTAACGTTTTTTCTACCTAATTTCAACTATGACGTAATTTTAAATATTGTTGAATTATATTCGCTGATTGTTTTAAAATTTTACAGACGCAGGTGCATCCAATCATAACGAGATTTAGGGAGTATCACGGTTTTCTGGTAGTCATACCTTTCCTTTAAACTTTGTCAAAGCATAGATAAGTCCTTTATTTTTAAATATTCAGTTTTCAATCTTTCATACAAATGATGTCAAAAGAAAGTCATGTCTTTTGCGCGATCTTGAGTGGATGCCATATTTTCTTTTTTAATTTTTTTTCCAAGATTCATAGCATCAAGATGAATTTTAGCATCAAGTGTTCATACTAAATAATTATTGCCTGAAATTTTAAAGACAACGAATTCAAATTTTGTGAGATTTGACATTGTAAATACTATTATATCATAAAATATTATAAAGTTGGGAATAAGAAACTCATAACATGATCAATACATGGTCATAGATTATTTGTGACCAAAATTATAATATAAAAATCTCATAGTAAAAATGTCAAAAATAAATACATGAAGTAATTCAATGTAATATTAGAACATCAGACTTTCAAATTATTAAAAAGAAAATTACGGGCACTAAAATTAAAAAAAAAACAAAATATATATACATACACTATTATAATATACAATATATGTACTTATATTAAATTCCTCATGATAAATCTCTATCAGGCTGAAAAAGGATATTTATAATGCAATATAGTAATTAATAAAATTTTACTTCGGTGAGATTATGATGGCCAGAGGTTCATACTGATAACGTTTTGTAAAAATTATAGAATATATATTATAGCTTAAAAATATCAACACAAAGATATAGATAAGAAAATAATTTCTTTCTTGAAAAGAAAAAAATTGGAATGTGATACATAAATTCTTACAAATATCTCTAGTTATAGACAAGGGTGAACTATTTAGGCAAAGTGTTTTTATATATTTGTCAGAATAAATTATGATCGCATGCTAAAATTGCACCATATTATATTTATGCATTTATTTTGTTAAAACTTCTACCACTAAATGTATTCTTGGCTTGGGTTTGAGTATGTAAAATGCTCCACATTTGCATCCGAATAAAAGAGGTACATAACAATTAGTTGTTTTTTTTTTTTTTTTTCCAACTAAAATTTGTCACTTGGGACAAATAATACGTACAAACAGATATTACTGTTCAATTACCTGTATCAGACAAGCCGCTCAACTATATTAATAATCAACTAAAAATAAATGTTCCACTTCATGCAAAACCAAAAATATCTCATAAATCAGGTAATAAAATTAAATTAAATTCCCAGCTGTAAGAGTACATAATAGCAAGATTGAAAACGAAATAGTTACCTGGTATATCACAGCAGCCGAAGCCAGCTCATCAGACATATGAACAAAAATTTCAGTCAATATAATATTTTTTATTACACTGAAAAAAAAAAACAAGAATTACACAACTTGAGCGTCCTTGTAATTCATTAATAATAAGGATTTTTCAACGGATTCAAAATCCAAAAGGGAACAATTCCAATTAATCGAGAATCAAAAGCATAATTTAATCATGAATGATCTTAATTAATTAATTAACTAGTCATTCATTCTTGGCGAAAAGACCACCGAAACCCCCCTTCTTCTTCTGAGGCACGGCCACGGAGTTCTTGCGGCCACGGGTGGTGGCGCCACCGCCGCCGACGCCGTTGCCATCCTTCCCGTCGACTTTCTTGAGAATGGGGTCAGTCTCGAGCAGCTGATCCTCCTTCTGTAGCCCTCCAAGGATCCAATCCAGGAAGCCTTTCTCCTCTTTGCCTCCTCCGGCACTCTTCGCCGCCGTCGCCGCGAACACTCTCCCGGCGGCCGGAGAGAAAGCCATTGTTAGTGAAGCCATATATATAAGCTTAATTACAGCTTTTAACAAATCAGAAGAAATGGAGATTGGAATAGTGGAAGTAAAACAAGAGGAAAAAGAGAGAAATCGTTTGGGATAAATATTCTCTCTTGGGGTCTGTCCAAGTGAGTGTGAGCCGTCCGATGGGTTTTTCTTTTCCCTGGCCGTGGTCGCTGAGATTTGAATGGAAGTGTTTCAACCACGAGCTCTCACAAGTGTCTTATCCTGATTCTACTATTATTTATTTTTTTCTTTATTTTTTTCTTTGGTTATTGGATTTAATTTTGTTTGAAAGATGAGATTAGAGAGGCTCCTCATCCAGTCATCCTCACTGGAAGTGGCCGCGGATTCGACACGTGGCGATACGGTGATCAGTGCTATTAGTGGGCTCAGAAGTGGGTGTCTTCAAGATGGGCCTCGGGGCCACATTGACCCAGTTGAGAAAGTATGGGAAACAAATGAGTCTAATAAGTAACTAAATAAGAAGAAGTAACTAAATAAGGTTAAGTAGATAATTATTATTTTTTTCGAATATTTAACTAAATTTATCACTATTATTAGATTCTATCACTTTTAAGAGGAATTAGTTAAGAATTTGTCAAAAATTCATCAAGAATACGTTAAGAATTCATCTAAAATCTATCAAGATTATTACGGACGTCAAAAATTTATCAAGAATCAATCGAAATCTTTAAGTATTCATCAAGAATTCATCAAAAATTTATTTTTAAAAAAGTGATATAGTGGTAGATTTAATTAATGAGAAAAAAAAAATATTCACCTAATTTATTCAACTAAATAATAGAAAGAAGCCCACACAGACTAGCAATAGAAGGGAAATGGTCAAACGAACCTGACCAATAGTAATTTAGACTATCACGATATTTTTTTTTCAGCATTTTGAAAAATAATTTTTTTATAATGTGACTTGTTACAGAATTTGTAACCAGTCTTAAAAAATTTATAATTTATATTCACATATCTTGATATCCTGCAACACTAGTGTCGGGCCCGCTCCTAGATCACATACCACGTGGACGATTAAGTGGCAGAACAGGTTACAGGTGATACACTGTTCGACACGTGTCCAGAAGGATTGCTTAAAAGCCACACGAGTCGCATGTGATACCGTCTTAATGGGGCCGTGGGCTGTCGGAGGCCATGGACGAATCCATCCCAGACTCTGGATGGGTTCGGCCTAGTCTAATTCTTACCTCGACAGTTGGGGGTCAGGAGCCTCGAGGGTCTTCCGCCAGAAGACCATTGAAGGCAGCGCACTGCTCTAGACCCAGACAAGGCATTTAACGCAATCTTGGGTAGGTGTGCGCATTGGGCAAACCGTCCCAACAGGACGACGGCTTGTCAAAGTCTCGCTCCCGCTAGGCTCGAGCCATAGGGGATGATGGAAAACAGGTCACTGCGATGCAAGGGAAATTATGGTAACCATGGCCTGTGATTTCTAAAGTAAGTCATGATGAAAAAAAGGTACTCGATCCTGGGATTGAGAGCTAGAAGGCTCTCAGTTCTAGGACTATATATATATAAGCCATGCATCCCCCTGAAGGAGAGACATATATAGAGAGAGATATATAAATATTCATAAGCAAGAAAAAAAAACTTGATCTTTGCTACTCAATCTCAAGGATAAACATCTGACTTAAGCATCGGAGAGTCTTTGTAGGTGGCCACCCCTGCCTCTCCGACCCGGCCTGAAATCAAAAGCACTCTGGGATAGCGAGGATACGTGGACAGTTAGTAGATATAGCATTAGCAGTTCAAAGATATGTGGATAGCTGGTAAGAATCGTTACCAACAGTTTGGCGCCGTCTGTGAGAAATTTGAGCGCGAGAGAAAGAGGAAGAGTCTCATGATCGTGCTTTCCCCGAAAAAAAAAGTCATACGACATCGGATGGCACCCTCAAGAATAACGACAAGAAGCACGTGTCCCGACGCCGAAAGAAGCTCCTAGGAAGCGTGACCCACCCTGAAACAAAAGCTGGACCAAATGCTCACCGCCTTGGCAGAAGCAAACAGGAAGGCAGAGATAGCCCATGAAGCCCTCCTGGGTTTAAGAGATGAAGTCGCAGAAGTCCGTAGAGATAATGCTCGCCTTGAAGGGCTCTTGGCAAGCGAGGCCAGGAGCGGGCGAAGGGAGAACTTTGACGAGGAGGTCCAGCAAGAGTCTAGGGGTCAGCAACTGCAAGGGAAGTCCCCGTTCCGTCTAGATCGCAGATGCAGAGGGAACGACAAAGTTAGACAAGGACTTTCCGGGCATGATCGACGGTAGACAGAAGACACCAGGAGAGCCCTGAAAGTGTGCTTCGAAACTGGAAACAGGAGATGATGGTGGAGCTGAGTAAGAAGCTCGGGGCCCATCACAGCCAGACCCCCGATGATCTGGCGAAACAGACTGTGCGTGGGATCAACCAGACAGTCTTTGCCGATTGGATCTAGCTGGAGCCCAAGCCAAAAGACTTTACGATCCCGACCTTCAGACCATTCGAGGGAAAGACCGACCCACTCGACCACATATACCATTTCCAATAGAAGATGGCCCTGGAAATTAGGGATGAAGCTGTGACCTGCAAGGTCTTCTCCACCACCCTGGTAGGGCCAGCCCTGTTTTGGTTCAGGCAACTCCCAGAAAATTCTATAAACGAGTTTGAAGATTTTTGCAAACTTTTCCAAAAACAATACGCGGGCGTTCGGAGAGAGCAGAAAACCATGCGGAATCTCGACCGGTTGGAGCAATCCACGAACGAGTCTCCAAGGGAATATTTGTCGCATTTCCTGGAGGTAATGTCCTTAGTGCACAATGCTGACTGGGCCCAAACCGCGAGCTCGTTCGTCAGGTGCCTACAGTCAGGATCGATACTGCTGGATCACCTGCTCTTGAATTTGCCATACGATATGACAGACGTCCAGGCAAAGTCAGAAGGGGTATTTAGGGTGCTAGAGAGCCATCAGAAAGCACCCAAAGCCTCTGCTGCAATAACTACAGCACCGGTGTAAACCTCGGCCATGCAAGGAATAAAGAGGTCTGTACTAGCCCAGGGGTCGACTCCGAAGCAGGGAGCCCTAACCCAAGCCGGTCAAGAAAGCGGCAAGAGGAGGAAAACATTTAAGGACCCTCTACTGAAGTATGAGCTCAACACGCTGATTAATGTAATCTACCTCCAGAACAGAGACAGGGGCATATTCAAAGATCCGCCCAAGTCCGACGGTCCTAAGCACATGAAGAACAGGAACAAGTACTGCCAATTCCATAAAGAACATAGGAATAAAACCATCAACTGTCGTAGTCTTTACGTGCAGGTTATGATGGAGGTCCAAGCCGGCAAGTTGAAGTAGTACGTGAAGACGGGCGGAATCCAGTCAAAGGAGGGCGCCGCCGGGCCCGAAAAAGGAAAACAGACATAAGCTTCTAGGTCAGGGGAGCAGGCTCTGAGGACAGTGCTAACGATTATAGACAGACTAGAGTCGACCCAGAGTCAGGAAGAGAAGGAAAGGCACTAGAAAATAGCAGAAGATAGGGTGAAATGCCTGAGGGGTCTGGGGCATTCTGTGAACCACTTGATGACGAGAGAGAGCTATGCCTCAGCTGCCCCCATCGCCTTCACCCAACAAGATTTGGCCATGATGCACCTACCTCATGACGACCCTCTGGTAATCAAGTTGTAAATTGATTCCGCAATGGTGGGAAGGGTCCTGGTCGACGACGGAAGTAGCTTCGACGTCCTGTTCCTCAGCACTTTCGAGAATAAGGGCTTAGATCAGAGCGCACTCAGATCGACCTGTCAGCCACTATTCGCCTTCAACGGCAGTAAGATCATCCCCTTGGGTATCGTAACTCTAAAGGTCTATGCCGCAGGCATCATAACTCTAAAGGTCTGTGCTGCAGAGAGGTGCTTACACATAGATTTCATCGTCATCAATTGCCAGTCCTCTTTCAACGTCATCATAGGGAGATGGTGGATCCACACCATGCATGGGGTCGCCTCCACCCTCCACCGAGTCTTAAGATATCAATCGAAGGATGGTACTTACATGATAGACATTAAACGAGACCAGGCCTCCGCGAGGAAATATTTTTCGACCACCTTGAGGGGGGCAGATGTAACCGCGAACGTCTTGATAGGGGATAGATAGCAATCAAAGGACCGTCTGCCAACGTACATGAAGCGAATCGAAGAGGAGTCTGACGGGTCAGAAACCACGATGGCGGTCCCTTTGAAAGAAGCAGAGCTGGAGAAAGTAATCCTGATCGGGGCCCTCCTGCCCGAAGAGGAAAAGAGTAAGCTGTTAGAATTCCTCAGGCAGAACAAAGACATCTTCACGTGGTCCCACGATGACATGCCCGAAATAGACCTCGCGCACGCCTGCCACCGACTGAACATAGACCCCACCTTTCCTCCGGTCAAACAGAATCCCTGAAGGTTCTTGCCGAAGAAAAATAGGACGATCAACAAAAAAGTCGAGATACTACTGGAAAACGACCTAATTATGGAGTATGTATACCCATGCTAGGTCTTCAACCCGGTAGTGGTGAAGAAGAAAAACGGCGACGACCGGACCTGCATAGATTTCACCAATCTGAACAAGGCCTACCCAAAAGACAGCTTTCCCCTGTTGAAGATCGATCAAATGGTCGATGCGACGGCAAGATTCGACAGGATGAGCTTCATAGATGCCTAATCTGGATATAACCAGATCCCTCTGTATGAGGAAGACCATATCCACACAGCATTCATTACGGAGCGAGATCTGTATTGTTACAAACGCATGCCTTTTGGCCTGAAGAACACTGGGATGACCTACCAGTGGCTCATGAACAGGATGTTCGCTGAGCTGCTAGGGAAGACGATAGAGATTTACATCGACGATATGGTCGTAAAGAGCAAAGAAGCTTCAGACCATCTGGGGCATCTGGACGAGTGTTTCCAGATTCTGAGGCACTACAGATGCATCTAAACCCCAAGAAATGCACGTTCAGGGTGTCCTCCTGCTAGTTCTTGGGGCACATCATGAGCAGGAAGGGCATTGAGGCCAATTCGACCCAGTTATCCTCAATCGCAGATGTACAAAGAACCTCAACCATTAGGGAGGTCCAACGCCTAACCGGGAAGATTGCTGCACTCAGTCGATGTAAGCCTTTCTTCAAGTGCATAAAGAAAAGCTCCACAGTCGTCTGGGGGAAAGAGTAGGACGAGGCACTGACAGAGCTCAAACTATATTTAAGTCACCTGCCTATCCTGGCTTCCCCAGTAGAGGGGTAATGCTTATATACTTATTTGGCAGTGTCCGAAGTAGCGATCTGCACCGTATTGTTCGTCGAGGAAGACAGCAAGCAGAAGTCGGTATTTTATGCAAACCATATGCTCCTGGACACTGAGACACGGTACAGTATGGCAGAGTAACTGGTTCTCGCTTTGGTCAATGCTAAGAAAAGACTAAGGCAGTATTTCGAGGCACACTCGGTTATAGTGTATATGGACTTCTCTATCTGGCAAATCTTGGCCAAATCGGACTTATCGGGACGACTGACCAAGTAGGCGATCGAGTTGGGGATATACGACATTGAGTATCGGCCTAGAGTGGCAAAGAAAGGGCAAGTCATGGCAGACTTCCTAGTAGAAATCCAGTCCTTCAGCGAGCCACACGACGCGACACAGACGCCTTCAGCTCATATCCCTTCAACTTGGACCCTCTATACTGACGGATCCACGAATGCCTCAGGGTCAGGTATTGGAATAGTCATGCAGATCCCAGTAGGACTCAGGGTAGAGAAAGCCTTGAGACTTGGTTTCCAGGTAACGAACAATGAGGCAGAGTACAAGGTACTGCTGCAAGGCCTTGAGCTGGCTCTGCACTTCGGAGTAGAAAACATCGTGGTAAGGACTAACTCGCAGCTGATCGAGGGTCAGGTCAGGAGAGACGTCGTAGTAAAAGAGCCAAGATTACAGAAGTACTTCTCCAGGATTATAGAGGCAAAATCCCACTTTAGCAACTTTGATATCGAACAGATACCCAGGGAGATGAACCAAAAGGCCGACGAGTTAGCTAAAAGCGCATCGATCATGGAGACGACCCAACACACGGAGATTTTGCTAGAGGGCAAAGACATGAAAGACCCTTTGGAGACCCCCGCATGCCATATGTTCGCGACTGACTCCGAAGATGAAGGTTGGATGAGACCCATCACCCAATACCTAGTGTCAGGAAACCTGGGCGTAGACCCCCAAAAAGCAAGGTCGATTAGACTGAAGGCTGCTCAGTACTCGATAGTGGAGGGCCGACTGTATAGAAGATTAACGATGGGACCGATGCTGAGGTGCGTAAGTCCCATGGAGGCGCAGAAGCTGATGGAGGAAATCCACAAGGAAGCGTGCCGTAACCACTCTGGCGGGCATTGCCTCGCCCACAAGGCCTGAACGACTGGATACTTCTGGCCCTACATGATGACCGAGGCGGCCCAGTTTGTCAAGAAATGTGATAAGTGTCAGAGGTTTGCCCCCCCTGAAACGCCAACCTACGTAAGAGCTTCATTCAAACATAACTCGTTGGCTCTTCGCCAAGTGGGGTCTGGACATCGTCGGAGAGCTTCCTAGAAGCCCCAGGAGAAGATGATATGTCTTGCTGGCCACCGACTATTTCACCAAATAGGTAGAAGCTGAAGCTTACATAACTGTCAATAAGGCAGACACGATTAACTTTATTTGGAAAAACATAATCTGCCAATACGGAATCCCGAAAGAGATACACGCTGATCATAGCACGCAGTTCCAAAATGCCAAGCTTAAAGAGCTATGTGATTTGTATGATATAAAGCTTAGCTTCTCATTCGTAAACTACCCCCAGGGAAACGGAAAAGCGGAGGCAACAAACAAGGCCATATTTAGCAATATAAAAAGGAACTTGCAGGAGGCTAAAGGAAGGTAGTTAGAAGAGCTACCAGCCGTGATGTGGGCCCATCGAACTAGGGAGCGGAGATCAATAGGAAGAACACCATTCGCCATGGTCTATGGGTCAGAGGCTGTGATCCCGACAGAAATTGGCCTCCTGACCCTTCGCTTCGAAGTGGTAAGAGACACCTCACTGAACGAGTAGCAGCTAAGCCGCAACACAGATCTCTTCGAAGAAACAAGGGACATGGCTTTGATCCATCTAGCCTCGTACTACCATCAAGCCAGGTCTTATTACGCAAAGAAGGTTAGCGCCCGCCGGTTTAGTACCGGAGATTGGGTCTTGAAGGTTAGAACAGGAAATTCCTCGAAGCTAGACTCTAACTGAGTTGGGCCCTGCGAGGTGATCAAAGCGCTTGACAATGGCACGTACGTCCTGAAAGAACTCAAGACCGAGAAGAGCCTACCTAACACGTGGAATGCCCAGCACTTGAAAAAATACCACGTATGAGACACATGTAAATGCTTGTATTATTAGATAGCCTGATTCCAAAACAGATCAAGATGTCTGCTACACGGACTTATCCATTGGATCTCTATGTAAAAGGGTTTGCCCCCAGTGCCAGACCCTTCGAGCTATTCGCGCAAGTAAAGATCATACTATAGGAATCATATTGTGTAATAAAATGCTTGCTGATAGCCCAATAAAACGTACGAAGAGGAATGAGCTACGCAATAAAATGCTTGCCAGCATACCTCAATAACGATTGTACTATGGGAATCACATCGTGTAATAAAATGCTTGCCGATGGCACGAGAAAACGTACGAAGAGGAATGAGCTGCGCAATAAATACTTGCCAGCATACCTCAATAATGATCGTACTATAGGAATCACATTGTGCAATAAAATGCTTGCTGATGGCCCAAGAAAACGTACGAAGAGGAATGAGCTGTGCAATAAAATGCTTGCAAGCAGATCTCAATAACAATCGTACTATCAGAATCACATCGTGCAATAAAATGCTTGCCGATGGCTTGAGAAAACGTACGAAGAGGAATGAGCTGCACAATCAAATGCTTGCCAACAGACCTCAATAACGATCGTACAATGGGAATTACATCGTGCAATAAAATGCTTGCCGATGGCTCGAGAGAACGTACGAAGAGTAATGAGCTGAGCAATAAAATACTTGCCAACAGACCTCAATAACGATCGCACTATGGGAATTACATCGCGCAATAAAATGCTTGCCGATGGCCAGAGAACGTACGAAGAGGAATGAGTTGCGCAATAAAATGCTTGCCAGCAGACCTCATTAAAGATCGTACTACAGAGATCACATCACGCAACAAAAACTTGTCACCGACCCTCAAAAACTCCTACACAATGGGGAAGAATTGAGCGATAAAAGCCTCCCCAGAGAACACCTTAACTACACATAGGATGAAGGTAAACGGGGCCAGGGTCTACCCGTTGGAAGTAGACCCTCCCCAGAGAACACCTTAGCTACGTGCAGGATGAAGGTAAACAAGGTCAGGGTCTACTCGTTGAAAGTAAACCCTCCATAGGGAGCGCCTCAACTATGCATAAGCCAAAAGTGAACAGGGCTGGGATCTACCCGTTGGAAGTAGATCCTCCCCAGAGGGCGCTTTAGCTACGTATTGACTGAAAGTAGACGGGGCCAAGGCCCACCTATTGGAAGTAGGCCCAAATAAGACCAAATGCGAAGATAGAAATTAAAACTATATTCTGTTTATTATTACTTAAATTACAGGATGCATGGTAGAAAGGGACACAGACCCAATGTCTCTATCTGTCAGGAGCAGGTCTTGGACGGATTCACAAGGATACATCGGAGTGGTAACGCCCTGTTTGCTCCCAGTGAGAGCCGAGCCCGGGCCTCTTCCTCTGCAACGATGGGTGTTTCCTGGAGCGTTCTCATTTAGGGTCGAAGAAGTCCAGCTATACGCGCTGATCAAATTCTACTAAGACAAGTCATAACAGAAATTATACATCCTCAAAGCCAGACGAGTCGGGACTCACATCTCAATCTCCGGAGCTAATCTTGTCAGTCATAGCACGGGGAGAATTCACTAATAACTCCAAATCATATACGATTGGGCCAGATCCAGAGGTCGGCCGGACTGCCGATAAGAGAATGGCATCATATATGATATCTGACCCTGACCACAAATGCGGGCAAAAAAAAACGTGAGAAAAATGCACAGTTCTTATTATTTGAATAGATGCTCGCAACGAGAGCCAGTTTTACACTGCACAGTCAGTATTTTATAGGTACTTAAAAGAGCGAAGGTCCCTAATTACCTCCGATGGAGGGAGAAATGCCAGCTTTGACACTTGGCCCAGCCTCGGTAGAAAATGGCACGTCGGGTTCAGAGTCGTTGCTAGACAAGACGACCGCACTTGGCCCTCCGCTAGTTAAAGCACCAGGACCAGGCTGATCCCTAGGGACCTCTATGGCTTGTTCTGACAGACCGGAAGCAGGGAAAATCTCTTTGACAACATAGGCAGATGTAAAGGGCCTGTCTTTCTCTTCATCGAGTATCTTCAGTTCATCAGCAGGATATACGATGTTAATCTTGTCCCCTAACTGCTGCATGTAGTACCTGACAGAGTAATTGTCCCTCTCGACGCCCTTCTATTCATCGAACTGGTCTGGCATCACCACCTCCGTGTGGCCCTCAAATTCCCTATTCTCCTAGCCAGACCTATAGCTCTCCATAGAAAGGATATCCACCTGCCTCTAGTACCTTATTTTCAGCTTTTCTGCATCTACCAGCCTATCTCTCAATGTTGCTAGCCTCAGCTCCACTTGCCTCTGTGACAAGTCGATGAAAAGAGTGTTAATAAAGGTGAGATCTTTTCTGTGTTTGCGAGACAACTCCACATGAGCTTCCAACAGTTTACTGTGATCTAAATATAGATGTCGGATTACCTCGTTGGATCGATCGAGTCTGCGCTGCAGAGAATAGGCTTCTAACTTGGCTTTTGCCTCGGCTTTCCTCACCTCCTTAGCCTCGTTGACGGCTCTGTCGCGAGCAATGAAAGCCAGCCCTATCTCCACCCCTACGCTCTACAGCTCTTACTCCTTGACCTTGAGGTCGGCTTGCGCTGACCTGGCAGCCTCGGCCTTTGAGCGCAGACTTGGGACCTCAGCTTCGAGAGACCGGACCTTCCCCTCTACCTCGGCCAACTTGGCAACTAGCTCCTCACGCCTGGCCCTCTCGACACTAAATGAGTGGGCCACTGCGCTAATGACCCTCGCCTCATCCAGGCTCCGATATAAGTCGAAGTCTGCCCTCAGCTCGGCAAGGGCGACCTTGCTCCGCTCGGCCACCATAGCACGGGTGCTTAGCTACCCAGTCAGCTCGTCGACACGAGAAGAATAGAAAGACTGGTCGATGGTTAGCTGCGGAATTTAAAAAAAATGGGGGGAGTCAGTGCCCAGTAAAAATGCCGAAAATACGGAGATGACAGCCAGACGAGCCAAACCTGCGCAATGCTACAACCGGCAAGGAGGCCTACTGTAACACCCCCTAGTTTAACCATATTGTCATATACAGTCAAACTATGAAGTATTATTCTTTCTAAATCTTTACCTTCTGTTTTGATAAAAAG
>JXTB01000049.1:1041012-1084909 GCA_002914805.1 Parasponia andersonii
AATTTCCCAATTTATAGAATGCACAGTGAATTTGGTTCTGAAACGCATGAAAGATGCATTTTATCGAAAACTACTATTTAACTAAGTTATCAATAGTAAATGCATGTGCACATAGTATTGCTTTCATAATTATATTCTTTGTTCTTTTAGCACACCGAGCTCTTTCTATGAGGATATTGAACCTTTACACTACATTGGGACACTTCGATAATCATTAGTGTAATAACATGTATGTAAATGCACATAACATAATAAATGAGTATGTTGCTACAAAACTAGTATTAAAGACTTCTAGATGCCTAATATGCAATTAGAACATAATTATTATTAGCTTAATATGCATGTGAGAATCTTGGGCACCACACCTACATTCTCCAGGGAGAGCGCCTCCAGCTCGAACTCTGTGGCTGGACCCTCTCCCTGGGTGTCATCTGCGTCTGAAGAATGCGACTCCACCCTGCCGACCGCAAGAACATCTTCACCCCCCGCTGAATGCACTCTAGCAGCTCTTTGTGACGCTCCTGGAGTGGCAGAGGTGAGGGGGTGGAAAGCATGGTGTCCCCAAGTGCATCTTTGGCGACAGCCGGAGATGGCGCATCCTCAGCAGAAGAAGTCACGACAACTGCTGCCACTTCAGTGGCTTCGGCTACCACCTCCTTTGGAGACCTGCCTAGCTGTAATTTTTCGGTCTTGTCTTGACCAACGTTCTCAGATGGGCTGCCGCATGAAGACCTTCTCCTCCTCATGACGGTCAGAGTAGCCCCATCATCGTCACTATCAGAAGAAGGGGCAGTTCTGCCTCTCTTCCCCGCCGGATTTCCTTCCCCTCGGACCGGTCAAATTCGCGACCCTGCTACATCGGGATTGGGGGAGGGTAAGACAGCAGAGACTTCAGCCTCGTAGCCCCTCCACTTAGCTCGGAAATCTCCCCACGGGAGCGAGCACCGCCGGACCCCGTGCCCGCCTTCAGATCAGAGTTAGGGGCGGAAGAAGTAAGTGTAGTAGGCTCCCTGGCAGGCTCGAAGGCGCCCCTTTGCCATACACAATCTTTATGGCCGGCGTCTCCCGAGTCACGGGCCCACTTGCCTCGGAAGAAGGCACCACGGGCTTTCACCCTCAGATGCAAATAGAACCTTCAGGTCGTCATCCGAGCCCGTTCTTGGGGTGACAACTCCCTGCCCCCCAGCCTCGTCCTCGAAGGATACCACAAGACGCCGACCAGCGGGAACCTTAGATCGGGCTCTGTATGCGATAGTACTCCCCTTGACCAGAAAGGGATCTGCCGAAGGGCCTGCGTCCGAACCTGTAAAAGCAAGCAACGTGAGTAAAATGCAGCATGACCTGATCGACAAAGCCCTAGGGCACAAAATGAACTCACCCCTAACCTTCTTGGGGGCAGCGGCTTCCTCACGTCGGAACCTGACGCACTCTTCTGTCATGAGCTTCACCGTCTATTCGAGCTCATGACTGGTCGGCGCCACCAGATCGCTGGGACCTGCCAGCTAGCTCGAGGCCGTGATCTGATGACCCACCATCGTGATGCGACTCTGCTAATCTCGGTGGAACCGATTCAGAGCCAAAGCTTCAAGCTGGCTCTGAAGGTGCTTAGAGATTACCCATGTGTCAAACAGAAAGAGGAGATATGAGACCATCCTCGGCATCGTGTTCATCACCTGGGGATTCAAAACGGCCTGAATGTGTCAGCAATCCCCGGAGAACCCGAAGACGATGACTCCCTCGAGCTCCTTGAGCCACCCCGCCGACAGCCGTGGCTCAAACCTACTTTCCTCCACAGAGGCTGAGCGAGGCAAAATATCATGAGTAAAAACGTACAAAATGCATGCAGACCCAAAAACCAAAGCACGACTCAGTACTTACTTTGCAAAAAAAAAATAGGAGAATTTGCAAACGCTCTCCGTTCACCCAAGGAGAGCACCAAGCCCTCCGACGCCATACAGCCTGGAGTGGGAATCCCATTGCTTGTCTGACCTCGGCAAGCCCCAAAAAACGTGATGCCCCGGGAGCAGCTAGAGATAGAAAGTAGAGTAAGAGCTCTTTTTGAGGATGAGAGTGACTTTGTAGGCATAAAATACCACCTCCAAGTCGATATGCACGTTGAGGAGGACTGACAAAGCAGAGAACTCTATCAGGATCATGACCCCATTGGTGTTCAATTGCATCGGACGAATCCCCGTCAAGCTGAAGAACTGGTGGACTAGGGGAGGAAGGGGAAATCGCAGCCATTCTAGGTGCCTCCTCCTCAAAATGATGGAGCTTTCGGGGGTAGAGGGGCGAAGGTACAAATCTGCCGGGCCCTCAACTCTCTGTAAAGTAACTCCACCAGGGAAGCAGAACTGCCTTTTCAACGAGCCCAACTCAGAATCCGCGACAGAGCAGAGCTTCTGACTCTGGTTTGGGGCCATAATCTTAGGTGTGATCGAAGAAAGCGAAAGTTTCTAGAAAAGGGAGGATTCGGAAACCTTAAGATTTGAGAAAACTGGAATATTTGGAGATTTTGGTAAAGTAAGAAATGAGCACAAGCTCGACTTTTATAGAGGAGGAGCTAAAAAGTCTTCCCTGGAGGAGAACAGTGTAAGAAAGATGGAAACACTAGAATTTCAAGATTTGAAAAAATCATGACACGGGTTGGCATGCACCAGTGTTAGTAATTGGGGAAAGTTGACAGTAATGAGCCATATGTACCCTTTGAATTGGCAAACTGGAAGTACGATTTCTCCACTTGATAGATGTAAACCCATCAAGTAGGGAAATGGGGGCAGTTGTGGGGTGCGCTCCTAGATCACGTACCACGTGGACGATTAAGTGGCAGAATATGTCACAGGGGGCACACTATCCGACACGTGTCCAGAAGGATCACTTTAAAGCCACACGAGTCTCTCATGATACCGTCCTTATGGGCCCATGGGCCGTTGGAGGCCAGGGCCGAATCCATCCCAGACTCCGGACGGGTTCGGCCCAGTCTAATTCTTACCTCGACAGCTAGGGGTCAGGAGCCTTGAGAGTCTTCCGCCGGAAGACCATTGGAGGCAGCGCACTGCTCTAGACCTAGACAGGGCATTTAATGTAATCCTAGGTAGGTGTGTGCATTGGGCAAACCGTCCCGACAAGACGGCGGCTTGTCAAAGTCTCGCCCCCACTAGGCTCGAGCTATAGGGGATGGCGAAAAATAGGTCACGATGATGCAAGGGAAATTACGGTAACCACGACCCGTGATTTCTAGAGTAAGTCATGATGAAAAAAAGGTATTTGATCCTGTGATTGAGAGCGAGAAGGCTCTCAGTTCCAGGACTATATATATATGAGCCATGCATCCTCCTGAGGGAAAGACATATATAGAGAGAGATATATAAATATTCATAAGCAAGAAAAAAAAAACCTTTATCTTTGCTACTCAATCTCAGGGATAAACATCTGACTTAAGCATCGGAGAGTCTTTGCAAGTGGCCACCCTCGCCTCTCCGATCCGACCTGAAGTCAAAAGCATTCTGGGATAGCGAGGATACGTGGACAGTTGGTAGATATAACATCAGCAGTTCAAAGACACGTGGACAGCTCGTAAGAATCGTCACTAACAACTAGTAACTTACTTTTCAAACCACCACGAGAGAAGTCATTTTACTCTAAATTACTAGTGTACACGTCAAATTCACACTATGGAAATCTTCAACTTTGCCGTATTTTAGATGTTTTTTCATAGTTCTCTCAGCAAAATAGTATTTTATAATCCATTCTTGCGTCGCTTTATAGATATGCGACATCAATTTTTCAAAAATAATGTTTCATATCTATAATAAGAGTTGGATATTTCGGGTAGCATTTTATACGAAACTTAGACACTGCCATTTGCCTTTTTTAACCTTAATTTCTTTCTTGTTAATATGAATGAAATAATTATTGACAGGGTTCGTCGCAAAATCTTAAAGTTGGTGACCAGTTAATTATGTACAATTTAAAAGGCTCTGAAATAAAAAACGACTAGTTTGAAAATATAAGATTTAATCCTTTTTGTGTTAATTAGGCAGTTACATGCATATATTTTTACCATTGCTAGTGTCACAATCAGAAATTCAAAATCGTGACTTTAAATAATTTTAAGAAAAAATATAATAAAATATTAATTTTACAAAATTTAAGAGAAATCAAGTATTGGATAATTTCATTTTGGTTTTGAAATCATTATAAATTCTACAACTATTAAAACTCTTAGAAGTTTTAATTACTTAAAAAAAATTACCTATTAAAGTTTAAGAAAACTTGTAATTATTTCATTTGGAAACTTATAACAATTCATGGATTTTGGTAAAATGAGTTTCTTTGAAAACTTTAATCCAAAGTCCAAAATAATTTACAAAATTCATTTGTAGTTTCAAGTTCTCAAATTAACAACAAAGTCATTTTCATACATCCACTTAGTAGATTTACTAATCTTGGCTAAATAATTGAACAAGAAAAAAAAGATAACAGAGTATGAACACCAACCAGAGATTAAGAGTAGAACTACAAGTACAAACTACATAGTTTGTCTGACCACTGAGATTACTACCTAAATTAGACAAATACCTGAAAATAAGAGAATAATGGGGATGAGTATTCATATGCTTAGTAGTAAATTAATTACTTTTTTGAATAGATACAATTTTTATCAAACTTACATGGTTAACACATTTTCCAATATTTATAAAATATTGATAGCCTGAACAACCTCATATTCAAAACTAAAACCAAATCCACATAATTGTACATATCATAAATCAACCAAGTATATGAGTAAACTTTCATCCTCTCATCACGGCCATATAATACCTCTATCGCAGAGATATCTAGCATAGTAATACTACCGGTAGGTGTGTCAGCCAAAAACCTATGTAGGGGTCTAGGCATTTCGCTTAGTACTACAGCAACTTGCCAATGATCTAATATACTATGATACAATAATGGAACTCAAGTGTGTGATTTTATGGTATATACAACATGCGACGATTCATAACAACTATGCATTCATAAATCAAATCATGCTTTCAAATCAGACTTGGCATTATCTTGGGATTTTCATTTACTGTAACATAGGCAGTACATTGCTATTTTACCCATAATCAAAATGTAATAATAAGTATAAAAATTCACACAGTCTAATCCCAATATAATCCAATACGTGTCAATAATTTATTAAATTATCGTAAAATCACAATTTTTCATAAAATGAGTTTTAATGCAATTATAAATTAAAACAGATATAAAATCAGGTAATTGAACCCTTATATCAATTTGGTAGCTATACCAAGCTAACAACACTCGAAAACTCTTGTTGGTCACTTAGATCCTCGAATGATTGTTTTGGGATCTCGATAAACTCACTTGAAAAAGTGACTTTTGGAACGGAGCTTCGAATTGAGAAACGGAAATCACCACTAAATTTAGAGCACCAAAAATATGCTAAGTTAGATATATAATTTATCAAAAATGGATCTTGGTGCGAGATTGATCCATGACACGCAAAATGGTACTATTTACGAGCTATGAAATTTGTGTCATTTCAAAACATAGCGATATTATATATCAAAACTCGATTCTCGACCTCACTAAATCCAAATTTGAAATCAAAATTCAATTTCGAGTTCCTGAGCCTTAAACAGGCTTTAAATCCGAGAATTACAAAAATATCTCTTTTTAGAATTAATTTGAAAATATCCACTTTTCTAAAATATTTAGAGAAATATCATCTTTGTTGATTATTTACAAAAATATCATTTTTCTAAAATATTTTAGAAAATATCATTATCATAGAATTATTTAGAAAAATATCACTTTTAAAAATATTTGAAAATATATTAACTTCACTAATTATTTATAAAAAATGTCATTTTTGCAATAATATTTGAGAAAATAATAGTTTTCTAATCGCAGCCCAAAGCCC
Source organism: Parasponia andersonii (assembly GCA_002914805.1). NCBI lineage: Eukaryota > Viridiplantae > Streptophyta > Magnoliopsida > Rosales > Cannabaceae > Trema > Trema andersonii. The sequence continues at coordinate 1,046,948 of JXTB01000049.1, forward strand.
AGATTAAATAGTAACAGACTTTAGTAGCTTTGCAAAATATTCCTTTTTATTATAAATTAGAAAAATACCACATTTTTTAATTTGAAAATTAAAATATTTTTGGGTATCATTTTAACTTCTGCTAACTATAATTATTCATGATTTTTAACCTCTTTCACCTCATATAATTAGCTCGAGTAAATAATTACTTAACAAAAAAATTATAATAATATCACTTTTAGCAAAGTTTGGTAGAACAGCCAAAGAGTGAAAATCTTACCGATAACGAGTTAACGATCGAGACTGGTCAGGAAATAACGACGACGAGATGAGTCCAACGGTGCTAGTGTGTCATGAAACGATGTCTGACAGAGTTTTTATGGCTGGAAAATGCCGTATGGGGCGAACTTTTTAAAAGAAGATTCCTTTGGCGTCGAGGCTTGGTTTTTAGCCTCATTGACGGCGTTGGGTTCATCGACTAGAGGCAATGGACGCGGGCTAGTGCGTTTGGCAGTTGGGGAGGCATTGGCTTAGCAATTGGTCACGATATATCTGACCCTTTTTCTTCTTCTCAAGCCCTCTCTTGTGAAAAGAATAAGAATTTGGGGGCCTTTGAAACAATTTTTAGAAATTGTAGCTCTTTAACAAGATATTTTGTCCAAAAAAATCCAAAAATTGCTATTTACCAAACTGCCACTCACTCTAAAATTACTCATATGCCTTTTTAAAAATTAAAATTTTATAGCTAGAGATTTTAACATGATTTATAACAACATGATTTATAGCGTCACCTTTTACGGAAGGTTTACCTTTAATGAAAGATTACCCAATAAAATAAGCTATTTAGAAAAATAAAATAGTATAGCCGATATAAGGTCATATTATTTGCAAATATTTAATGTATGTCATTTTTCATCTCAACTCAGCTTAAACGCTACAAAATACTCGAGTTATTTTTCTGAAATAATTTGTCGTCCTATTTAACATTTTCTAATGTTCTATTACATACGTATAATAACTAATCATTGAGATTTAAGATTTAGTTATTATATCATTTGCTTTTAAATAATATGTTAAACTCAAAAAAAGAAAACTAACGCATAAATAAGTCCAGCTTGCAATTGGGCACGTCGGCATCTACGTGTCGGCGGGATTATTTGACTCAATATTATACCATACCATGTTTACACTATTTTTCTTCCTTGAATTATACGATCTTGTAATTTGGCATATGAGTTAGTTGAGCGAATATTCAATATGAAAGGAAAAAAAAAAAAGAAAAAAGTTAAAAGGGTATAGATTGAGGCTGTTATAAATGTCTTCGTTTCGTCCTCCCAAAGTTTTAAATTAATGTCTCAAAACTACTTTCACTCATAGAGTCAATATTTCAGCTTAATTTCCTCTCTCGAGTCTGAGCTAGTCATTTTATTTGTCATTGAAACGCTAAATAATTTTATGATTTTTAGAACGAAACAAGCCAATATTTCTCATTTCAGGTGAACCATCTCTAACAACTCTCTATGGGTCGCCAAAAATGACAAGAAAACCAAATTAAGATGGCTTCCGCTCCTGGAAAAAAAATAAAAGAGAAAAGAAAAGAAAACTAAACTATTTTCATGAACTTTATGGGTAGGTGAAACTATCTCCTTTAGTTGTAGTACTTGTTGATTTATCGAAAACCTATATCACATGCAGATATATATTAATTTTCTTTCGTTAACTTGGTAGGAAAGTATAATTTGGTTAAAATTTTTCGATATTCTTTTATTTTATTTTTTTTTACAGAAATGACCATTACGTTGAAGGACTCTAAACAAACAAAATGGAGTTTGCTAAAAGATGGTTTAAGACGTAGACAAAAGAAAGCAAGTTATAAGATTGCTGCAAATATAGCATGTAGTAAATAGACCAATTAAATTAGAAGGGTTGATTTGCTTGAAGTTGCTCTTGTTATATATACTTGGTTATTATAATTTAAGATAATGTCAAACTTATACAAGTTACTTAATTATTTTAATTTGTTGAACTCAATACATATAGACAATTAGACAAATCAGAATTGACTAACATGTGGCTAATCTCACTTCTCATGGAGCCAAAGCTTTATTGATCTATATACGACTCTATTAAAAGGGAAAATTAATTGAAAAGTAGGCTTTAATTTTTAGCCCTTGATTCACAACGGCATCGCCATATCATGCATTCAAGTTAAGTAAAGTTTCAGTCAAGTCTTGTGGCCTATTTTCTATTATTTTGTCTAGCTTTAGCTTCCTTTATATATAGATATTTTTTTTAGTGTGATGTCCAACACTACAATGATATATGTGTTTGTTTATCATTAGATGAATCTAATTAATAAATCAGGTCATTAGATGATTCTAATTAATAAATTAGGTCTCATACATGGATTCTACCTAAATTATAATTATGATTAACTAGTAATAAACTGACATATTATGTAGTATTAGGCACCATTGATGCCTCAAAATATTATTTTTTTTTACTTGTCTATGCATATTAACATATTATTTTGCTCTATAAAAATTCATTATACACGCTTTTTTATGATAAAAATAAAGTAAAAAGTATTAAATAGTGTGTATTTATTATTATTATTTTTAACAACTATCAATCATGATAATTGTTATATAATGATGCAATACAATAGCAAAAAAAAACTTATAAATTAGTAAAAAAATAGATTATGACCCATATATATATATATATATATGCATATTATCATATAGTGCTTCTTGCAAAACTGTGATTCACATTTCTCTTTGATAGTAACTGTTAGGGGAAATAGATGTCATGATCCTCCATCGACGATCTATAAGTACTGTTTGTGAAATTTTTACAATATATATGTATTAATTGACTAGCAAGCCGTTTGCCTAATTATGAATAATTTAGTAGGCCTAGTGAAATTATCATTTTCTCTTTAGTTTCTAGTTTATTATATTTTGAACAACAGTGAGGATTTGAACTTTTTTAATTATCTGAACAATGATAATGAGGATTTCAACCTTAAACCTGAATATTAATATTGAGTACATGTTTTGGTACATATACTAAGTATATAGATACTAGCTCGACCATGACTCACGGCAAGTTGGGTCACTAACTGAAACAAGAATTTCAAGGCGCTTGCACGTTTGTTCGTGTGCAATGGTGCAAAGAAATCCACATGCATCGAAATCCCTGGACCAATTACGCTGGGGTTGACAAACCGGTCAGTCACTCGGTTGATCTGCAGTGAAGGATTTATTTATTTATTTATATTTAACCCTCGTCTAAAAGTTGAAAGGCGGTAAAAGGTAGTGTTTGAAAGTCTGTTAGTTGCTCGTCTCAATTAAAATTAGACAATGACACGTCGCACAGATATTGATGCGACATTAGGGAGAGGCATAGACGTGTCACGTACTTGACCAACAATTTTAAATATTTTTATTTTCATTTATCCTTCATTTCCTACTAATCTTTTATGCCTTGTTTATTACATGGACTGCAGCTATGATTCAGATTATTTATCCTAAATTAACGTTTTGGTATCCTTTGAGACGTATAAATAATTCATAATTTTAAATTAATTTTATGTGAATTAGATAATTAATCTTATTTAAAAGTATGAAATTAATAATTCCATACTTAATAATAGTGGATCCATATTTATTTTCAAATTTCAAAGTCAGTGAGTCTCATATTAAGAATGTTTTTTTTCTTTTTACATTTTTAAAGATTTTTATTAATTTAAACTAAACCTACTATATATTCCAATGAAAGTTGATCCCACATTATAATAATAATAATCTTAATTCCATCAACTACCACACTAAATATGAAATAGTATAAATTTTAGTCAAATTCAATCCATTATAATCCAATTCGATAGAATAGTCCAATATCAAATCTGCATACCAAACGCACTTTTAGAGTAATACTATGGGGGTACCATATAATGTCTAATACATATGATGTGTCAGTTTGTTATTGGATAATTATAAGATGAAACTCATATATTATTCTTTTTTTTTTCTCTCGCTGTTTGTTCAAGCTCTTCGTTGTTTACCTCTCATTTGTGACATACAGCAGCATCACCCACTAGGTTAATCATTTACTTCAATTGAGCTTTCTTGTTTTGTTCTTGTGATGTTTGTTTTGTTGGTTTTAAAGCGATTTTCGCAATGAAAGATTGGTTTAGGAACGTTCAAAATATTTTCTTAAAATAATTGATTATATGAGTGTATAGTATTAATTCATAGCAAATGAGAACATATAAAGAGAATAGATCTAATGCCCTTTTTAGCCTATCAATGAATCCTAACTTTTCTATCTTCTAAACCACAATTTTCCAATCCAAGTCTAAAGCACAATTGGATGAACGTGTGGGCGTTGCGTACAATTTTTTAAAACTCACACTTTAGGCCATCGCAATATTCTCAATATATGAGATTGCAAGAGTTTATTCTAGTATATGAAGGCTTTGTAGAAAATAATACATTGTATATTCTCTTTTGGTAGGATTTTCTTTATATATATATATATATTAAACTATTTAATAAATTAATTAATTAATCATATTAATTAATATATATAACATTTTTTTTAAAATTTACCTTACGTTCCTTTTGTTTAAATAGGAAACGTAAGTTTCCTTTTTTTCTAAAAAAAAGTGATTATATATATATTTAAATTAATTAATCTAATTAATATATATATACACATAAATTAGCAGATAATTATTTCACTTTCAATTAGTTTCTCAATTTTTGTTTATCTAATTATCTGATACGTAGATATTTTTAAATTCAAAATTTAAACAAATTAGAAAACTTATCTCCATAAATTTAAATTAATTAATAATTATTATTAATTATATATAGATTAACTATTTATCTAGACAAAGTGTAAAGTAATAGAAATAATGTAATATCTAGTCCAATATTTATAAGAGATAGAATTGAGGACCTATGGACCTGTAATTCAAGTTTAATAATTAATTAAACTCTTTAATTAATTTGTCTAATTTATTAATTATAGTATTACTCCACTAAAAAACCGGAATTGCACTCTTGAAATTACAGAATTAATTTACTAAGAAAATAACAAGCAATCCATCGATTTAATCATTACATATAGTTCAATCCTCCATAGATAACTTATAATTAGAGTTAGGTCATGTTTCGTTTACCTCTCTAATTATATTTTTATTCTTGTATACCATTGATTCTCTAATGAACAATTAATTTATAAATCTATTATAAACTTAGTACTCAATCTGTTTAAGTCCTGAATCAATATTCAAAAGAATCATCTTTCTAGCTTCCTAATGGAAGAAATTGATTCCATATCTGTAAGCTATATTTCTAGCTACTCATCTCATCATGCTCCCACGATATAAGTATTTTGATCTGCTTAAAAAAAAAACCTTTAACAAGTATGTTAAAAAATATAATGTTATAAATAGGAATCTATAACTACTCAGGATTAAGATTGATCTGCATATGATCATTTAGTGACATTATTTAAACTCTCAACTGTTAACAGAATTTATGTGAGATTCAAATCATATCTGGTCTAATCTTATATAATCAAATTATATAAAGTACTTATATTGTGATGTTAACACATCAATAGTCTGAATAAGACTATTACATTCTCAACTTTAATAGACCGTACTAATAATATTCAATTTAAGATCTCAAACTTTAATTAATTATTATGGACTATGTTTAGTTTATTATCCATAACTTTAATCCTCATGTATGTAACACTTAAATACTAAATTTGTGGTCACATAAAAAAACTAGGGATTTTTTGATATTTACTGACATACCAATTATGCACAAATTCAAATAGAAAAATGTCATTTTATTAATTTAGCAAAGATCCAAAATATATATATGCTTTTAGGGTATAAACCCTCATAATCTCCCACTTGTCCTAAAGCAGGTGAGACATGTCTCTCAATCCTAGACCCCCAATATGACTCTCAAAAGGCTTAGCTGGAAGCATCTTTGTAAAAGGATCAGCAATAATATTTTCGGATGTTGTCTTAATAACGATCACGTCTCCTTGATGTACTATCTCTCTAATCAAATGATACTTCCTCTCTATATGCTTTCTTCTCTTCTAATTTCTTTGTTCTTTTGAATTTGCCACCGCTCCACTGTTGTCGCCGTATAAAGTCTATGGCTTATCCATATTTGGAACAACTTCTAAATTACTAAAGAACTTTCTTAGCCAAATTGCTTCTTTAGCTACTTTACAAGCTACTATGTATTCTGCTTCTATTGTAGAATCTATAGTGTTGGATTGTTTAACACTTCTCTAGACAACGGCTCTACCACCAAGAGTGAACACTGATCCAGACATCGACTTTCGAGTATCTTTGTATAACAAGTAGAAATCAAGTTCTGACTTGAATAAAATAGCATATAATTTCTCATTATCCTAAGATACTTAAAAATATGCTTTATCACTATCCAATGATCTAATGCTTTATCACTAGCCGAAACTTTGGCTCCATTGTCTACTCTTATCATGAACTCCTCATCGATAAGCTCCGTTGAAGAACTAAGCATCTAAAAACAAGAACAAACATGATTATTAGCTCATGAATCAACTATCCAGGGAGATATATCAAATAAATCTTCTTTTACTAAATAAGCTTCTAAAACAAGTCAATCATATTTACCTTTCTTCTTCTCTTTTAATTCAGAGAGATACTCGTTACAGTTTCTTTTCTAATGCCATTCAACTCTACAGTGAAAGCATTTTTCCTTAGGCTTTTAGTCCTTAGAGTTGTTCTTCTTGGTACTTGTGTTGCCTTTTTTGCTCTTTTTAGGCTTAGACCTAGAGGCACTCTTGCCTTTCTTGCTCTTTTTAGGCTTAGACCTAGAGTTACCCTTGTTCTTCCTTTTCTTGTTTTTATTAGAGGTAGAGGGATTTTCTTCTGTAATATTTACTTTAGCAACAGTTACTGAGCTATCTTTATCTTTATCTTTCGATATTGATTTAAAGATTTGAAGTTTTTTTAATAGTTGAGTCATCATATAATTCAACTTATTCATAACATAGTTGCTCTTGAACTGAAGAAAATCAGGTGAGAGTGATTCTAGCATCATAATCACTTGCGTATAGTTATTGATCATAGCCCCGTGAATTTCAGCCTCTCCAAAATAATTGATCATGTTCAAAACGTGATCTCTCACTAGAGTTCCTCTCTTCATCTTCGCATTCATCACCTTTTTTAATGGTGTCCTAGTGAGATTAATCAGATTATTACCCTAATATGGCCTAGAGAGACTCTATTATCTCATAAACAGTTTCTATCTTTTCATGCTTAGCTTTAAGCACGTCAGTCATGCCTGCTAATATGTAGCAGCGATCTTTATTATTGACATGAGTCAACTTTTCATAGCTTTCTCGTGCAGCATAAGTAGCATTACCAGTGGGTTGTGGATGATATTTCTTCATAAGCACAAATTTGTAGCTTTCACTAACAAGTACAATATTCATATTACTTTTCTACTTAATAAAATTTTCTCCAGTTAATTTTTCATTTGAGAGTAAAGCGATAATGAGATTCAAGGTTGACATGTTTGCTGAAATTAAATAAATAAAATAACATTCAACATATTTAAAAATAGATATCATAAAGAATTTAGAATAGTAAACGTGATGTATGATGCAAGTAAGTAAACACATAAACTTAATTACTAATTCTACTGTAATTCAGTTTTCTCTAATTAGGCGCCGTCATAAGACATGTTGTATAATTATTAATTGAATTGAGATATTCTCAATTAATAAATAAAACGTCAAATATCTCATGTTTTCTTTTATTTATTAATTACCGTTTTATGGTCAGGATACTATTAATAATTTAATTGTATCCTCATGAGTGTGACCCATTATTTTAGATTTTAGCAACTTAACTCAAAATTGCTATCGTAGGGTAGGTCAATTTTGAAATATATTCTAAAATCCTATCTCTTGGAAATTAAGCCTTGTTATTAATTTAAATTGACACTTTTTGCAGGGAGGACGAAATCTAAGCGCCTTTAGGCACCAATTAAATCTCACAGTATTTAATTAATAATGGAAACTGTGGGATATATTGTCATATACCCTTCTCATACTCATTATTTGAAAATTTTATGTGTTTTTACTAATAAACATCTAATGCTTTATTTAACCTAGTTATTATATCTAATATAATTTTCTAGGTTAAACTATTAATCCAATCTTATTGGTCCTAAATAAATTACTAGATTTTTTAAAAATAAATTTATTATTATAGGAATAATTTGACTAATCTAATTAATCTAATTAATAAGAGTAGCTTAAATTAAATAAGTGTGATATTACCAAAATTTAAATATTAAATTTAAATCATATTATTCAATTTTTTATTCCTATATAATTATTTAGTCTAATTAAATTAGTCATATTCTAACTAAACTATTTTAGCATGAATATAATATGTATGCATGATATTTATAAATGACTATGAGTGAGTATAATGAATGATATATTATAATATATGGTTATGTTATATATATATATCACATATTATATAAGAATAAAATAAATTAATAATGATATTTGGCTAGGTCCCTTAAGAAATTACAACCCAATAAATAATAAATTATAAAGAGTTAAAAACACGCAAGTCCCGAAAGCTATCCGCTGGTTTTCTTAGGCGTCCTTTTTTCTTTTGGTATTTTTATAAATCATATTTGTAAAAAAGTCGTATTTTTGTAAATAGTTTCATAAAATTAACCTAGCCCATATAATATCTAAATAATCATTTTGGGCTTAGGCCTGGACTTTTTAACGCATGTTGCATATATATATATATAATATACTAAGTTATATGAATATATATTATAAAAAAATGTTCATTTTTTTATAACAAAACCATTTACTTAAAAATATAATATATATATATATATTACATTAATTCTATATATTTTTATTAAACTATTTAATAAAATGATATATTAATATATATTATATTGTTTGAAAAAAAACTTTTTTTGTGTGAATTCTTTGGAGCGTCGGGTCACCTTCAAATGGAAAAATCTCCATCATCTTCTTTGTACGATATAAGGAAAAAGAACGAAAAATACAACAAAGCCTATACCCTAAAATTAGAGTTTACATATTTTGATCTAATCAAAATAAATTGTAAAAAATTAAAACCTAAAGAAACGTATAATTAATGACTAAATATCAACCATACAATCATTATATGATAACTCATCCATTCATCATCAAATACACATAAAAAATAATGCAATACCTACTCACATATATAAATAATTAATACTATATACTCATATAACCACTTTGATACTAATTGTTGGTTTTAAAACGATTTTCGTAGCAGAAAATTGGCCCATGAATGTTCAAAAAATTTTCTCAAAATAATTGACTACATGAGTACATAGTATTAATTCATAACAAATAGAAACATACAAAGAGAATAGCTTGTAGCTTATCAGCGGATCCTAACTTTTCTGTCTTCTAAACCATGATCTTTCAATCCAAGCCTCAAGTACAACTAAATGAACGTGTGGGCATTGCATACAATTTCTTAAAACTCACACTTTAGGCCCTTGCAATATTTTTAACATATGAGATTGCAAGAGTTTATTCTATAGAGAATATGAAAAACTCTCTTTTTTTCCTTTCTAGTTTATGGAAGCTCTATAGAAAATAATACGTTGTTTATTCTCTTAATGCTAGAGTTTTCTTTATATATATATTTATTAAAATATTTCATTAATTAATTAATTAATATATATAACGTTTTTTTTTTAACTTTTACCTTAAGTTCCTTTTGTTTAAATAGGAAACGTAAGTTTCCTTTTTTTTTTTTAAACATGATTATATATATTTAATTTAATTGATCTAATTAATATATATATATACTAGTAGATAATTATTTCACTTTTCCAATTTTTGTTTATCTAAATATCTAATAATTAGATATTTTTAAATTCAAAATTTAAACAAATTAGGAAACTTATCTCTCTATAAATTTATATTAATTAATTAATTAATAACAATTATTAACTATACATAGATAAACTATTTATCTAGACAAAGTGTAAAGTAACAGAAATAATGTAATATCTAATACATTGCTTGTAAGAGTTGGAATTGGGTACTTATGGACCTATAATTCTAGCTCCCATACATAATGACAATTAATCAAAACTCTTTAATTAATTTTTCTTGTTTATTAATTCCAGTATTACTTTACTAAAAATCTGGAATTGAACTCTTGAAATTACAAAATTAATTTACTCAGGAAACATCGAGCAGTTCATCGATTTAACTGTTACATGTAGTTTAATCCTCCATAGATAATTCATAATTAAAACTAGGTCATGTTTCATTTACTTCTCCAATTACATCTTTATCCTTGTGTACTATTGATTCTCTAATAAACAGTTAATTTATAAATATATTATAATATTTAGCAAGTATGTTAAAGAATATAATGTTATAAATAGGAGTTTATAACTATTTAGGATTAAGATTGATTTACATATGATCATCTAGTGACATTATTTGAACTCTCAATAGTTAACAGAATTTACGTGAGATTCAAATCATGTTTGATCCAGTCCTATATAATCAAATTATTTAAAGTATCTCTATTGTGATATTAACACATCAATAGTCTGGATAAAACTATTATATTCTCAATATTAATGGATTGTATAAATAAGATTTAATTAAAAATCTCAAACTTTAATTAATTATTACGGACTATGTTTGGTTTATTATCTATAAATTTAATCTTCATGTATGTAACACTTATATTTTAAATTTGTAGTCACATAAATAAACTAGGAATTTTCTGATATTTAATGACATACCAATTGTGCACAAATTCAAATAGAAAAATAACATTTTATTATTATATTTTTTTTGTTTGAGATTATTTAAGACATTCAAAATACTCCTTTTATGGCAGTTCGACGGAAATGAAACTTATTCAGAACAAGAGCTTGATAAGATTTGAGCTGGATGGGCAGATAGTATTATTTAGGTTCTGTAAAGGTTCTATCGAAATGCCTTTTAACTTTCCTCTTACTTTAGTATATGAATGTAATAAAGATATTGATTGGATGTTAAAAAAAAAAGCTTTCGCTTTACTCTTCCTACATTATGATATTACTTATATGGGATGTATATGTAATGGAATCAGATGGACAAAAAAGACCTATTTGCTCTAGTTCTTTGCTTTTGTGTTTTTCTTTTTTTTTTTCCCCTATTGCAAACCATTACATATATGATGAATTCTTTTAGAAGGCTTATGAAATCCTGAATTGAAGATCTTGTTTTGGATATTTTACTAACCAGAAAAAAAAAGGTGAAATACTTTTAATGATAGTTATATGAAATGATTATCTTTAGATATGGTGCTTATGACTATCATTGAATATCTATAATGATAGTCGTTTGAAAGGACAATCTTTAAAACTATATTGTGGCCATTTAAACAGGGATATGTTTGATGATAGTTATTTATATAACTGTCATTAAATGAGATACTTTTGACTGTCATCAAAATATGGGTATCTACAGTGATACTTGAAAAGATGACAGTCGTACGACCGTCGTCTAAAAGTTTTAACGATAGTTTTTAATAGTAGTCTAAAGTCATTTTCGTAGTAGTGACTGTTATGGTGTTGGACACTACTAATGTTATGATCGAAAATCTAAAGTTGTGACTTTTAGTAATTTTAAGTGAAAATCTAATCAAATATTAATTTTACAAAATTTAAGAGAAATCGGGTATTAAATAATTTTGTTTTGATCTTCAAATCATTATAAATTTTTTAATAATTAAAAAACTTATTAGTTTTAATCTCATAAGAGAAATACTCATCAAAGTTTAAGAAAATTTCATCTATCTCTTTTACAGCTCGTTGAGAAGTCATAAATTTTGATAAATTGAGTTTAACTGAAATATTTAGTTCAATGTCTAAAATGTATTATATAAAATCACTTATTATTTCAAATACTCAATATTTACAAGAATGCCATTTGTTCTAAAAAGTCCAAAATACCCCTACAACTTATCAGATTTTACATCCTCCCATCTTTAAAGGAATTTCGTCCCGAAATTTAAATACAAGACAAAGGGGTATGAGAGAAACATTAAAGAATGATAGTCAGAAGTTAGTAAACCATCAAAGATAGGATGTAAGAGAATCAAATTAGACATTGAATATAAAAGGAGAGTGAAATGTACGCTTTGCACACAATATTAGAATCTTGTCAACATCTCGATGTCACTCATGGCATGAGGTAATTAAGTTGACCCACCAATAGTTACAAGAATATCAACACACAAGAATGATGTCCTTAAGTTGGCACACAAAACAAAAGTGATAACGAGAATCAAGACTGAGAATCAATAATACATGACTCTTATTACCTAAGTACCGTTGTTAGACACAAAACTAGAGTAGTAGACTAAATATTAAATACATATGATACCATCCCCTGATCATATCATACCGGGACAATTCCATTTGTCTGTAACTAGAACCTAGTCTTAAATAATTATTGAGTTCAAAGACTCTAACAAGATCCTAAATGGAAATCAATACCCTTGTGTTATACTACACAAGTTAGACAAATTCAAAAGTTGGATACCACAATAAAAGTATAATGATATAAGTCATTCACGATTCCTCATAACTGGTGAGAAACAATCGAATATACCCAACATCTCTAGTCAAAGACAAGACTAGAATCACAATAGAATGGAAATCTCCAACAGAGGTGTACATAGCATATTATGATCTAATCACATATAATACAAGTTTCCACATAACAAGTAAAATCCAAAGACTTCCCAAGTCTTTTATCCAAGAGAATACCACATGGTAATTACTCATGCTATATTTATATCCAAAGATTCTATAAGTTTCTCTATTCAAAAAAAGATTATAATATTAATCTCAGATCATCAATAAGCTCCAAAGACTTTCTAAGTCTTTAATACAAGGGGAGATCATATAGAAATGACTCGATGTACAATATACATGATTAATAGTACCATAATACCCCAGAAATAAGGTTTGAATAGAATAGGTTATTTTCGTGACAACGCCTATCTCTCATCAAACCTCATTTTACTTTTAAGTCGAAAATAATTTGAAGATATTTTTGAAAACATATATCACAAAAATCAGGGGTATAAAAGAATACTATAATAGTTCACAATACGGTCTCATCTTGGCTATAGGTAAACCAAATCTGAATTCCAAATATTCATTTTGAAAATATAATAGGAATAGTTTAATAACTCTCTATACAGACCCATGAAAAAACTATTTTCAAATACTATAATATATGCTATCACAATGATGCTCGAGTTCAATACAAATTAAGTAACGAGTCACAAACTCAACTCAATATTAATACCTTCAATTTTTACTCACAATAGTCTTTGTCAATTCTCTTCTATGAAATTTTTACTCAAATCTTAAGAAATCACTCACAATAGGTATAACTTACTTTAGTAAGGTTGTCTTTTTTGTTTTATATTTTCACCATACTCTAATTATTTCATTAAAAATAGTTTTAAAATACACTTTTAAGATAGAAACTTTATAAAACATTTTGAAAAAATCGTAGAGTGTGTAATAGTTAAACTTTTTGTTCTAAGTAATAACAATATATATATACATGTACCTTGAAAGCTATACCCAACTTGTCTAGCATATTTCTAGAAAATAACTTTTTAATATAACAAACCAACTTTAAACATTTTTAATCCCAAGACTTTTTTTTTTTTAAATAACGTAGTTCATGTTCCCAAAGGAAATGCCATACATTAATTCGCATGACTCAAATTCTATTAAACACCAAACCAGGTATACTAATTCGTAGTTCGCATTCACTTGAAAAGTTAATTCCATGAATTTAAAATTTCTAATAAAAGTGTCATGCATTAGTATGTACCACCTAAGTCTCTTCAATACTTAGGTATTCAAAACAAATTTATTCCATTTAAAACCCAAATGAGAAATCATCCCAATTCTCTAACACTAGGAGTTTTCAATACTTAGGATACGAAATTAAATTAATCATACTAGTTCTCAATTATTTAATTGAAACTTCCAAAAGAAAGTCAACCCAACTTGACTTAACCAATGAAACATCATTTATTACTTAACAAGCATTTAACAATCCAGAGATCATCAACATCTTGTATACATTATTGAAATATATCACATGTTTAAGTGGAAGTTTAGTAAAATAATCATATTTAATAACAAGGCATGTCAAGACATAATAACAAGGTTTTACAAAATTTCTAGACTAGTATTCAGAATCTAATATCCTTTTTATTTACACATGATTCTAAAACGGATTCTATTAGCATGTTTTTACTTTGCTAAATTCACGCAATTAAGATATTATATATAATATCTCAAACACACACATATTTTTTAAATTTTTTTTTTTTTTTTACTTATGCTACATTAATTCATTCCAAATTTTTTTTGAGAAATCAAACTTATTTCTCAATTTACCGCATAAATTTTCCATAAATATTCCAAAGTTTAGTTCCAAATCAACTTGTAGGTAAACATGTGAAAGTACGTTTTAGCTTTTATATCAAGTATCGAAAATGTCTACCACATTCAAATTTAGAAAGATACTTGAAATTTTGAATTTGTAAAAAATTTTTTTGGTCTTAAAGGATTCTCCAAGTAGTACTATCAAATGTAGATTAGGGTAAATTTAATACCATAACTAAATTTTATATACACAAAGGTTCAAACTTTGTAATAGTGCGATTTTACAAAATCCAATTTCAAATAACTATAAGTTCTTAAAATTATACATCTTTTGAAAAAGAAAATTACCTTTGCCTAATTAATATTTAAGTTTAAAATACCTATGGTACTTTTGAAAACAAGAATTTGTAATTCATCAAACATAACATTCTACTCTGTTTTAAACTATGCAAATCAATTTAAAGGTTTTAAAAAGTCATCAAAACCATGCAAGAAAGTTCTAAATTTGATTAAATTACTAATAACTAAATTATTTCTTACCCTAGAGTAACAAAACCAATACATATAGAGAGAAAATATAAGTTCGAACGAAAACCATATCTAGATGCACAAATTCATTTTTCACTCATTGAAAATTTTGTCAGTCTATTAATCGAGAAAAATCTTTCTAATTCCAAAAGCTTTTCCTTGGAAGAACAATAAACTAGACATGCAGCCACCAAGTAGGCAAAATAAATTATTTCACGTAAACGACTTTTTATAAAACGTATCATAATTTCTTAATTTAAACAAGATCAAATAACCAAATAATATCAAATAAAATTAAATCATTCATTCCACCAATACACAATTAATGTCAAGCCAACCTTACAGTATTACCTTTAAGCAAACTCAACATATCATACTAATTTGTCAATCTACAAATAATATGTCATGCCAATAATACAATCGATTTAAACATCTCAACACAAGCATTACCATCATTTACTCAAACTGAGTAAATAAGGTAAACCAAAATTAATGGATTAATATAACAATTCTATTTATATAAATAAAGTCAACTTAAGACAATCAAGATATAATATACTGAATTTTTATTTTAGAACATATGAGATTTATATAGCTGATCACCATAATGGACATAGGAGTACAAGAATGAATGTCCATCTAAACCAGAGATTTTTATAGAATTAGAATCCATTAGTCTCGTTTCAATCCTAATACCTCTGAGACTAGAATTTCTGGGATATAACCATCCCAAAGATACTAGAGCTTCACTCTAGGGAGATGAATGAAAAATTCAAGATAAATCAGAGTAAGATAACATATTTAACCAATTCCGAAGTGATGTATCATGTATTTGTCACATACTTTCCAAAATCCTCTTTATACTACAAAATCTCGCATGTAAGTTCCCAGACGGATTTGAAGCCTAAAGCTCTGATACCATCTCTATCATGACCAAAAATCCAAAGTTGTGACTTTAGTGAAAATATAATAAAATATTAATTTTATAAAATTTAGGAGATGTCAAGTATTAGATAATTTTGTTTTGATCGTCAAATCATTATAAATTTCTTATTCATTAAAACACTTATTAGTTTTAATTTTATAAGAGAAATACTCATCAAAGTTTAGAAAAATTTTAGCTATCTCTTTTAGTACTTATTGCAAAGTCATAAATTTTGATAAATTGAGTTTAATTGAAATATTTAGTTCAATGTCTCAAAAGTGTTACATAAAATCACTTATTATTTTAAATACTCAATTTAATAACAAAATCATCCTTATACATCCACTTAATAATCTTAGCTAAATAAGTGAACAAAGAAAGAAGGATAATAAAGTACGAATACGTATTAGGGATTTAGAGTAGAACTGTCTGCACAAGCTATGCAGCTTATCTGACCACTGATATTACTATCTTAATTAGACATACACTTGAAAGTGGAAGAAGTAAGGGAGTGAGCATTCACATGCTCAGTAGAAATTCAATTACCTTTTTGAATGGATGCAATTTTACCAAACCTGCATGATTAATATCTTTCCCAAAATCCATTTATAAACCAAATTTATAAAACAGTTGATATCCAGAATAATCACATATTTAAAACTAAAATCAAATCCACATAATTATATATATCATAAGTCAACCATGTATATGAGTGACCTTTCATCTTCCTATCGCGGCCATGTAATATCTCTATTGTAGATGTGTCCAGCATCTTGATACTATCCGTAGGTGCGTCAACCAAAAATCTACGTACGAGCCTAAGTTTTTCACTTAGCACTGCAACAACTCGCCAGCGATCTAAATTACTATGATGCAGTAATAGAACTCAAATATGTGATTATATGGTATGTACAACATGTAACAATTCAATATAACCATGCATCCATGAATCAAATCATATTTTAAAATCCATATTGGCATTATTCTAGGATTTATTGTAATATGGGGTGCATATCACTATTTTACCCCATAATCACAACATAAAAATATATAAAATAATCCACACAGTCCAATCCCAGTATAATCCAACAATTTTCAATAATTTGTCAAACTATCATGAAATCACGATTTTTCATAAATCAAAACAAATATAAAATTAGGTAATTGAATCTCTACCTCAATATGGTAGCTATACCAAGCTAAAGACGCTCGAAGAAACTCCCGTCGATTATTTGGATGTTTAAATAGTCATTTCGGGATTTCGGTATGCTTACTTGAAAAAGTGACTTTTCTATTAGAGTTTCAAATGGAGAAACAGAGCTCACCACTGAATTTAAAGCACTCAAATACACTGGATCAACCATATACATTGCTAAAAGTGGGTCCTAGTGCAAGACAGGCCCCAAGACACGCAAAATGAATCTAGTCACGAGTTTCGGAATTTGTACTATTTTGAAACATAGCAATATTATATATTAAAATTCGTTTTTTGACCTCACAAAATTCAAATTTGAAATTATAATTAAATTTTGAGATCCCGAGCCTTAAACGGGCTTAAAATCCGAGAATTACAAAAATATCTCTTTTTGGAATTAATCTGAAAAATATCGAGTTTTTCCAAAGTATTTAGAAAAATATCATTTTTGCTAACTATCTAAAAGTATATCACTTTTCTGAAATATTTTAGAAATTATCATTATCATAAAATTATTTTAGAAAGATATCACTTTCGAAAAATATTTGAAAAAGTGTCAATTCACTAATTATTTGTAAAAAATGTCATTTTTGCAATAATAATTCAGAAAGTAATATCTTCCTAATCTCAGTCCAAGGTCCATATCTGAAAAGTAGCAAACTCTAGTCCAATACTATTCAGTTTTGCAGAAATATCACTTTTCGTTCTAAATTAGAATAATACCACATTTTTCTATTTAAAAATTACTGCACTATCGGATATAATTTTTATTTCTACCAACAGTAATTATTCATATTTTTAACCATTTTCATCTCATATATTTACCTCGAGTAAAATAATTACCTAACCAAAAATTTACGAAAATATCACTTTTTACATAGCTAAAAATGGTAAAAGTGGTATAAATTATTGGAGATGAATTTTAACGTGCAACTAATTGGAAGTGATCAGAGATGACAAAAGAAGACAATACACGTCAAAGGTATCAAAAACGGAGGTCAGACGTCGTGCCGATGGCAAAAAAATCTTACCAGATGTAGAATCTTTGTGGGACCGTTTCGATTTCGTCCGACGTCAAAACGAAACAGGATTGGTGGTGTTAGTTTCGTCTTTGGTAGACATTCGACGCTGACCAGGCATGGGCCGAGACAAGTGACGGTGGCAGTGCGGCAGAGCTAACCAAATTCCTGAGTTTTCTCTCTTTTTATCTCTTTCTCAAACCCTTCCTTGAGAGAATTGAGAGTTTACGAGGGGTATTTATGAAAAAATTTGGCACTGTAGTAATTATTAATTTGTTCAGATATTTTTATTTTATTTTATTCTGAAAATCAATATTTACAACAATGCTATTTATTCTAAAAAATTGAAAATGCTCCTACAACTTATCAGATTTTACACCTATTGCCAAGAAAATAACTATTGGAGTTTGATTTTCACATTTTGCAGTAAATTGTTGAAAGAAAATAACTATTGGAGTTTGATTTGTTATTTGATTGATACGAATAAGATGATAGCAAAATTTGAGACAGGTCAAAGTTAAGTTACAGTATGATGATATTGCAAAAAAGGCTGTGTCTCATTTTGTTCCATATCGAGCTATGACATCCATATGGTACATATGTCTTTCATACTAGTAACTGAATCAACGCTTAATTTCCAAAATAAATAAATAATAGACAAAAATGAAAACAAAACAAAACAAATACACATGCATACCCACAGACTTTCACGTTACAGTTGCGGCATCTGAGGACTTTTATTTATTTTTTAACTTGCATGCTTTTCGTGTATGTACCCTTGACACAGTTGCTCTCAACCAAACAGACACTCCAATGGCCCAAAATTCCCAACAACTCCTCCTAAACCTTTCCCCTTATATCAATATATATACCCATCTGCGCCATTCTCCTTTTGTCCATAATAATGCTAGTACTACTCCATACACCCTATACAACTCTACACAAAACACAAAATCCGTATTATTTTTTTTCACACTAGTACTAATTATCAACTCTTCTCTAAAATCAAATATGGAAACACTTCCTCTTCTCCTAACCCTCTCAGCTGTCGTTTCCGCCTATCTCTTCTGGTTCAACCTCTTCGCCCGGAAGCTCACCGGTCCGAAGGTCTGGCCAATCGTGGGAAGCCTCCCGTTTCTCTTCATGAACCGGAACCGAATCCACGACTGGATATCGGCCAACCTCCGCTCAACCGGCGGTTCAGGCACGTACCAGACCTGCACCATAGCTCTCCCTTTCTTCGCCTGGAAACAAGGCTTCTACACCGTCACGTGCCACCCAAAAAACATCGAACACATCCTCCGGACGCGGTTCGACAACTACCCGAAAGGCCCCAACTGGCAAGCAGCCTTTCACGATCTTCTAGGGCAAGGGATATTCAACAGCGACGGCGAAACCTGGCTTATACAGCGCAAGACGGCGGCGTTGGAGTTCACAACGCGGACTCTTAGGCAAGCAATGGCCCGTTGGGTGAACCGGACCATCAAAACCCGGTTGTGGTTCATCTTGGAAAAGGCCTCAAGAGAAAAAACCTCCGTCGACCTACAAGACTTGTTGCTACGCCTAACGTTCGACAACATCTGCGGTCTTACGTTCGGTAGGGACCCGCAAACTCTTTCGACAAATTTACAGGAAAATCAGTTCTCGGTGGCTTTCGACTCGGCTACGGAAGCCACGCTCCAGAGGCTTCTCTATCCGGGCTTTCTGTGGCGGCTTCAGAAGATGCTGAGAATCGGAACGGAGAAGCGGCTAAAGGAGAGCCTCGAGATCGTTGAGAATTACATGAACGACGCAGTTGCGGCCCGGAAGGAGTCCCCCTCGGACGACTTACTCTCCAGGTTCATGAAGAAGCGTGACGTGGACGGTAACCTCTTCCCAACCGCCGTTCTCCAACGGATCGCACTGAATTTCGTCTTAGCTGGACGCGACACCTCATCCGTGGCCCTCAGCTGGTTCTTCTGGCTCCTCATGAACCACCCCGACGTCGAGGAGAGGATCGTTACCGAGATATCGACGGTCCTGAGCGAGACACGTGGCGGTACCATCGAGAAATGGCTGGAGGAGCCGCTGGAGTTCGACGAAGCCGATAAGCTGGTTTATCTGAAGGCGGCTTTGGCCGAGACTCTTCGCCTGTACCCTTCGGTTCCCGAAGATTTCAAGTACGTGGTGTACGACGACGTTTTACCGGACGGGACGTTCATTCCGTCCGGTTCGACCGTTACGTACTCGATCTATTCGGTTGGGAGGATGAAGACGGTTTGGGGCGAGGACTGCATGGAGTTCAAACCGGAGAGGTGGCTCTCGGAGAAAGGAGACCGGTTCGAACAGCCAAAGGATGGTTACAAGTTCGTGGCGTTTAATGCTGGACCGAGGACCTGCTTGGGCAAGGACTTGGCTTACCTCCAGATGAAGTCGGTGGCCTCGGCCGTACTGTTGCGTTACCGGCTTTCACTGGTTCCCGGTCACCGGGTGGAGCAGAAGATGTCGCTCACGCTCTTCATGAAGAATGGACTCCGAGTCTATTTGCATCCACGTCAGCTTGGAGGAGGACAGGTGGTGGCGTAGGGTGTGGAGGGGAGGGGTATTTTCGTAATTCGAAGGAATTAAACAGTGCAAGGGATGGGGGTATTATGGTCATTATGATGATGCTGCTGGTTTGAAAGGGTATAAAAGTCATTTAATTTGTATTTACTTACTTTCATACATACATACGTTCTTTTTTTTTTTTTTTTTTAATGATTTTGTTGTTCGTTCGTTGAGTGGGTTGAACTTTAAGTACAGTTGCTCATCTAAATTGGAACCATTTTCATGTCTTTTGTAATGTTCAAAAAAGGTCCATATCAGTTGTTATGGAACGTTGCTTATTAATAAATCTTCAAAGTATTCTATTACTCTATAGTGACTACTCTCTAATCAAACCAGCTGTACGTACAGTTTCCTTAAATAAAGTAATAATTAAAACGAAAGAAAGGAAGTTTTGGTGCGTAAATTGGTCTTTGAAGAGCACCCTAGTGATCAACCTACTTTGACTAGTCCTAGTTCTAGTCCACAGAACCCCAAAAAGACATGCAAATATTATCTTTTTTTTCGAAGGTACATTCAAATATTTTAGTACCTACACCAATTCAAAATCAACGGCAAAATGACCTAAAGGTATTGTCGAATGCGAATTATCATTATAGTAATCTGTGTTAACATAATAAGATTAAATTTATCATATAAAGATCATGTAGTTAAGGAATTATCGTAAAATGTAAATTTGATGTAGGTAGATGTCGGGTTTGCAGAAGCTGGTCCTCAAAAAATTATCTTAATCCTATGCTGATGAGAAACAGCAAGGAGTTGTTCACCGGTAATTTTTCCTTAACGTGGCCCAATTATGATCAGGAACGCGTCTAGTACTCTTAATTTGTATACAGCAACTTTTAATTTGGTAAATGATACATTAAATGCTATTAAGGCACAAAAAACATTACAAAAATTAAAAGATTTTAGTGAAAAATATTGCATAATCACAAAATTGATGTGTTAGTATCAAGGTGTGACATTTACAAGCTGTTGGGACTATTTACCAATATGTTTTAACATTTTTCTCCTTGGTTGAAATATGCAAGGAGCAAGTTCAACCAATCCATCAAACTTCATGACTTGGAAAAGTGGAAATGTAATTGAACTTTCACTATTTTCGTAGTTTCAACCTCCATGATCTTTATCATCAGAATGAGCTCAAACAGTTTTTCAGGCCAGTGATCCCAATAATATCATATTCTTTTCCTGTGCACCTGAATTTTGTTTTGCAATTTTTCATAGTCTTCCTTTTCCTCCAAATCTTTCACTTTTAGCTCAGAATGAAACAGCCACATTGCAAGTACTGAAGCTTCAGAAGATTAATCCAAGATCTTTTCACCAGTTGAGAAAAGGTTCCAAACAACGGTTCCAACCAAGTAGAGTCCAACTGACACCTTGAAAACATCGTCCCAAGAACCTGACAATGTCAATGTAGAGAGAGAGCATATATGTTAGATTAGGACCAACTGTTTCTTGTCTCAAAGACCATACTAAGCTTACAAGAAAGGAAATCGTGCATAGACTGGGTTAATTTAATGGCTGGGTTAATTTAATGGTTATGTTAGGTGTACCCATTTAGCCACAACCTATGTACCTTCATGGGCCACTTAGATAAAGGTAGTTTCTAAAAATGGAGTAAGGATTCGGGCTTAACGAAAGGAGAAAATCACCACAGATTGCCCTTACCAGAAGATTGAAGAAATTCAAGGTTTGTAGCACATCCATATATTCACATTCTTTGGGAGAGGCAGGCCCCGCTTTATTGTGGAACTGTATATGTTTTATATTCATAAAATATTTATAAAAGTTTATGTACTCCAGGCTAACCCAAATTTCAGACTACCTTGAAATGCTTAATTTTCCGACAAATAAGTGGCTAACTTAGTTGTCCGATGAGGTTACATTGAGTTCTAAGTTGTGTTTTACTTGCATAAATCAAACAGAGCACTATTCTATGTTAGTTTAGAGAAAATATCAAGACCAGATTATACGTCAAGTTAACTTAAGTTTTCAAGCAACATGGGAATCAAAACAACAATCAGATCTTCAGTTGGATTTGTTTAGATTCCTCTACTGGTAAGAAAAGAGTGCTAACCATGTTGCAGAATGTATCCAGTGGCAGCTGTACCAAAGACCCCAGCGAGAACTCCAGCAGTGTTAGATAGACCAAGCAAGACTCCCTACAGTAACAAAGGAAATGTACATCCATCAGTTTTGTCCAAATGTCATATGACATAACACGTGTAGTTAGCAGCATCAAAATCAGAAGGAATTTTAATGCTACCCATGTGGCAGTAGATTGATGGGATTTTGTAGGATCAGAGAGAGGAAGATTAAGCTCACAAAGTAAACAATTAGCACAGACAAACCGAAATAGAAACTGAGATCTAATACTCACAGAATATCGTGGAGCAATATCTTGATGGTTTGAATATAGACCAGATTGTGAAAATGCATCAGTTCCCTATTTGATCAAAAGAAAATAAAATTGGTTAACTCAACCTTTAGATAGTAGGTCCGAAGTTCCAAACCAATGCTCTATTCTCAAAGTTGTAAGTTTGACTTCAAAATTAGGTGTCTGATGGAAAGAACACAAAAATGTAAAAGCTTCAAAGAAACTAAAATCTATATTAATTTGATAAGTAAGAAGAAGAATTCATATAATTCTCTTTTGATAGCCAGTAAAACCCGACCTGACTGCATGCCATACACAAAACAGCCATTGCGGGAGAATTAATATGGCTCAACTGAGTCAGGAAGAAAGCAGGGCCAAGAAACCCAATTGTTTGCATGATCTGCGAAAAGGACAAAACAGAAATGTCTGTCAGCCAGGCAGCGAGTTAAACCAAGAAAACATCAGTGAAAGAAACACACCGCAATCCAAAGAAACTAGAAGAAAGAATAAGTGAGGATTGCAGGAAGCCAATAACTAAAATTAGCAATTTGTATGAAAACTGCTGTTAACAGAGCAAACTTTCATATTCTTATCAACATGAGATTTGATAACTCAAAACTAAAAATACTAAACCCATTCAGGTGCCGAAGTATTAGTAAGTCGGCTTGTCAATTCAAGCCAGATAACAGATGTAAAGAGTCAAACTGTAAAAACAAAACCCTGTCCTTGCCCAAATAAACAAAACTGCAGGAAGAAAACATATGATTCTCTCATGGGAAGATGTTCTCTTTAAAAATCACAACAGAAGAAATGAAAGTTCAGAAATGAAATAAACTAATACCTTGCGAACAGTTGTAACTGAATAACCTTTACTGACAAGTGTGTCTGCAATCCACCCTCCAACATTGGCAGAGAATGCCATTGTAAGCCAGGGCAAAACACAGAAAAGCCCAGATTCTGTAAGATTGAACTTCAGCACCTATGGCAGTAGAGGAACAAGAAGAAGAAGAAAAAGGAAAAAGTCTATTATTACAATGAATGATCCATGATATGCCTTTCTTGATCTCAAATTCCTTTGACAAAAATTGTGGATCAAAAGGAGAATTAAAATGAAGGTGCATTTGAAAATTGTTAAATAGTGTACTAATAAGCAATAACAAATTTGTTACATGGTGTACTGACAAGTAATAACTTACTTGATGATAGTATGTTGGCATCCATGTAAGAAGAATAAATGTTCCCCAATTGTGACAGAAATGAGACACTATCAGGGCCCATACAGGTGCCTTTGACAAGATCTGTCCCCAAGGAATCACTTTAACAGGTTCCTTGGATACACTGTTAGTAAGAATTAGCTTCATCTCTTCAGGTCGCAGTTGAGGATCCTCAAGAGGAGAACTGTATGCCTAGAAAGACATTCCAAGAACATAAAAGGCAATGAGCGAATCAAAGTTGAGTCAACACAGAACTTCTATTCCTATGGACTAAAAGAAATAATTGAATCTAGTCCGCAAAAATCTTCTCACTTTGTGATGTGAAAGGAATGCAGTACTAATGAGCCATAATAGTTCAACAATGGCAGTAAAACTCACCTTATTTAGCCATACAGCAAACCAAACTGTCCCCAGAGAACCAAAAGAGTAAAAGACTGACGGCCACCCAAACTGATGTATTAAAAAAGGTGAGAAGGCCAAACCAGTGACCGATCCAAGGTACATGCCACTGTACACAAGAGCTAATGATCTACTTCTCTCTGCTACAGGAACCCATTTTGACAGAATATTATTCATTGCAGGCATAGCAACACCCTGAAGGGAATTAAACAAAGTAAGCCAGAATTCATGCACATATAATTGTTAAAGAATGTTTCTCTCTTTCTTTCCCGAACAAGAAATATCGCAATCTCCAAATTCAATACAGCGCGCTCAACATATATCACAACCTAAAAGACTTGGTCAACAAAATCATTTAGTTAAGGTATGATATTTTTCTGGCATGCCAATCAAAATGAACCTCCCTCTATATTGGAGGAGGGAAGGAAATTGGTTTACCTCACCGATTCCCATGAATGCACGAACGACAAGCAAGAAGGGCAGCCCAACTTTAGCAGCAATGGGGGTGAGAATTGTAGCAACAGACCACCAGACTACTCCGAATCCCAAGACCTTCTTACCACCCACTGTGTCTGCCCATATGCCGCCAGCAATCTGTTTTCACTACAGCTATAAGCCAAAAGAAAAGGTGGAGGACCCTTCAATTATCTTTTATCATTTTTTTTACATGCTAGGATGATCCACTCAAAGAAAGTGTAATCCTTCGGATAGATGTAAAGAATACCAATTCAATGGTTTTAAGCCAAATTAATCCTTCGGATAGAAGTAAAGAATACCAATTCAATGGTTTTAAGCCAAATTCAAAATCATGGACCGCGGCACCATGATTTCATGTACACACGACAAATTCAGGGCAATGTGTTAAATAAACAAAATACATAGAACTCTATGTAATTAGTTACCTGAGTGAGGAGATAACCCCAGAAAAAGGAAGACTGTATCAAACCAACAGTGGCAGGGTTCCAATTGAACTCTGCTGACATGGGAAGGATGGCAATGCTCATATTTACCTGCCAAGTAGAATCTATTTAACTTCGCTACTTGGAAAATTCCAAATCATTAGTGCCCACATTAAGAATAGCTATTAAAAATAAATAAATAAATAACGGTCAAAGGGTGAATCGGAGTAATTAATGCATCCAAAAACTTCTACATTTGGGTATAAATTATGTGGTAGTGGCAGCTATTAGAAGCACAAAAATGATCAAACAAAAGATAACTAATTCCGAAAAATAAAAAAGGAAGAGTATAGCATGATATAGGGGTATAAAAGGCTTGCTAAGCTTACTCTGTCCATATTACATAGAAGAAAAGCCGAGAAGCACAAAACGACGATGACCCATCTTTTAGGGAACTCTTCCCACCAGGGAGCCGCGCTCTCTGCATCCTCCTTCCCCAAAACGACGTCAGTAAAAGCCTCCTTAAGCTTCACGCTTTTCGGGACCGAGTCCGAAACCTCATAAGGCTCCGACTTAACATCCGCCCACACTTTCCCGCCTCTCCTCCGGCCCGAACGCCTCGCCCAGACATTGAAAACGCAGACACATTCCTTCCCGGATGGTTCAAACCGGACCCGAACCCGAATCGGGGTCTGGTTTCTGAAATCTGACCCGAGACTCTTTCTGGGGCCCGAAATATCGGGTGTGGCGTTGGGCTTGGGGGAAAAGGAGTAGAGAAGGGCTCTGGCGCTCATGACGTTGCGGGCATGAAAGTGAAACCGGCATGAGCCAATAGAAGAAGAAGAAAGACTCAAGATTTTTAAACAGAAAGTTGGGAGTGATATTTATGTGGATTGGTTCTGGTTGAGACACGTGGCAGTTGCATGGAAAAATATCGGATTGTGAATTTAAGAAGATGCGTATGTCTGTCGTTTGCGCGCGGCCTCTGTTAGTGTTAGCGCCTGATATGGATAACATTTTTCCACTGTTACTAATGCTTGTCGATAACCGAAAACGATTTCCGTTGAAAAGTGTACTTTCTTACAATTTAAAGGCACAAACGGTCCCTCGATTATATTATACGGGGCAATTAGATCCTGAAAAGAA
Source organism: Parasponia andersonii (assembly GCA_002914805.1). Classification (NCBI taxonomy): domain Eukaryota; kingdom Viridiplantae; phylum Streptophyta; class Magnoliopsida; order Rosales; family Cannabaceae; genus Trema; species Trema andersonii. The sequence continues at coordinate 1,073,779 of JXTB01000049.1, forward strand.
GAGTAATTAAATTTTTTAATTTTTTAATTTAAAGTAAATTGGTCTTTAAATTATCTAAATTTTAATTTATTTATATTCTTTTACAAAAATAATTATGAAGAATATCTAAAAATATATTTAAAAGATAATTTAATAATTTTAAATATAAAATAAACTATTACAACAAATTTATTTATAGATTTATAACATCAAGAATCATACAATACAAATAATATTTTTTTTTAATTTCTAAATCATTCTATTCAATTTATTTTTTCTTAGATGCATTTTGAAATATTACGTCATAACTTTTTGTCAAAAATTTAACAATACCCTAATTAGAAGTGCAAATATAGGATGGGCTCATAGGTCTACCCAAACTTGTCCTACTACTACAGTGTCAAAACAGGTCAGTCAGGCATGCGGATTTTAATAACGTGATCTAGTCTTATTTACGTATTTAGATAAATTATGAACTAAATTACTTTAAATTAAAAAATTTAAAGACTTAATTGTAACAATAAAACCTACACGACCAAAATTTTCACAAATTAGTTCAGGGACCATTTGTTCATTAAACCCAAAATAATAATAACACTGCCGTAATTAGGAACTGGAGAGTGGAGAGCATTCTGAGTGAGATGGGCCGAACTGAGCTTCTGTGGTTTCGGGGTTAAGCTGGTCTGTGCCCCTGGCTCAAATCCATACATGACATCTATATATGGTCCATCGTCAAAGTTTTGGGCATGAGTTTCTTAGCATGGGAGTTTTACAAAAATACCACACTTTTGTAATAGAGTTTAATAGATATCTCTTTTTGATTTTCTGAAAAAATAAATCCTTTTTTTTTTAATTGAAATGATTTTAATTTACCATTTTACACAAATTATTTATTCACTATTATTATAAACTCATTTATCATTTATTTACTATGAGCTCAAAAAAATTTATCAATGATATATAATGGCATATTTACCATTATATTCTTAATAAATCATTTACTTACCACTATTATAAAGTGGCATATCACTTGTTTACTATGACTTAAAAATCAAATTGATGGTATATTTAAATTATTTATTTATCAAAGTATATCACTAATTACTAATGATATATTATTATATACAATGATATTTCGTTATTTTATCTTTAAAAGCCACTTTATATTTATTTTCTTGAAGTAAGTAAATAACTTTTATACCGGTTTGATTTCACAAGGAAAAAAAAAAAGAACTTACATGCCATTTTTATCAAATGTTAAAATGGGTCAATTAATTCAATTGGATTATATATTAGTGAATTATAATTGTAAATAAAATAGGTCGATCAATTGAATTAGTGGATATATATATTTAATTACTCTAAAGTAATATTTTATTTTCAATTATTTTCGTTCACAATTTTTTCTCTGACAACAATACCCCTACCTTTTTTCATTTTTATTCTATTTTCACTCAATTTGTTTAGTAAAAGACATAGAAACGGAGAAACTTAAAAGAAAAAGAAACTATATAAAATATTTGATAGGTATAAACGTACCAACAAGTACATATAATCACTGGCATTATAGTTTGTTGCCCATATATAATCATTTCTAGGACTTTAGAGAAATCGTCAAGAGGTCAAAGCTGAAGGAATGTATCGCCAAGAACGACGCCGTTGTTCCTCTCTATAATAGTACTATCATTCTTTTTTATTCCATTCTCATTATCATTACCATTTCATCGCTGCAACCAAATGGACTCTTAAGATAGAAGCGGCATTCCACAACGAAAGTACAAATGAAAAAAAAGGGTTATCTATTAAAACTAGGTGCAAAAAAGGGCATCCTAGTTTCCTCTTTTAGCATGGTTAGCCGACCATCAAGTGGAATGGGTAAGATGATAATATAACCCATAATTACAGGTATACGTAGTTATCCAAATTGGACAAGAAAGGAAAAATCGTTCAATAGGGGAAAAGAACTGGGGCAGAAAATGATCACACCGCTAATATGCAAGTGTGGTAAGTGAACAGTATTAGTATAATTTGTACCATATTCACCTCGATATATATATATATATATTCACATAAAAAATTATTATATATATATAATTTTACACTATTAGTGTATCGTGAAACAGCCAAATTAAATTATCTTTCTATCTCTATCTAGCAAAACTTAAGACAATCCTAATAATTACTTAGTATAGTGACAAGTAAGGTCGATCTCAGGAGGAATTGATCTAACTAAGTTACTATTAATCCTTAGGTAACGAGTATTAAAATAAAACAAAATAAAAAAAATATATAAATTGCAAATAAAATAAAATAAACTGGTTAAGGTTAATTCGCCACTACTAAACAATCATTTCAATTTAACTCCCTAATTCTATATTCAATTACTAAAGGCTACCAATAATAGATAATCCACAAACGTGCAATTATCCCTATCTTTCCTTAGATCGAATGCTAGATAGACAAATGTCATACCTAAATTCTTTCCATTAACTATCCTAAGCAAATGCTTTAAAATTAATTAACAAAAGTATTAATTGATAAAGATCTTAGATTAATCTAGGCTATAATGTCATAGATATAAAACCTAACTTGGGTTATATTCCTCACTATAGACGATACCTCAAACAAGCATACCACCTCTAACTTGCTACTAATGGATTCAATCATGATAAACGCTCAATTTAAACTATAGTAGAATTTCATTATAAACCATTTAAGTAGCCATCTCAAACAAAAGATAAGAACAATTCAACATGGAAAAATATAAATAATCTTAAAATAAATAATTAATATGATATATAGAATCTAAAAAGTTAATTAACAATCATATTAGAGTTTTGAAAATTACCCTTAAACTAGTCTATGGCCTATCTTAGCATGTATTTAAGAATCAAGAGAATGAACATCATATTAAAATAATAAAAACATATAAAAACAATGAAGGAAAGAAAGAAAAATGATGAGTACAGCTATAGTAGCTCCCAAGCTCTTCTCTTCCCTATCTAGATATTTAATGTATTCTTATGGCTCCTAGGTATTTAAGACTCCTCTCATCTACTATAAAGAGCCCTATTTATAAAGTAAATGAGTCTAGAAGTAGTTTAGGTCTAGTTCGACATGGATTAGGAATCTTAGGCAGTCAAAATTGGGTAAGTCAATGGAAAATCCATGTCTCCAACACTGACGCACACACATTCCAGTGTGGGTCATCAAGTTTTTGATTATTATATTTTTTCTGAAGTCTTCCTCTAGTGCTACACGCACGATGCTATCCTTCTATTCAGCCTAGTTTTGCTCAGTTTTATCTTAGCTTTGTCCTTTTCACTCGTTTTTTAACTGATTCAATTCATTTTCTTCATTTAGCCTCCAAAATACTTACAAATGTAGTAATAATACAAATTAGCCTTAGAATGATATAAAACTTAGCATGGAAAATAACTATCATATAAGTGTAAAATTAACACCTATCAGATGTCTGCATTCTTAAATTTTGTTCTTCCTCAAGTAAAAGGCTAACCAATCTTGTGTGACTCTTCCTAAACTAACCTAATCTAAACATAACCTTCCCAACTTTTTAACTTAGATAATTATACATTGTTGTAATCTTAACTTCCAACTCACATCGATCAAGCCTACCATTATTCATAAACTAATACACTCTTCTAACAGTCACATTCATACATACATATAAAATCAAGAATCAAAAGTGAATAATTTGTACAAAATTTTAGAAAACAACTCTCATAAAGTTCATATAAAATATCACCCCTCCCAAGTCAAAGAACCATTATTATATGCTCTTTCTTCGATTATCTCTACTACACTTGAAAATAATTTACGAGATCATAATATCTTTTAAAACATTATTATAGGGCCAGTGAGTGACAGGTTAAAGAAAAGAATAATAAGAATGTACAAAGAATTGTACATATTTCATAGAGCAAGAGACAAAACTAAATATCTTCAATAAGAGCACATCTCAACTCCCATGAAACACATAAAAAGTAGGTCCTATATAAACATGTTGGACCTATTAATTATTCTAACTAACTTCTATATATCCAAAGGAAAAATTGCTCAAAATAGTTGAACACACAAGAAGATAAATATTTCATATACTAAACACATACAGAGATGAACATTTCATTTTTTTTTCACAATTTGTTTCTTTTTTTTTTTTTCCTTTTTTCATGTCTCTAATTTTTTTTTTTTCATTTCATCATCTCTCTTTTACAAGAATATTGAGCAACTCTCCTAATCCTTTAAACTCTTTTTTATTTGATAGCTAAGATTTTCCCCACACAAATCTTTCGAACCCAACCGTATTCTTTCTAAGCTCCTCCTAATATCCCTTACACTATTCAAGATATAGAACCAAGGGTAAGGATATAATGTTTAAGCTAAGTAAAAGATAACATTTGGTTAACTAAAGAAAACGATATATATATAGGCTCAAATTGGTTAAGTAGGGAGGATGCCCTTAGACATCAAATCAAGAAAACTAGATTATTTAGCTTTAGTACTTAAACCTAAGTAGATTAATCATTTTTTAGGTCATACTTGATAGGTCGTTCATCTCGACATATCTCTAAAAGAGTTTTAACTTATAATCTTTTTAATAGAAATTCGGGTGATAGTCTAAGCAAAATTACAAGAGCTACTAACTAGGATATGTAGTACTCTACACTAATTGTCTATGGTTAAGCATATCGATCAAAAGCATGGCTATCTTTCCAATGTATTAACCCTAGACAGTGCTAATCTTCTATCAAAACTATGACTAATTAATTATTCAAATTCATTATAGAAACTAAAAGATAAACCTAAGACTTACAACCTACAGATAAAAAATGAAAAATTTAGGCCGTAGAAACAAATAAAAACAACTAAAAACAAAAAAACCTACTAGACAGGAACCTAAAAATCTAAATCCTAAACAGTTTCCCCACACTTAAACCTTATATTGTCCTTAATATAGCACTAAACTCAAATGAATGCAAAGCAAGCATGAGAGAAAACAAAATATTAAAATAACTAAACTAAAGAAAAATAAAATAAATAAAGTGAAGAGAAAAGATTTAGAGTTAGAGAGATCAAATCTATTTGGTATGATCTCCTCATCTTCGCCCTCCATAGGGCTACCTCCCATGAGCACTTGGCTTCTCATCCTTAGCCTGACATGACTCTGCTTTAAACAGTAGTTGATGCTCATGCATTGTATCATAGAGTACAGTGAATGGGTCTTCATAGATAGCATTCTCTAGCTCGACGTGATATAACTTTATATGGCTTATTATCTCAACTTGACTCAATTAGTTGGCTTGGTGTGAGAAATTTAGTCCCGATGTGAGATCATGGACTAATGATGCATATGAATGGTGGTTGGAGTATGATGCTTCGATCGAGAGGTATTGGTGGTGGGTGGAATGACTCAGATAGTGGTGGTGGATGGGATATATCTACCATTAATGTGATGTCATCATTGGTGGTAATGGCCTTATGCACATCCAATAGGTCATATGTCTCATTCTCCACATCACTTTCCTGTCCTTCTTCCAACTCTAATAGTTCTTGTATGACATTCACATCCTTATGCCTTATTACAACTGTCTCCTCATAGTGGTGGACCTCATCACATAAGACAGACTTTTCAAGGGTAAGGGAAGGTTTTTGCAGGTTCTCCATGTATAAGTTCAACCTTCCCTTACTAATTTGAAAATCATGGCAGTGAATATGTGTATTTTGCTCAAATCTCACCATGAGGTCCCTTAGTTCATCCAACTTCTCCTCATGAGTCTCATCTGCCATAATGTCACTCCTCACCATCACTGTGTTGACAGTCTCCTTGGGTATCTCCTTATATGGTGGTGATAATGGTGTGTAGGAGCGGTTGGCCCTCAGTTGCTCTATTGAGGTGACGAGTTGGCGATGTTTATTTTTCAATTTCAAAGTTAACACCCTTATATCTTCTTGGAATTGAATTGTGTTGGCCACAAATTCCTTAAGCATATCCTCTAAAAAGCTCCCTGAGCTCAGTGATATAGGTTGTTGGAGTCGTGGTAGTTGTTGAATCGGAACTCTACCCCAAGCATTTATGTCTTCACACGTCATTGCTTGAGTTGGAAACATGTTTGTATGATGGCCAAACATATGGCAGTGCTCGCATGTCTTACTTCATTCGACCACTAATTGGTGAACATTAAAGATAAGGGCTCCAAGTTTTTATTTAAGCATGTCCATCCCCCCTCCTTGTTCACCTTCACATGACAATTAATGTTGGATGGAGTTATAACTCTACTAAGCCTCTTATAATTATGTCGTATCTTGTTGGGCATAATAAAGAGGTACCTATTGATTATACATCATTAAGTATCTTAAAATAAGAAAAGAGAAACAAAATTAAGTAAATGAAATTTAAAAAGAAAAAGAATAGGATTAAATATCAAATCAAATAGAGGACAATTCCTTTGCAATGGTACCAAAATTTGGTATATCGTCAAACAACTAAATTAATTACCTTCCTATCTCTATCTAGTAAAACATAAGGCAATCCTAATAATTGCCTAGCATAATGCCAAGTAAGGTCGATACCATAAGGAATTAGTCTAATTTAGTTGCTACTAATCCTAAGGTAAGAGGGATTAAAATAAATCAAAATAAGAAAATAAATAAATCAAAATAAAATAAACTAGTCAAGCTTAATTCACTACCATTAAATAGTCATGTCAATTTAACTTGCTAATTCTCTATGCAATTACCTATAAAGGCTACTAACCGTGGATAATCCACAAATATGCAATTATCTCTGTCTTTCCTTAGATCATATTCTAGATAAACAAGTGCTATACCTAACTTCTTTCTATTAACTAACTTAATTAAATGCTCTAGAATTAATTAATAAAAGGATTAAGTTGATAAAGAACTTAGATTAATCTAGGCTATAATTCCACTAATATAAAATCTAACTTAGGTTATGTTCCTCACTATAGACGATGCCTCAAATGAGCAAACTACCTCTAGTTTTGCTATTAATGGATTTAATCATGATAAATGCTCAATTCAAACCGTAGCAAAATTTCATTATTAATTATCTAAGTAGCCGTCTCAAACAAAAGATAAGAATAATTTAATATGGAAGAACATAAATAACCTTAAAGTAAATAATTTAATATAGAAGAGCATAAATAACCTTAAAGTAAATAATTGATATGATATATAGAGTCTAAAGAGTTAAATAACAATCATGTTAGAGTTTTGGAAATCACCCTTGACCTAATCTAAAACTTGTCCTAGCATGTATATAATAATTAAGAGAATAAACATCATGCTTGAATAATGAAAACAGATAAAAACAATGAACAAAAGAAAGAAAAATGATAAATGTACTTGCAATATCTCCCAAACTCTCCTTCTCCCTCTTTTGGTTTCTAGTGTATTCTTATGGCTCCTAGGTATCTAAGATTCTCTTTTATCTACTGTAAAGAGCCATATTTATAAACAATTGAGTCTATGAGATATCTAGGTCAAGTCTCACACAAATTAGGAATATTGGGCTATCAAAATGGGTGAGTCTATGAGGGTGTCTTGGTTAAGTTTCTGATTGTTATAATTTTTTTTTTTGAAGTCTTTAAGGTGCCAAGCCTCTGTTCAGCTTAGTTTTGCTCAGCTTCATACCAACTTCATTATTTTCGCTCATTCTTGATCTGATTTAGCTATTTTTCATTATTTCACCTCCAAAACACCTGTAAACACAATAAAAACACAAACAAGACTTAGAATGATATAAAACTTAATAACGTAGCATAGAAAATAACTATCATATAAGTGTAAAATTAACACCTATCAACTATTTATATTCACATAACTTTTATAAAATAATGAGTTTAAAAAATTATATATACTTATATATTTGAATTTTAGAGTTTGAAAATTATTTAGCATATTGTTGTGTTTAATGTTTTATTAATTATGAAAAAATAATTCTACTTACTTGGTAAATAATTATTATCATCATTTTTTTTCTTATTTTTTCATTATTAACTACTAATAGGTAACCATATTTTTTTCGTTGTCGGTTGGTTAATCCAGGTGTTATTCTCGGATCTAAAAAATGGTTAATAAGATGAGTATCATATTGCAATTAGCCATTATAGATGAGGATGGTAATTGAAAACCCATACTCTATACTTTAAATCCTAAAAATGAACCTATCCAAGAATAAAATGATTTTCGAGTATTTATAATAACAAGGGAAATTATAGGGAAAATGGTCATAAATACCTATTTTCTTAAGCATATTTTTAGAAATATCAATTTTTTATTTTTATTTCATAGATACCCATTTTTGTACCCTTTTTCTTTTTTAGAAATGTATACCATATAGATTTTATACATGAAATATGAAATAAAAATTATACCAAAAAATCGGTATACATTTGAAAATATATACTATATGTATAGATTTATACTATAAATATAAGCGTTGCCAGTCCTATAGGTATTTTTTTTTTTATCTATGTGTAGATATTTTTTTTTAGCCATTGGATCATCATCTAATGGTGATCAAACGGTTATAATAAGACGCATGAAAAGACGTACATCATTATTGTCATTTTTCTCTTACTTTTTTAAAAAATATGTATAATGAATTTTTATTAGCCAAAATGATACCTATGTATAAGTTAAAAAAAATACCCGCTAGATTAGTGTCCAAATATAGGTATACATAAAATGTATATCGTGTATACATTTCATGAATAATATTATACCTTAAAATTAGTATACATTTCAAATTGTATACTATAGATATATTTACATCACAAATATAAAAGTATTGGTAAAAATTTATATTGTAAATATATACCACACATATTTTACACATGAAATGTAAAACTAAAAGACAGGTATTTTTGAAAGAAAAAAATGGGTATTTTTGAAATATAAAGAACAAAAATGTATGTTAGGTGAAAATTTATCAAATTAGAGTGGGTGTCCTTAAGAAATTTTGGGCCATTTTAAATAAGTATTTATTTTTCTCTTGTTCTATCTAAATGGTCAGGTATATGTATTTTTACACTTAGTATATCGACTTATATATCAACTTTAGATTATATACTGAGTATGTTAGTTTTTATATTAGATACATCATATCTTGCACTTAGTATATATATTGATATACAGATTGTTTTGGTGCAACACTTGAAAAATAGATATTTACTTAAAATGAGTCCAAAATTCGGTCATTTTGATATGTGACCCTTACGACAAATATTGGTTTTTGTGATTTTTTTTTAGCGAAATGGTCATTGTTTAGCATATCAATTTTGCTAGTAAATTAGTATTTATTAGTGTATCGATTTTATAATAGTATATCAATTTCATATCTGCATATCAATCAATTTTATATTAAGTTTATAAATATATGGTTTTATTTTTCATAAACTAATATAATATTCAAAAACTTATTATTTTGGCCTTTTGAATTAACTTGGCCATTTCACTTTTTTTTTTGGGGATAAATTCGATCATTTTTTTTTATAGTATTTGAAAAAATGTCGGTTCTTAAACTTGAACCTAAAATTTTGCCATTTGGCTAAGAAGCCAATGACTTTTCTATGAGTGTTTTATAGACTGACTATAGGAGTTAGAAGTATCACGATATTATGACAAATAATTACTACTGAAGTCAAAGAGCTCAAAGATAAAGTCAGTGACATCGCCTTGTTGACCATTATTTTTAACATCTTCTGCGAGCATCCGGACTTCGACTTTTCTATCCTTGGCGAGGACGTGGTCGAGCTTGTCCAGAGTTGGAGGGAGGTGGAAACCACCAAAACTGAAGATGGCGGAGTGAGCACTTTTGCATAAAAAACACATTTGTATTCGTAGCTTTTTTTTTTTTTAACCTCAGAACAATGCAGGCTTGGTCCCCCTTTCTCTCTATGCTTGTATACGGATGCGAGCTTTTTAATGAATGCTTTTTTCTTGTCAGATATATATTCCTGTAAAATAATCAAAACACAACATTGTAATTTCACTAGGTGACTAATCGGTACACTTTTTGCGATTTAAATCCAACTAACTTAAAATGAATTTTAAGTGTTAGGATAGGTTAGGTCACTTAAGAAAATAGTAAGTATGAGTGATGCAAACTCAATACTGTTTTGCAGAATTTCCATGGAAAAATAGGATATAGCAATATATCACATCGAACAATGAACATTTTGCTTAGTTGCTTTGTTGTTCGAGGAGGAAAATTGCGTAATACGACATACTATGGCATGAAGCGAGGAGAAAATCCTAAAATTTCAACTCCTCTAAATGGACGTTTACATAGTCCCTTAGGAGGCAAGTAGGAGATAATATTCTGATCCCACTGCTTCCCGAGTTTTATGGTGTCCGAAAACTGCCATAGAACTATAAGAGATGGATCAAATGAAGTTGAAGTAATAGCCGAAGAAATATTATTGATGAATGATGTCGAATGATGAAATAATGAAGATACAGGAAGCCGTTGAAAATATATGAAGATATACATGAAAATTCATTGATAATAACGACAAATTTGTTCTGCATTCCAAGCATGTTCGATCTTTTGTCCGCCGATGCGAGCTAGCTTGTATGTCCCAGGTCGAATGACGACGTCAATAACATAAGGTCCTTCCCAAGAAGGTCCAAACACACCAACACCATGCTATTTATTATTAGGTAGAACTCTTCGAAGGACAAGATCACCAACTTCAAAATGTCTACTTTTGACTTTGGAGTTATAATGTCGAGTAGTGCGTTGTTGATATGATGCTATTCGAAGTTGAGATTGTTCACGCCTTTTTTCTAAAAAATCGAGCTCAATTCTCATCAATACATCATTCTAATCTTGCTCATAAACAGATCGCCGTAGAGAGCTCGCACCAATTTCAATTGGGATCATTGCTTTATATCCATAAGCTAAAGAGAATGGACTCTCTCCAGTAGTTGTTCGTTGAGTGGTGCGATAAGCCCATAAAACTTCTGGAAGTACTTCTGGCCAAGCTCCTTTATGCTCCTCCAGCTTCGTTTTTATATTCTATTTAAGTATTTTGTTTATCGCTTCGACCTGCCCATTGGCTTGTGGATGAACAACAGCAGAGAAACTCTTCTTGATGCCCAAGTT
>JXTB01000049.1:1093261-1175444 GCA_002914805.1 Parasponia andersonii
GAACACATTTTCTTCTTGTTGTAGAACTCTCCGAACTAAGTTATTCAGCTCTTCTTTGAATCTTTTAGCTCGAGCCCTCGTCACTGGACCAACAGAAACTTGTACTGGACCACGAGTCTTAACCGCAATGATGTCCTCATCATTTCCTCTGGACCTTGTCGAATTACAGACAAGCTAACAAGTGGAATAGTGAAATTCTTTGCAGCTTAGAACTGTCTCAAGGATGCCGTCTGAAGTTGTTGCCAGGTTGAGATTGAGCCGGACTTAAGTCCTCGAAACCACTTCTTTACTGCTCCTAAGAGAGTTATAGCAAAACATCTGCAACGTGCATGCTCATTGACACGATGGAGTTCTATCAGGTCGCTGAAGTGGTCTATATGGTCCTGTGGATCAGTTTTCCCATCAAAAGTGTTTACGGTGGGAAGTCTGAATCCAATAGGTAGGGCAACAGTTCGAACTTCCTCGCTGAATGGCGATTGACGATACCCATCAACGAGCTCATCGTCCCAACCAGCAAGTGCATCTAATGCGATCCTTAAATTGTGAACATCGACGTTCAGAGGGAGAGCATTATCTCTTGCTTGCGGCAAGAGCGACCTTTGATTGTTATCTCGATGTATGGCAGGTTGGTCAGGTAGAGTCTTCTACGATCTGTGAGAGGAATCCAGTAAAATAGTGCGACGAAATCGGCTTTGGTCGTTATGATGCGATACGGATCGTTCATGACTACATCGCCGCTCTAAGTGTTATGTTAGGTCTGTAGGATTTTATCTCGACTCTCTGCTGATTCTTTCGAAGACGCTTCTTGATTGACGTTTTTGTTCGCTATTTAGGCGATCTTGATTACCAGTTGATTTGCGAGAAGGTTGTCCATGATTACAGTTAGTGCTTGAACTTTCTGTACCAGATTCTAGAGGCAAGTTTGCGACCTTGCCTTTTCCCTTGGAGATGCGATCTTCATGATGTTCTTGTTGGGTTCTTGGCTAGTCGTGTTTTCTTGTTTCTAGGATCTGTATTCCTTTCTCAGGTAGTTGAGCAGGACGTTCTCTGGGACGTTCGTGCTGTGGTGGGGTCACCATCTGTCCTTCAGTAAGTCGTCATAGGGAGTCATTGATATGGTTAGTGATTTGCTGAAGGTTCACTAGTGTCTCCTCCATGCGATCCTGTCTCTGAGCAAGGTTTTCTGGTACGGTCACGGCAGGCTGATCTGAGCAGGATCTGCTTGTACAGCAGCGGTACTTTGGGGATGATTCTGGCTAGTTCCGGTATTTCTAGTAGTATTTCTAGTGTTTTCCATTGTTGAAAGAAACGGAATGGATAAAATTTTCTGCCGGAATAGCCCTCTTTCTAGTGCCAATTGTTGACGGAGGTTTTGTTAACAATAAATTTAGAAAAATTGCAAGATGTGGCTTGTATGAAAAGGGTTAATTAACTAAAGCAAATAAAGAGACAGAATTTTTATAGTGGTTTAGCCCCAAAAAAGATGAGCCTACGTCCACTATTTTTTCACTATTTTCTGAGAATTATAAGAACTCAAAATTACAATGTGTTGTCCAGAACGAAGAAGCAAGAGTTAAAAAGCTTCTCTTAAAAATTCCTCAGCCTCCCAAGATCAGAAAAAGTCCCCCATCCCTCACTGAAATATTGAACTCCCTTTATATAGATGAGGATAGCCCAATGTTTCCCAATTGTGAGAATGGCTAACTGTATAATCGGGCAATACAATTTGAGTAACAATATAACTGGATAATCACTTGAATGAGATGACTGGTCAATCTTTAAAGAGAAACTTTCATTTCCCTTTCTTTGTAGGTTACCCGTTTGACGAAGCGTAGACTAGTCTCCTTTTCATTCTGGTCGCACTTAACTTGTTCGGAGGAGGTTGCTTTAAACTTGTTCGGAGGAGGTCGCACGTAACTCTTTCGGAAGAAGTTACACTTAATCTTACTCATGCGACCTGACATAGGATTTTAGACTGCACAACAGTAACTATAGACTGGTGAGTGATTTTACAAAAGTCATAAAATATAGTAACTACATCACTACTATTGTGATAGCACTAAAAAAGTCATTTTGAGAAATAGTACTAGAAAAGTTATTTTGGCTCAAATTACTCCTAGTTAGATACAATTCCCGACCATGATTGGGATTTCCAGTGAAATTCGAGAAAGTTAGACTCACCAAATTTTTTGCTCGAATGGTGATGTTTGGCAAGTATCTTTGTTATTTATGAAATCCACAATTTTTTTTTACTGTAAAGTACGTACTAAGTACTAACCTATAACTTCTGAAGTTTAAAGTTCTTCAACAGGTTCCGTATTACATTCCAAATTGGAAGTAACTGAAGCACATAACACAAGTTACTATATTTAGTTTAAGCTTCAAAAATGTCAAGCAACTTAACAACTTAACTAACTAACTTATTTTAATAAATAAAGGCTTAAGGTTTCTCCCTATTCGGTCGACTGTTTTTAAGTCGTTGTCAAGGAACTTCTACCAATTATTTTCTTCAATAAGATTAGCTTTTAACCTTGTAGTTGCTTCGGATGCTTGAACAGAACATTTTCAAGTAATTATTTAAAACAAATTAATCCTCTTAGACATGTTGATGTATTAATTAGTAACAACTTAAACGTAAGCTGTAATATTTTCTTAATGCCCTCTTCTCATTAATTCCCAATTAGTACAGGTGCCCTGGATTTCGTTAAAATAATAAACGATTTGCAAGTCGCATAATTCTTTTTTTGAAAGAGACTTGAAAAACAAGAGATAAAAAGGATGTGTATGTTATGCATGTGAGAAAGCAATATGAATAAGTAAATCAACAAAGAAGTTGCCAACAAAAAACTAATAATGAAAAAGTCTTATAAGATAATCGGAGAAAAACGAGTTAGCTTAGTTAATATGAGAGCAAAAAGCAACCCACCAATGAGTAGAAACATCATGAGTGATTCTTTTATTTATTTATTTATTTTTTATTATTATCTAATATTATTTTTTTAAAATCTATTGTTGAGCTAAAGGACGAAAAGAAATGTCAGCTACCTCCGGAAAAAATTCAACAAAGCAACAGATGGCTCCGTGGCCAATTGATCTATCAGCTATCACAATGAACAAATAGAGCCAAAAACAAATACATGTAGCTACTACCATAGCCAGTTAAAATGCCTACTTGGTCCCCTAGAAAAGTTAAACGGATCATATGCAAGAAAATTATGGAGTTGCCCAAAAATTGAAAATAGAAGAAAAAAATGCATTGAAGAAGAATTCCATGCACAAATGAGAGAAGTGTTAACTGAGGTAGCTAGTAATGTACTAATTATGCTAATTGGTCAATGCGAATTACTTAGCACTTACCCATTTGCAATTATATATGAATTACTATTAAAGACCAAACTTTATTATTAAAAGCGACAAACCAAATTAAGTACGTGCCAAATTTATGTTCATCTTTCACTAGTGATCAAACATCATATTCTCAAAAAAATTAAAACTAAAATAAGTACAAAATCTCTAGAATGCTTATCTCAAATAAAAAAAAAAAAAAAAAAAGAGATCACTAGAATGCTATTTGATAATGTGGAGAAACCTCCTGGGATTTGGAACCGAAGTCTATTTACGTCATGACATAATTGCACCACATGAAACAAGGGCTTGAAAACCATTATATGTTTGTTTTCTTCTTTTTTTTTTTGACGAAAAGATTGGAAAATTTTTAAATATTAGAGCCAATCTCTGCCAAAATTATATCTGAAATACAACCCGTATAGTCATTCAACCAAATCTGATCCTCGAGGATATAAGAAAAAACTTGGCAAGGGAATGGACAACTAAGTTCCCAAGTCTAGAGTAATAACAACACTTACAACTTTCAAAAAAAGTAAAAAGATTCGTAATATCTAAAATAATAGGCTCTTCAAACCAACGATAGAATCAATAACATTAAAAGTATCACATTCAGCTATTCCAATATGGAAGCCATTTGAAAGAATAAACTTAAGACTTTCTAGCTAGAAGTTCAGCAACAAAAGGGGAGCAAACTTTGGCAAGTTTGATAGAAGCACATCCAAGGATCCGCCATCGATAGTCATGAACAAAAATTCCAACCCCTATTGCATTTAGTTCCTCAACTAAAGTTGCATCCGTATTCAATTTTAAGAGACCTGCATCAAGAGGGATCCAACGTGAGTTTACAATAATCCTGCTAGATAGAGATGGAGTCTCAATTTTATGACACTCTTGAAACTCGAATAGAAAACTCCCAGCCTCTTACAGGATTATTGAGTCAGACTTGAAATAATTTTCAAAGACTAATTTATTTCTAGCAGACCAAATGTTCCAAACCACCGTCCAGAAAAAACCATTATTTGTTACATTAGCAAATATAAATATTGAAAGATGAAATTTCTACAAATTAGAATAGGACATGCGCTAGCATTTGACGCATCATATTGTACTACTCACTATTCTACTCCGGTGGAATAGACTTGTAGCGAGACACTCACCCTATTGTACTAATGAATGATTGAAATCTGTCAAAACGGTAGTATTCCTCTTTGAAAGAATGCATTTGAAGAGGGCAGATACAAACGTGATATACATTAGCCAAACATGAAAGACCACACGGAGGTACGACATTATGTGAAAGCATTACCTACCTAGAAAATATAGTTCAAACCACCATATTCGGCCCTTAATCTAGAGCACTGTCGGCAGCTTTATTATCGTGCTGCATAGAGCCAAAATAATACATAATAATTTAAAACGAGACAGATAAGAAGAATAACTAGAAAAGCTCTTTCTTTTTTTCCTTAAAAAAAGAAAAGAAAAGAAAAAGGGAAACAAAGTTTTGGTTTTTTTTTCTTAGAAAAAAGGGAAACAAAGTTATATGATTCCATTATTCCATATGATGTCTTAGGAAAACGCTTCATGGCTTTCCTTTTTCTTTTTCTTTTTCTTTATTTCTTTTCTTCCCTCTTTCTTATCTATTTTAAGTAGCTTTTTACTTCTTTACAAGTCAACAATGTGGTCAAAGTCATCAAGTTGCAATTATCAACCACTAACCAACCGTACCAGCCCAAAGTGAAGTAATGATCAAGTCCAAGATATCTCCTTTTCGATTTCTAGATGAATTGAGTTGGAAATTTTTGCATATACTAAAATCTGTTTGTTTTACTATGGAAATTCTTAACCTAAACATTTCTTTCTTTATTTCATATTCTTCTTCTTCTTCTTTCTTTTTTTTTTTCACAACATTAATATTGTTCCAAATGTATGATCGAGTTCTCAAAACAAAACTCAATTGGTATTCGTCTTTTTTATTTTGGCTGATTTGAACTATATATCATCAGACTGATCCGCCTTAGTAATTAGTAATGTAAAATGTATAGTATCAAAATTAAGAATTATAATTAGTATGATATGCGTAGTATCTTGTATTCCTATAGAAATAGAGTGTGTCAGCCATCAGGTGGAATAATTTAATGAGCGGTAGACATGGAAATTTCCATCAGAAATTTGATCGGTTAAAGACGAGATCACAATGGCCCACCCAAAATGAAAGCTAGTACGCGGCTTATTCATCTTATGGCCCACATTGTAATGCTTTAGAGGCCGGAGCCCACGGCCAAATAATTAGACCAATTGGTCTCCAACATATCACGAGATGAAGGCTGAGAAATTGAATCAAACTTGATTATAAAGAGTTTTTTTTTTCACTATTATAATTTTTTTAATACAACTATAAAATAATACTATATTTAGCTAATTGAGTATTGTCTTTTTTCTTTTTTACTTATAAGATAAAACTGTTGGAGTTTTATTTTTTGAGAGAACTATTGGAGTTTTAACTTATTAAAAAGTTGTAATATATTTACTTGTTATACTTCCCTCTGATAATATTAAAGAGGCAACTTTAAAGTAGAAATATTATTCTACGAGAATTGGTATTGATAAGGAAAAGATTGTTGTCATTCGTAATACTACAACATTACTATTTGTGTTTACTGATAGTAATTCTGGATTGATGTTGTAATATCACTGTAATATTTGACTTGACATTTTTGACTTATTTTTCTGAATTTTATAACTATCATATAATTGAAAATCTGTTCAATTAGTTGTGTTTTGGTCAAAAATGTCAATGATTAATATTTACTTTGTAGGAAAATTATAGTCACATATTTCTTTCTTATTTAGGCATGTTTTAATGAAGAATGATTATAGTGTGATTGCTAATATTAATTAGTTAATATTTCCTGTATTAATCAATTTTGATTTTAATCAATCAGATTTTATTTATTTGGTTAAATCTATCTAATTATTTTTGAGAACTTATAATTTTATGGAAACTATCTGATTATATGAAAGTGTAAATTTTTATATTTTGAGGTGTCGTTTCCTTATTAATTTTTAACCGATTCTTTTTATGTGTGAACAATTTTAATTTAAATGATTTGTACAAAAAAGCGAAATTTTTATTTTAGGTAACAAATCAACATTTATTTTAGAAAGGTTACAAATCTGGCAGTTTAGACATGGTCGATATTGTAACATCACGGTGTAGAATCAACAACAATATCAGATAAGCCTTTGATTGTGAAAATCTTATCTTTGACTGATCTAATTGACTTCCAATCAATATTTATGCTGAAGAAAATGTGTCTTACAGATTGCCAAAGATTGGAAGACCTCAAACACTATAAATAGGAGACTAGGTTAGAGTCCTAAGTGTGCCTTAGATGTTTGAGATTGTCTTAGTGCAATACTTAGTAAAATCTATCTATACTTTGTATTGAGAGACTAAGAGAGATTCTTAGTCTAGAGAGTTCTTCGGGAGAAGTGTATCAAGTCTTTAGGAGAAAACAGGTTCCGTGAAATCTGAAGAGAGTTCAGACAGAAAGAATCATAACAAATCGAGGAGAGCTCGCTAGATAAATTAGTAAAAGACTACTAGCACATTACAACATTTAAAGAGGGAGTCTTTTAAATTTGATTGATTTTTATACTCATATTATTCTTTACTTATAAGTTTATTTCTCTGTACGTGACCCTTGGATGTAGACTATTGGAAGATAGTTGAACTAAGGAAAAATATTATGTGTCAAATTTTTACTTTTTGGTGTTACAATATCTGTATTATAATTTTCCGTATATTCATCTTACATAATTAATTGGACAATTAATTATATTCTGTAAGTATATAAGAAACAGTCGTAACAATTGATATCAGAGTGGGTCACTAATAGTTTGTTTTGGGAGATCTTGTGGAGTTTTGATTGTATTTTTCAGATATGTCGTTTCTTGCCAAAGGTGGGTCCATTACACGCCCCCCACTGCTTGATGGTACCAACTATTCCTATTGGAAGGCACGTATGAAGGCCTTTCATTAAATCTATTAATGAAAAATTATGGAGATCAATTTTTGAAAGATGGGCACCACCAATCACTAAGGATGAGAATGGGAATGTTATTTCTAAACATGAACTCAATTAGTCTTCTAATGATAATAAATTGTCCAATTATAATTCCAGAGCATTACATGTCATTCTCAATGGTGTTAATGCTACTCGAAGCAAAATAATAACAAATTATGATTCTGCCAAAGAAGCATGGGATATTTTACAAACAAATTTTGAAGGTTCTGGTGATATGAAAAGAACTAAAATAGTTATTTTAATTCTAAATTTGAAGACTTAAAAATGAAAGAAAATGAAACTTTATCTGAATATTATACTAAATTATATGATATTTTTAATAAAGCTTTTGCTCTTGGTAAACACTTTTTAGATACTAAAATGGCTAGAAAAATATTTGGATATTTTTTTGACAAGTTTCAACCAAAGCTTATGGTCATTAAAGAAAGCAAGAACCTTGAAACCATGAAGATGAAGGAACTTGTGGGATCCTTGCAAACCTATGAGATGAATATTATGCATAGGAAGAAGGATAAGTCAATTGCTCTTAAAGCTACCCCTAAATTAGTTGTTAGTGAAAATGGAAACCTTGATGATGAACGTGCTCTATTGTCTTAAAACTTTAACAAATTTTTAAAGAAAATTGGTAGATAATCTAAGGGAAATAACACAAGTAAAGATAAGACCACTCCTCCTAAATTTAATGTTTCTAAAGATAAAAAGAAAAGTTTTCAGTGTAGGGAGTGTGAAGGTTATGGTCACATACAAACTGAATGTGCTAACACCCTAAAAAAAAAAACTAAGGCAATGACTACCTAGTGGAGTGATGAGGAGTTAGAAGGCAGCCAAAAAAATATGAAACTCATATAAGTAATTATGTTGCTTTTGGAGTTTCTTTAGTTACAGATAATATGTGTTCTGTAGATAATGTTACAATACAACTTGCATCTGGCAGTAATGTTGTAATATTAGATAGATTACATGACACTAATAGTGATGATTCCGAACTGGATGAAGAATCAATTAGAAGATCCTATGAGAATATGTATTCTCAATGGATTAAAGTTGTAGATCAGAATAGATCTCTTGAAGGAAGAATATCTACTCTCATCCAATGCAAGGAGAATTCTGAAATAAAGTTTTAGGAGTTGGAAACTTTGTTGGCTGAAGAAGAAACAAAGTTAAAAGATATTTTAGCATAGCTTGATAGGACTCAAAAATACTAAATTCTAGAACTGCCAAATTAGATCATATTCTAATAGTTGGTAAATCTGGGTCAGATCATCATGGACTCGGATTTAAAAGTGAGAGAACGAATTCAAAAACTATTATTGTTAAGAGTTCTATTCCTAACCTGATTGCAGGACAAGCGGTGATGTTATAACAGAAGAAATCTCATGTTGTAACTACACCAATATCAGTTTTTGGAAAACATGCTAATGTTGCAACATGAGAATCTCCTATTGCAATATATAGCAAACCTGTAGGATTTAATATCATGAGAAACCGTGGTAAGTTTGTTCCAACTTGTCATTTCTGTGGTGTAAAAAGTCACATTAGTCCTAAGAGTTTTATATAAGAAACATTATGGAAAATAATTAATATTCTCATGAAATCCCATTTTCAAAGAAAAACGCCAAAAAAATTGATTTATTAAGAAAAACAAGAAAAATTTGGGTTAAAAAATCTGAATTAAATTATTTTGGATCTTTTACTTGTTTAGATCATGTGCTATTAATGATTGGTATTTTGATAGTGGTTATTCTAGGCACAAGACAAGTGATATAACTATTCTTGTTGACTACAAGGTTGACACTGGTGGTGTTGTAACATTCGGTGATGGTGTAGAGGGAAAAATTAAAGGAAAAGGAACTCTTGATGTTGAAGGATTTCCTGAATTTAGGAGTGTTTTGCACATAGAGAGACTTATGGCTAATTTGATTAGTATAAGTCAAATTTGTGATTTAAAATTTAATGTTAATTTCACTTGTGATAAATGTGTTGTTGTTGATGAATGTGGTAAATCAGTTTTAGAAGGCTTTAGATCAAAGGATAATTGCTATATTTTGACAAAATCACATTCATGTAATAAAATATTTGTAATTGAATTTGATCTTTGGCATGAAAAGTTAGGATATTTGAATTTTAAAATGTTGTAGAAACTTGCAAATTCAGATGCAGTCTGTGGCTTACCAAAACTGGGTAAAAAATTACAAAGTGTTTGTGGTCCTTGTCAAATAGGTGAATAGGTAAAATTAACACATAAAGTAATACAACATGTTACAACATCAAGAGTGTTGGAACTACTTCATATGGATCTTATAGGTCCCATGCAAGTAGAAAGTATTACAGGGAAAAGGAATATTTTTGTTTGTGTAGATGACTTTTCTAGATATACTTGGGTAGATTTTTTAAGAGAAAAATATGATATTTTTGATGTTTTTAAGAAACTGGTTGTTAAACTTAAGACGAATAAAGGCTATAACATTGGTAAAATAATCAGAATATGAAGTGATCATTGTAAGGAATTTAAAAGTTCTTCATATTTGAGTTTTGTGATGCAAACGGTATTACTCATGAACTTTCAGCTCCTAAGACATCACAACAAAATGATGTTATAGAAAGGAAGAATAGAACATTACAAGAAATGGCTCAGGTGATGTTAAACAGCAAAAAGCTTACAAATTGGTTGTGGTCTGAAGCTGTAAATAAGCATGTTACAACATAAACCGTGTATATTTTTGACCAGGTACAAGCAAAACTTCTTATGAAATTTGGAGAGGTAAGAAACCTAACTTGGGTTACTTTCATATTTTTGGAAGTACTTGTTACATTCTCAATAATAGAGAACAATTAGGTAAGTTTGATGCAAAAAGTGATGTGAGAGTTTTTCTTAGATATTCTAATAATAGTCGTGCTTATTGTGTTTATATCATAAGAACTCAGACTATTATGGATCAAAAAGAATCATCCCACCGACCTAATTATAGGTAGTCTTGAAGGTGGTATGGTGACCAGAAGAAGAAATATTAATCTAGTATAATTTCTTTGCTTTGCTTCTTTAATTGGACCTAAAAATGTTAAAGAAGCTTTACAGGATGATTTTTGGATTAAAGCCATGTAAGAAGAACTGAAACAATTTTATAAGAATGATGTTTAGACATTAGTACCTGAACTGAATGATTCTAATGTTTTTGGAACCAAATGAATTTTTAAAAATAAATTAGATGAATATGGTAACATTATTAGAAACAAGGCTAGGTTAGTTGCCCAAGGATACACTCAAGTGGAGGGTATAGACTTTGATGAAACTTTTACCCCTGTGGTAAGACTTGAATCTATTCGCTTATTGCTTGCTATTGCATGTCACATTGGTTTTATTTTATATCAAATGAATGTAAAGAATACTTTTTTAAATAGCATTTTGAATGAGGAGGCATATGTTGAACAACCCAAGAGTTTTGAAGATCCTTACAAGCCCAACCATATTTTCAAACTTAGAAAAGTATTGTATAGTTTAAAACAAGCTCCTCGGGCTTGACAACGTTCTTTGTACAAAAGAGCTACATGAGAATGGGAGTAGACAAATCTCTATTCATCAAACACTTTAATTCTAATATTATTATTGCACAAATTTATGTTGATGATATAGTTTTTGGTTCTACCTTTAATGCAAGAATTTGTGAAACAAATGAAAGAAGAGTTTGAGATGAGCATGGTAGGTGAATTAACCTACTTTTTAAGTTTACAGGTGAAGCAGCTGAAAGATGAGATTTTTGTTTCCCAAAGTAAGTATGCTAGAAACCTAGTTAAAAATTTTGGATTAGAGTTAACAAAACATATGAGTACTCTTATAAGTACAAATCTAAAGTTAACTAAAGATGAAAATGGAGTTGATGTTGATCCAACTCTTTATAAAAATATGATAAGTAGTTTGTTGTATCTTACAACTAGTAGACTTAATATTGCCTATAGTGTTGGTGTATGTGCTAGATATCAATCCTATGCAAAGAAATTTCATGTTGCTGCTATAAAAAGAATTATCAAGTATGTTAGTGGTACAGTTGATTAATACCAAAGACACTAAAATGTTAGTGGTACAGTTGATTTTGATCTTTGGTATTCCAAAGACACTAATATTAATCTTGTAGTTTATAGTGACGCAGATTGGGCATGTAATATTGATGACAGAAAAAGTACAACAGGGGGTTGTTTCTTTCTTGGAAATAATCTGATTTCCTGGCATAGTAAAAAGTAAAACTCAATCTCTTTGTCCACTGTAGAGGTAGAGTATATTGTTGTAGGAAGTTATTGCACACTGTTACTTTGGATAAAACAAATACTCAAGGACTATGGTATAGTATTGGATACATTAGTTGTCTATTGTGATAACACTAGTGCTATAAATATATCCAAGAATCTAGTATCATACTCTAGGACTAAGCATATAGATATCCATCATCATTTTATCAGAGATCTTGTTGAGAGCAAAATTATAATATTGGAACATGTAGAGATAGACAATCAGTTAGTAGACATTTTTACAAAAGCTTTTGATTTTCTATACTTTAATTCTTTAAGAAAAGCCCTAGAAATTTGTTCCGTATGAAATCATGTTGTAACATCAGCCAAATCAGAATCAAAACATTATTTAAGATTACCTCAAGACATAAAGAAAAAGATGAAATAATTCTTATTTGCTATAAAATTATTTTCTAATAAATAGTTCTTGCTATGTTTCTCTTGAAAATTATTTTGGAATATTCATTAGAAATATTGTGAATTCTTGATTGATTATTGACTAACATCTCAATTTCATTATGTATAAAGGCCTTATGATTAGAAAGAGCAACCTATATTGATGTGTGAAAGCCATCCTTGAGTAATCTGGACCTATGTATCACAAATACAATAGAGGATGATCTATCATGTGAAAAGAGCTACCTTAGTGATAGTGTGAAAGCTATTAGTCATAGAAAGATCATTGCCTAAAAATGTTGTCAATGTTACAACATTAATATAAAATTTTTAAAAAATAAAAAAATATATGCATTTGAGATCAATCAATTAGTCAATTTTCAATCTTAATTGATCAATCAATCGGATGAATTTTCCAAATAATTTTCGTGAATAAAGATGGTAAGGATTGTTTATTTTAAAATTATTTTATAAGAGGAATGATTTTATCAATTTCTTTTGTCTAAAGTTTACCATTTATAATATATTGATTCTATAGGCTACACTAATGTTACAACATGAAATAAACTGGACTTATTGAATTGGAAACTTGCATAAAGTAAATTAACTACTACTATTGACAGTTTTTCTTTGTTCCTGAGATCATTACAATTTCTGATATCTTTTTGGTCCCAAAATTGATTTTGTTTCCTTTTTCAAATTTGAGAAACTAAATGGACTCTAGGTTATTTATATTCCTATTGTTTTTTGTTTATCTTACTCTCCCACAAATCCTTCTCTCTTTGTTCTTTGAAAATTTTTTGAGTGTTGAAACAGGTTCGAAAATAGTGAACACTAGAAATGGTAAGAAGAGTGACTCACCTACTATCGCCAAAGAGAAACTTTCTTCCTCATCAACTCTGATAAAGAAGAAATCTGCTTCTTCCTCATCTGTGGTGAAATTGTAGAAGACTGGGTCCATGGCTGAACCTTCGACTCAGCCTTTGCCAGCAAGTGAACAGAATGTCTCTGTTCAAGTCGAATCTATTGTGGGTATTTTGATTGCTCCATCATTAGCACCAATAGTTCCTATTCATGCTACCGAAATCTCCAATCCACCACCGGTGACATCAAAAGAAGGAAGCTCGATTCTGATTCCTAGATCTCTCAAAGAATCGATCCCAATGCAGACCAATGTTCCAACATCATCTGTTAATGATGCTACCAAAGACGTAATGGACACTAGCTCTCTTTCTGAAGATGATTTTTCTTCTGGGTATACTCCAGAAAATACCCTTGAGAAAAATGTTGATGATATAGCCTAAACCGCATCTACAATTCCTTCAGATGTTCCAATATCTATTACAGATCCAGAGATATCAACATCACCATCGGCTGAAATGGATGATGTGCCAACATCTCCAGAAATCTGCTGATGTGCCTAATGTCTCAACACAGGCTAATCGATCTACAGCCTCTGTACCAGTTTCAAAACAGCATTCTGAGAGTAATGTCCCAACATCACCTATAAATCAATTAACATCAGTTACACCAGAAGAAGTTACAACATCAAAGACAAAGAAGAAATATGTTGCCCAAAAAGTTTCTTGCCAATCTTCAAACTCAACTCAACCTAAGAAGAAAGCTATTACTGCTGAGAAAGGAAAAGGAGTATCCTCTTCAGAAACACCAGGTTATATCCCTAAAAACTCCTATTCTCTATGGTATTTTACAAAAATACTTCTCAATCTAAGAAGATTTATGAACAATGTCATTTTATACCTAAGAGAAACATAACTTGAAGGTCATTTCAGAAAGTAAGGGCATTAAAATGTATTGAAGATCAAAAATGGTTGAATACTATGTTTAAAATCAATTACTTTATTCCTAGGATAGTCCAAGAATTTTATTCCAACTTGATTGAAGACCTAAACAAACTAGGTTCTCCAAGATATGGGAAAGTTTTTGTCGGGGTCATGTTTATGATATTTCCTCTACTATTATAGTTAATTTTCTAAACATACTTATTTGGCCATTTGCTGACTTTACAAAGAATTTCCTCTTAACAAGGTAGCTAGTGAAAATCCTTGGTACACAAACCAAATGGCCAAAGAATAGCATCTTTAAAACCACTGATCTAACACTCAAGTATAAAGGGCTGTATTATATTACCATTGATAATTGGATGCCAACCACGCATTCCAATATACTGTGTAATGTCTTCTAGCTTAACTATATGACTATATAGGTCAAACTAGGAAGTATTACTTTTTTATAAACTTTATCTTTAGTTTTGTTTAAAAGAAAATTAAATTGGGCCAAATTATCTTTTCAAATTGTAAAACAAAATGAGATGCGTGGAATTAATTTCTGAAAGTGTCTTTGCAAAATGTACGACCAAAGTTCTTATCAGTTTATCTTGCTATCAGCAGTAATATTTACTACACATCAAAATATCAAAATACAAAGAAAATATCGCCCATAAGTCAAGCTCGTCTACCTCTGTATGATCATGGCGACAAGAAAACGTGCTAGCCAACCAGTAACTCTATATATCATATATCTTCTAACCTGCATCACAGGAACTAAATGAGCTAATGTTCAGTAATTAAAGATCATGCATTCTCATGTACGTGTTTCATATATAAACTTCATTGAAATTCTCATTATACTCTTTCTTTCATAACTTTTCATTTCGATACACATTTCTTAGAAAATGTTTCTTTATAGGGCCCTTGAGTACACTACAAAGTCACGGAAGTCGGTAAGCCATGCCTACCTGTGCAGGAAGAAAACGCATGACCAATGCGAATCATACCTACCCAATACAAACCGACTAGGTAATGCACCTAATAAATCTCATTGTACAATGCTCAGTCCCAGCAGTCGGTAATCCGTGCCAACCTATACGGGAAGGATGCCTAAGCAAACCATAATTACCTAACGTAGGTAGACTAAACACTGTATGTAAAATATATCTTGTAAAATTAGTACAATGGTACTACTTTAAATTCAATGCTTAGAAAAATTCCTTTCTTTGAAAATCATGCTTACATGATCATGTCGTGCTTATGTCATTTATTAAATTTACAACAACCATATGAATACCGTATAATTAATATGATACACATAAACATGTAAGAAAACATCTTGTATATACTTCTGTTCTTGTGATGCAGTTAAAATAAATTTTTACTTAACTTGTGTCCGGTAGAAAAGATAGTGGAAATGGTCAGTATCCTCTATGGCAAGGTATGTGGAAGACCTTATGTTAATTTTGTTACTAAAATGATTACTACAATATAAAATTCTTAAAGAAAATAAGCATAAGACCGAATCACAACTTTTACAAAATAAGGAAGCCTAAGCACAAAATGAACCAAAATATCATCTACTTTCATAAAAACTAGTCCATTTGCTTCTAAATGGTATCATTTGGTTTTAAAAAATATTTGGATAGCACCTCTCCTATTTTTAGGACATCCCCCATGATTAAAATCATAGTTTAAAACCTGTAATAACTGTCAACAAGCTAATTCCTATATATACAACTGAAAGATGATCATTTAGAGCAACCTAGGTATACTTGAATTTCTTTCATTTTAGACAAAGTTTAAAATCACTTTACACTTGTGTGTCATCATAATCAGCCACAAAATGAGTGTAATAAATAATAGGATCCATAAATTATACACTCCAAGTTTAGAAAATCAGATTACAAATATAAAAACATAATCTACCACACATGACAACACTTAAATCCATAACTAGCACACTTTAGGGCTTTAAGTCTAACTTTAATCCTCTACTTAAATTCTGTATTTCTAGCCATATATAAGGTTTCTTTAGACCTTTATTCATCAAATAAAAACTTTGATTTAAGTGTTAAAGTAATAGAAATAAATTACCAATTCTAAATTCCACAAAAATCTCACATTGACTAGTTTGAACTTTTGTTGAAGCTCTTGCCTTCTACTTCCATAAAACTGATTTCTAAGAATTTTAAATTGATCTTAGGACTTAAGAGGACCTAGAGGAAAGATTACTTAAGTAGTATCAAGTGAAGAATTGAAATAACAAAACAAAACCTAGGAAGAAGAACTAGTAGAATTACCTTGACTAGTTTTGACTTATCTTGCCTTCTTGAGCTCCAATTTGAGTTCTACCACTTGGAAACTCTTGGAAATGGTTGTGAGGAGTTGAAAGAAGTCTAGAAAAGAGCTAGGGAGTTTCAGGTCATTGCCGGAGAGAAAAGAGAAGAAAATGATCAGATTTGGTCTAAAAATGATACTTAATGACTAAAAAATGGCATAACTTAAGTTCTAAGGGGTATTTTGGATATTTTGCACCTTGCTTTCTATGTGTCTAGCTCTAAAATATCCTTAGCATACTCACCACATTACTGGTCAATCCTATACACCCAAGTGTAGACCATAATGGTGAAACCTAGTTTAGAAAGTGAAATCTAGTCATACTTTGACTTATGATCCTATATGGCCAATCTTATTGTAATTTGGTGGAACCTAGCCCCATAACCAATCATTAAACATAAAAAGAAAGTCAATTAAACTCCAATTAATAATGCAAACATAGTATAATTTCCCAATTAATAGAATGCACAAAAATGGCATTAAACGATTACGCTGAGTCTAAGCTAGCTTAGTGCAATCAAACACAATTCAGTACAGTGACTGCCACCTCGTACTTACTTGGAACAAAAATTTTTAAAAATGCTATAAATGAGTCCTAAACATTGAATTAAAGCTATTTTTACGTGCTAAATGCATAGTCATTTTGTCTTCGAAAAGCATGAAAAATGTATTTTATCGAAAAACTACTATTTGACCAAGTTATCAATAGACATAGTTTTTAATACATGTGCATATATTATTATTATTCATGAATGTATTCTTTGTTCTTTTCACACACCAAGCTCTCTCTCTGTCTGAGAGTACTGAGCCTTTATACTGCATGGAAGTACTTCAACAAACATTAGTACAATAATACATATTGAAAGCATTTAACAATCAGCTTAAACAATTTACCTTAAAATTGATACTAGTTTCATGATATGTCTATTATACAATATGAACATGTTTATTATTGGCTTATTATGCATGTGAGAAACTTGGGCATCACACACTGCATGAAGATTCTGCTTATTTTCTCTTTGATGTTGGAACAGGTGACCAAGTGAATTTGGCACAATTGATTTTCAATCACATCTATGACCTGCGATACAACACCACCCCAACCAAAAGATTAATCTTTCCAATGCTTACCTATGGAGTTCTCACCAAACAGAGACCCCTTTTGCTATAGTTCTGAATATCTCACTCCTCTTGTGTCCAAGCTGGTGTTTAGAATGAAGGAGAGAGATTCTATTGAGGGGGAGGATGAGCCTGCTGCAGATCCTAGTGTTATAATATCTGGTGTTGCAGATACAAGTGCTGCAAATTCTGTCGTGCTTGCTCGTTTAGATAAGATAGAGCTAATGTTATCTATAATTTGCATGATAATGGACATTGATGTGGGAGATGCTTCTCTAGCTCCTCATTCTACTTGAAGATCTTTTTAAAGTTTTTGTTTTTCTGTTTACCAATAATAAGTGATGTATTTCACCGACTTATTCTGTTTCTTGTTTAGTATTTTGTTATGTTTTATGTTTTGCAAGAATTGAGCTCATGTTACAACATTGAGCAACTTATGATATTAGTTTCTTATATATATATTCTGGTTTTCTTTTGATATTCTTAACCATGTTAAGAATTCTACCGTTCTTTGTAACTACATTTGGCTATTTTTGCCAAAAAGGGGAAGTAGTTGCAAAAATTTACAAAAATTCTAGAAAAATAAATATTGTTTTGCATGGACTAAGTAGTTTTTGCAGGTTCAAATATTTTGCCTAAAAATGCTAAAGGAGGAGATTGAAAAGAAAAAGACTGTTGTCATTTGCAATGTTGCAACATCACTGTCTGTGTTTACTGACAGTGATTTTAGGTTGATGTTGGAACATCACTGCAATATTTGACTTGACATTTTTAAACGTGTTTTTCTGAATTTTACAGTTGTCACATGATCGAAAATTTGTTCCATTAGTTGTATTTTAATCAGAAATATCAATGATTAATGTTTGCCTTGTAGGAAAATTATATTCACATATTTCTTTCTTATTTAGGCATGTTTTAATGAAGATTGATTATGGTGTGATTGTTAATATTAATTGGTTAATATTTCTTATGATAATCAGTCTTAATTGTAATCAATCAGATTTTATTTATTTGATTAAATCTAGTAATTGTTTTGAACAGCTTACAATTTCATGAAAACTATCTTATTATATGAAAATGTAAATTTTTATATCTTGAGGTGTCATTTCCTTATTAATTTTTAGCTGATTCTTTTTATGTGTGAACACCTTTTATTTGATTGATTTGTACAAAAAATAGAATTTTTATTTTAGGTAATAAATCAACACTTCTTCTAGAAATGTTACAAATCTAGCTATTTAGACAAGGCCGATGTGGTAATATCACTGTACAGAATCATCAACAATATCAGATCAATATTTGATTGCAAAAATCATATCCGTGATTGATCTAATTGACTTCTAATCAGCATTTATGTTGAAAAAAACATATCTTGCAAATTACCAAAGATTGGAAGACCTCAAACACTATAAATAGGAGACTAGATTAGAGTCCTAAGTATGCCTTAAATGTTTGAGATTGCCATTAGTACAATACTTAGTAAAATTTATCTATACTTTGTATTGAGAGACTAGGAAGGATTCTTAGTCTAGAGAGTGCTTCAGGAGAAGTGTATCAAGTCTTCGGGAGAAGACAGGTTCTGTGAAATCTGAAGGGAGTTCAGATGAAAGGAATCACATCAAGTTGAGGGGAGCTCGCTAGACAAATTAGCAAATGAGTATTAGCATATTACAACATTTAAAAGAGTGAGTCTTTTAAATTTAATTGGTGTTTTTGTTTACGTTATTGTTTACTAATAAATTTATTTCTCTAGGTGTGGCCCATTAGATGTAGACTATCGGGAGATAGCTGAACTAAGTAAAAATATTGTATGTCAAATTTTTACTTTTCAGTATTACAACATTCATATTATAATTTTTCGCATATTCACCTTACATAATTAATTGAATAATTAATTATATTCTGTAAATATATAAGAAACGGTCCTAAGTAATAATATTACACTAATAACTTCGTTAGAGAGTTTTCTTCTAAGTGTCAATTCATCACTATTCACTATTATTATTAGCAGTGTTTTTAGTTTATTAGCTGAATGAAAAAGGCTGTTTTCCATGCACGTTAGGCTGCAGCAAAGGGAGTAAATCTAATAAGGGATATGCCAAAAAAAAAAAGGGTATTTGTGCTTTCTTTACAGGGACAGCTTCAACTTTCAAGTAGAGATTGAACTCAATTTTTGGTTCGGACGTGGAGCTTCAATTTGTAATGATTTAACATAATGACTTCAGGCTTTCAGCTATACATACCCATGTTGCCCGTTGCCTTTGGAGTGGGTTCAATCACCCTTTTGTACTTTTTCTTTTTCTTTTCTAAGTTTATTTTCATTTCGTTTGTAATTGTCTTTACGAGATAAGGAAATAATATACGATTGAATTTCCTATTTATATTATTAATCAATAAAATGATCGAACACCACTTAATTACTATATTGTCCCACTATTACTACACCGTAAAACCTATTTAATTAACAGTAAGAAGCAACCTATAAATTGCTTATCCCGACATAGATTATCCAAAAGCCATGATCAATTTGATTAATAGTTACATTAATTAGCGAGTAAAAAAATCGATTTTTTCATACAACAAATTTACAATATCAAGAACTGATATCTTTTTGAATATCAAATTCGAGTTATTACCTAGATAGAAAAATAACAAAATATTTATTTTTTGAACAAAATTTAAAGCCATCGATTACTATATAATCTAATTAACATTGCATATTCAGGTCGACAATGAGAATGTTTAGAATCATCAGCTTATTGTTTTTGAGCTATTGATCAATGTGATCAATATATGTGTCTCCTATTTTTTTTAAGCGAACCTTGATAGAGCGAGGGAAATTATATTAAAAGAGAAAGAAAAAGAAGAGAACAAAATCTGACCTCTCAGGACAAAGAAACAAAAAGAGAAAAAGAATAATGAAACCGATAATTAGGGTTCGCAATACAATCATCGTAAACAAAAGATAAAATAAGAAATAGAGCGAACCACTACCAAGTAGGACAAATAAAGAAAGGAGCACGAGAAGCTAAAGAATTAGCTACACGATTACCCTCACGATAGATATGAGTGACTACAGATTCTATATTAGCAATGTATTCTAAGGCTCTATACCGATTAGATCTCCAATGGAAAGGAACTTTAAGAGAATGGGCCAAAAGAAGAAAAACCATGTAGACTAAATCACTCTCTAACTAGAGACTCTTCCATCCATATTTCTAAACAAAATCAATCGTATGGATTGCTATTGTCAATTCAGCCTCAAAAGCGTAACCAATTCCTGAAGGAATAGAGAAATATCCACGAACAGACCCTCTATGAGTCTAAAACACTCCTGAACACTCACAAGGACCCGGAGAGTCATAAATAAAACAATCAGTGTTGACCTTGACCTAGGACAAAGGAGGAAGTTTTCAAATAATTTCAACAATAATTAGCGTCTTTCAAGGCCTACTTTTGACCCAAAGTTCTCGTAAAATTAAGAGATCGGTCATAGAGTTAAACATAAAGCCGAAAATCAGAGACTTAGCCTTTCTAATAAAACGCTATTAAAAAACAAATATTAAAGATATAGATGGCTTTTTATTTTCAAAAATTGCCAAATTCCAAAGATACCATATAATCCAAATAATAGAGACCAAACCAACTTTCTAGAAAGCTCGAAGTTACGGGCTAAACAAGCAAAGTTGAACTTTATCCCAAAGATCCTTCACAGAGCCTTCTAGAAAGACTGGAGTGTGAAATAGTGAGGATAGAGCCGACTAAAGCTGCATAACAAAAGGGTAGTCAAGGAACAAATGTGATGAGTCCTAATCCGAGGAGCGATAGAAATAACAGTAAGATGGAAGATGAAAGCCCTGCTTCATCGAAGAAGAAGTAGTAGGGAGCTAATCATGTAGAGTCTTCCAAAGTAAAACTGACCTTGAAGGAGGGATGAAGGAAGACCAAAACTACTCTCCTTAAGAGCAAATAACTGGGAATCAGAAAGAAAAACATAAGTATCAGAGCAAGTAACTGTACCATCCAAAGAACCCATCCAGCACAAATTATCCGGGCCATCTAAAATCACAACTGATTTAATAACATCCGTTATTCCTAGAAAATAATCTGTAAAAGTAGAAGGAAGAGACCAACCTGAATCTGATAAAAATTCTCCAACCAAACTTTCTAATGGGGGATCAAGAGATATAGTAGAAGATACCAAAATCAAACAGCAGGGAACTTAGCGAATTATCAGTTAAAAATTTGACTTTAAAATGTATACCAACTAGCCAAAGGGATTCTTCACGAAGATCTTATCACAAAGGGTGAAGCCCAGGCCAAATAAAGGATTTAATTTGATATCTCAAGTCCCCATTACTCCTAAAGACTCAAAGATAAGAAAATAGGTAAGAATTAATTGTCATCACTCTCCAAGCGAACTTTTTGAAAAGGGCTTTATTGAACAAGGATAAGTCACGAAGACCTAAACAACCTTCCTCTTTAGGCCGACAATATTTCTTCCACGAGACTTGAACCGGCTTCTTTTGGAGAATAGAACCTGACCAAATAAAATTTCGAATTACCTTTGTCATTTTACATAACAAAGAACTAGGTCATCTATAAATCTGAAAAGAATGAAGGAGCGAACCATAGATCACAGAACTAGCCAGAGTGACTCTGCCAACGAAGGAGAGAGACAATCTTATCTAATAACGAAATTGAGCCAGTAAACTATCCATCCAAGGGATTAACCAATATCGACGAGATCTCCCACAAATAAAGGAACCCCCAAGTAGCGCAACGAATCTTCACCTCACTTCATATCACAAATAGAAAGTAAATCCCTAATTCTGGTAGGGGAAGTGCCCTTACCAAAATAAATATTAGACTTCTTCCAATTAACCAGCTGACCCGAAAGAGACCCATACAACTCAAAAGCCAAATGAACAGCTCTTAGGTTCTTTAGAGAAGCTCGATAGAAAATAAGAACATCATCTGCGTACAAAAAGTGGGTCATACCACTCTTACCACGAGGTAGAGAGATAGAATCAGTAGCTCTTGTACTGAAAAGATGAGTCAAGCAATGACTCAAAAAGTCTTCTGCAAGGAAAAAAAGAAGATGAGAGATAGGATCACGTTGCCTAACCCCACAAGAGCAAGAAAAATAACCATGAGGAGTCCTATCTAGAAGGACGGAAATACGGGTAGAAGTAAAGATAGTCGAGACCCAAGCAGTAAAGGTAGGCGAAAAACCAAAGGACTTGAGGACCTCCAGAACAAAGAACCAACCAATAGAGTCGAAAGCCATGTGAATGTCGATCTTTAAAGCAACATGACTACTGAAAGCCGAATTGCTTAAGGAGTTAAAATACTCAAAAGCTCTTAAAATACAATCACCCATTTGCCTACCTTGCACAAACCCAAACTGATTCAAAGAGATAATTCGAGAACTAATAAGTCCCAGCCTAGTAGAAAAAATCTTAGCGATAACCTTGAAGAAGAAATTCCCTAAAGCAATAGGCCAAAATTGATCAATCTTATTTACCTCTATAACTTTAGAGATAAGGACTATAAAATTAGAATTAACACCAGAGAGTATCTTACCAGTACGAAAAAACTTCTGGACAGCCAAGATAAAATTATTACCCATAATAGGCCAGTAACTATGAAAAAATCTTCTAGTTTAGCCATCCGGACCAAGCGTACTAAAAGGATACATATCAAAAACAATGTTCCTAATTTCTTGCTCAAGGGGAAGACTTTACAAGCAAGCATTATCATGTTCGATAACCAAACTGGAAACATGCTTATGAATAATGGAGAAGTCACTTGGAGAATTATTTCGCTCAGAAAATAGGGAACCATAAAAGTCAACAGCATAATTTGTAATACGGTCTGGATTAGTCACAATCTCACCATTTATAATTAAAGAAGACAAAGGCTTGTTAACTTTATGTCTCTTAAGGGTTGCATGGTAAAAAGAAGAGTTCTAATCCCCTCTTTCTAACCAACAAATACGACACTTGTCTCTCAGAAAAAAATTATGCAGAGTTTAAGCATCATCCAGAGCAGCCAAAACATCAGCCTCTTCCCAAAAGATCTCTTCAAAAAAGGCATCGATGTGCAACCTATTTTGAATTTCCGTAACCTTATCCGTAGCCATAGCAACTCTGGTAGACAAATTACCAAAAACTTTCCAATTCCAAGCACGAAGAGAAGCTTTGAGGAGTTTGAGTTTTGCAAAAGATGGGATATAGGGCAACCTAAAACTTGAGAAGACTAGATCCTAGAAACCAAATTGAAGAGGGTGGGGTCATCCACCTAAACATTTTGAAAACGAAAAGGTCAAGGACGAGGAGCTCCCAAATCACTTCTAAATAGAAGAAGAGGATAGTGATCTGAATGTAGGCGAGGCAAAGTACTACAAGATAAATTAGGCCAGAGATCAATAAACCTAGATGTATATAAAGCTTTGTCTAAACGGGAGAGAACCAGACCCCTTGCTCTTCTACCAATTCTGGTGTAGAAAGCACCCCTAGTGTCTAGATCAATAAGAGTGGAAGCACTTAAAAAACCAGCAAAGTCAAAATAAGAAATAGAGTATGTTGTACCCATTGTCTCATGAGAGCCCAGAACAACATTAAAATCACCCAAAACACACCAAATAGGAGCAACAATATCCAAAAGAGAACTCTAAAACTCCTTCCTAGAAGAAGAAGAAGAAGAAACATAAACAAAGGAAAATAACAAACCATTAACATACCCATCGCAATCTTAAGATAGACATGTTAAGAGTGATTACAGATGGCTAACAGAATTTGAATTCTAATCAAAGCAAAAATCCAAATAGTAGGAGTGTCCATCTCATTAGTACGAACCAAGGGCAAACGATGACTAGTCCAAAAAGAGTCTGAAATAGTATTTAGAGAACGGAGTGGCTCAGCCAAACACACCAAATTCGGTTTATAACGAAGGCAAAAGTCTTTAAGAGCTAATTGGGTATTCCTATTAGAAATACCTCTACAGTTCTAATAAATTACCTTCATTTGGAAATAAGCTACTGAGCAACTAGAGGGGGTAATGTCGGAGTCAAAGACCTTGTCCTTTTAGACGTTGCTCCGGTCCCATTAGAATCATCAAACACCTTTTGAAGAGAGGCATCCCTATCATTTTCACTAGAAAGCACCACATCAACTCTTGCCCCATCTTTCTTACTTTAAATCATATTTAGATCAAAGTCTTCTACAGTCTTAGAGCTAGAAAGTTTTCCCGAGGAAGCTGGGGAGTGAATAGAATCCTTGGAACTAGCATGATCAGCAACCACCTGAAGATTTTAAGAAAGCTTATTAGTCTCACTGACATTATCAGTACTCCGAATCTTCTTCTTTTTCTTTTCAGGCTTGACCTTATTGTTTATCCGAAGATTATTAACTAGAAGAAAAAAAAAATTCTTGATGGGTATCTCCATTGAGTTAGTGACCAGTGCCTTAGTAGGAACAATATTAGATGGAACAACATGAGTAGGAACTTTTGTAGCCTTAGGAGACTTGGTAATAGGTCTATAAACTTGTCTACAAATTCTAAACCGTCCTCGAGTCATCTTTGAATCACCTTCGATAGGAGCCCCAACCTTATTGCCACGCTTATAAGAAGTAGCGACATGACTAATGGTTTGACATATAGAAAAAGTGTGATAGTCGTTCGTACTCCAAAAGGATAAAGAAACAGTCACTACCAACTTCTACTATTAGAGAATCTGAAATGGGCCGAGATAAGTCAATGTCAATAAAAATCCTTGCAAAATTGCCAAATTCACCTTTAAGTGTCATCTCATCAAATCGTATTGGAACACTAATTCCACGAGCCGAATCAGAAAGGATTTGACAGTCCTAATAAATCCAAAGAATCGTGAAAGCGAACCCAAACTTGTGTTTGTAGAACTTTGAGATTTGGATTAAAATTTGGGAACCAATGTTGTCGGTGAAGGAACCCTGGTTTTAGATTTAAAGAAATTAAGCTCCAAACTTTATTCTTTTCCTCTTCTGAAAAAAGGATAATGTGGAAAAATCCCTTTCCAAGGGATATCAAATGCCATTCAGATGATAGTTTCCAAAGAGACTGAAGTTTTTCTCTTAAATCAGCAAGTTTCCAAGGGATATCTCCCTTAGACAAAAAAATTCTATCAGTCAATGAATATTGACACATTTCCAAGCATTTTTTCAATGCCAATTCATCTACCTTTACACAAACATAATTGCCTTTAATGGTAGGGTTTGAAATTTCTAGAATAATATTTGGAAGAGAATTAACCATATTTGTCCTATTGAGTTTCAACGTAGAAACATCAAATTGAGAGGAACTAACTACTTAGGCCAAAAAAAAAGTTTATCTCCCAAATTAATATGGGAACAAGTCTCTTCAACAACTTTAGATATATAACTACTATGCAAAATAAATTTAGGAGCCAACAACTTTAGATATATAACTACTATGCAAAATAAATTTAGATATATAACTACTATGCAAAATAAATTTAGGAGCCAAAATAAGGAGAGGACTAGAACCTAAACAGCAAAAGGGTACCGTATTTGATTCAGGATGAATTATAGTGACAATGTGTTGTTTGTGAAATGAAAAGAGATTTTTGTTTGTGAAATGAAAAGAGAATTTTGTGACCCCAATTCTCATCCCCCGTAAAGATAAAGGGTAATTAAACATTCACAAACTGAGATAACGTGCAAGAACCTGTGATTAAACATTCACAAACTGAGATAACGTGCAAGAACCTGTGAGAAATGAAGCGAAACTACCAATCCAGGAGCTCAAAGAAGGAGATTGTGTACAAATTAACTTGTCGCAGCTATGATATGCACACATTAACTTTAAGAGAATTATAAATTCTAATAGCAACAAACTTCACTGAATTTGAGAAATCTTTTATGACACAGAGGCGAAGAGTTGGACAAAATTCATGTGACGTGTCTTTCATATATATCTTTTCAAATATTGTCGAGCGCAGTAAAAGCCTAAAGGCTTTGGATTCTCCTTGAAAAATGGCAAAACATGTTCAATCTACTTATTTGGCACGTAGTATTGAGTCCCTTTTTTTTTTGGGGGGGGGGGGGGGGGGGGTGTTATTGATTGCATATGTGACCATCAGATAGTTTTAGGCATTCCACATGCCAATCTGACAAGAGTTTCAACGTTGTCAAAGATTTTAAGTATGCAATTTATTGCTCCGCGCTTCCACGTATGACTAGATGTCCATTATATGCTATTATTAATATCATTATGTTTGAGATGTACTACTACCTCATTATATATGCACCTGTACATATATGTGAATTAAAAGTACATATATGAAGTAATTAATTAATAGCCTACTTTGAATTTAAAGTATATATATAATTAACTGATCTTAATAAGTTTAACCAAAGAATATTTAATATGGTGCCTGAGATCATTGTCACTTGTTGATACACGTACGCATGCATATATGCCAGTGCATATTTTGGAGAGCAAGCATAATCCTTTAAACTAATCAAACGTTATCTGTCGTACTATTTATTATTTATTAAAACAGGATTCCACTCTACTTTTGGCTGAAATTAGTGTTGATAACTTCAATCAAATAATTATATATTTTTATAAATTGATTGTCCTTTGTACCATTTCCATTATCCCTCGTATCAATTCTGAATCAATCTTCTACAAAGCACGTGAATCCCATAAAACTCACATACTTAGATTGTAAATCCATCAACATCATCACATTGCTTTGTGCATTTGGTAATTTAACTGTATTTTCTTTTTCATTTCTCCCATTTGATCAAAGTTAAAAGTGGATGTCAACTGAAAATCCCACGATAAATGAAATGTGATGATCTCGAGTCTCAACTCATGATCAATGATTATGGATCATATCCTCATATCTCTCATTATATATATAAAAATGTATATATTAATAATAATATAACAGAGAAATAATCCTAACACTATACACGGAAAAAAAAAAAAAAAATAGCAGAGAGAGAATCGGTATGAAGTTGCGTACCAACTACTCTCTTGCTTTATTCTTCTTTTCTTGTTCCATATTTCCATCCACCATCTTCTGCCTACGTCCCCTTTTTACATTCCCTTTCCTTTTATTTCCTTCACTTTCTCTCTCTCTTGATGCATTATGGCTTAGCTAATAGCTAACTAGATTCAAGACCAATACTAGTGGTGTTCGAGAGCTTAAAATCTCCTTCCACCATTAATGGCGCCCAACATAGCTTCACTCTTCACCAAGTACCTCTCTCATTTCTTCCTCATTTTCCTCCACTTGGGTTGCTTCGTCTTCACCACCACCACCACCACTACCGACGAAGACCTCCGCCGCCATGGATATCATGACCACCATAATCGTCGTTCCTCCAAGAAACGCAAGACCCAGAAAGCTTTCTCGTCTTCATGGTCCTTCATCAAAGGAATCTTCTCCTCCAAGTCCCGTAAGACCAGTATCCAAACAGACCCATCAACGCCTCCTAGCTCATCCCAGCACTCAATCGTCTCCCTCGTCAATCCAGAACCGTCCGATCACCTCTCCGCCGCAGACCCTCCCCGTAAAAAGTCCTCGCCGCCACCGGAATCCGACAGAGTCGCCGGCATCGGCGAGGGCGGCCTCTTCTTCCCCCTCCGGAACGACATCTTCCCCTGTACGGCCTGCGGCGAGATCTTCCAGAAGCCCCAGCTCCTGGAGCAGCACCAGGCGGTGAAGCACGCCGTCTCGGAGCTCCACGACGGGGACTCGGGTAAGAACATAGTCCGGATCATATTCAAGTCGGGTTGGACCGATACCCTCAGGAGCCCGGTTATCCGCCGGGTCCTGAAGATCCACAACGGGTCCAAGATTCTGACCCGGTTCGAGGAGTACCGGGAGGCCGTCAAGTCCAAGGCCGCGCGTAACGGCGCTGTTACGAGATCCCGGGACGAGAGGTGCATCGCTGACGGTAACGAGCTGCTGAGGTTTCACTGCTCCACGTTTCTCTGCGATTTGGGGGCTAACGGAAACTCCGGGATCTGTAACCACCAGTACTGCAGCGTCTGTGGGATAATCAAATCCGGGTTCTCGCCCAAGCTGGATGGGATCTCCACGCTGTCGAGTAGCTGGAGGGCACACGTGGCGATCCCGGAGGAGATCGAGGATGAGTTCCGGTTCATGAACGTGAAGCGGGCCATGCTGGTCTGCCGGGTCGTGGCGGGTCGGGTCGGATCAGAGTCCGACGACGTGGAGAAGGAGGGTGGCGGTTTTGACTCGGTGTTGGGGCGTAGCGGGAGTGGGGTCCACACGAGGCTGGACGAGGAGGAGCTCCTGGTGTTTAATCCGAGGGCTGTGCTTCCTTGCTTTGTTATTGTGTATACTGTGTGAGCCTGTGAGGTTGATCCTTGTGTTGATTTTTTTTTTTTTTGGTTTTTTAATGATTATTATTATTGTTTCATATTACCTCACCAAAGACTGAAAATTTTAGTGACGTGCTGTTTGGGTTAGTTATTGAATCGAAGGGCAAAAGGGGTCACAGCATGTCTCATGATTCTCACTATGGGTAATAATATGACTCGTTTGAGTGAAAGCCGAAAGGGGAGGTGGCAGAGTTTGAGAGCTCTACTAATTGCTATGCCATTTTCCATCGAGATGGGGCTGTGGCCACTTTGGTTGTACCGATAATAGGTGAGGATAATATCTGGCCCGGGGGATTTGATAGGATTAAGCTTTAATCACCTAATAGCTCTTTGGTCAATATTAGGTGCAAATATATGATAAGAGAATTTGTAGTTCTAATAGTGAATTTTGTTGTCTTAAGCGGGTTCTAACTTGTAAAAAGGAAATGCGATATGAATGACTGTGCTAGATAGAGAATGATTTTGTTTGTTTTAGGTATTTTCCTTTACATAATGAGTATGTATTAAGTATCTTTCTTTTAAGCACTTCAACACCCTAGATATATATTATATTTGAAGAAGTGATGTAGAAATCTCAACCAAGATTGATTCCAGTAAGGAAGAGGACTGGTTTCATCGAACTAGTACCTCGTACCTCAATGAGCTGCTATTGAATGCCAATAGGGAAAAATACAACAGCAAATGAAGTCTGGAATATACCAAAATGCTGTCAAAGTTACGAAACTTAAAAAGGGAAAGGGCTAAAGGCTCAAAAACGTAGTCGTAGTTGTAGTCGTTTTTGGGCAATAACAAGGCGGCAACTATTTTAATTAAAAGACATAAGGTCAAAAAAGAAGATAAACGATAGCTATGGCACAAATACGACAACAAGCCCTGCTTCAGGAAGTCAGAGTCTACCGCAATAGAACTCTTCTTATATTTATGTATTTGTGTGTAATGTATGTATTCAACTTGTTCTATCTTGTATATTTTCTGGACTGTATATTCTTTTGTCAATTTATTCTGTGCACTTGTATTTATGTTCATTTTGATGGTAAACTTTGAATTTTACGCGTGTATTTACAGTTTCTGATCTGATTGTAAATGTTTAACTATTATTTTTTTTTTTAAGGAATATTTAACTATTATCTGGCAAACCTATTTTATGTCATGACTCATATTATTTCATAATTCGTCGTCGTCTGAAACAGCTTTTGGAAACAAACTGTATAGCAAGAGATTTTATAAATAATTGGCACATAATCCAATTATTTCTC
This sequence comes from Parasponia andersonii, assembly GCA_002914805.1. Classification (NCBI taxonomy): domain Eukaryota; kingdom Viridiplantae; phylum Streptophyta; class Magnoliopsida; order Rosales; family Cannabaceae; genus Trema; species Trema andersonii. The sequence goes on from JXTB01000049.1 coordinate 1,123,304, forward strand.
AAAAATTGAGGCCCAGTTTGGTTTAGTTTTTAACGTGCTAAAGTATTGTTCGAGTAATTTGTAGGTAAAAAGTATTTGGTAAAAACCTAAAAATTAAATTATTTAATAATTTTGACAAAAATATAATTAAAAGTTAAAACTGACCTAAGACAATTTTGATTTTTAAATTATATAAGAATCTGTACTATTTTTTAATGAATAAATCATAATAGCTAAAATACACTCATTTAAAAAGTAAAAAAGCAAAATAATTAATAGAGTTTATTTTCATATCAATTTTTTTAAAAAAATATTAATATATTTAAATTATAATTAACTAAAATATTCTTCATGTTAGTTATTTTGAAGTAACCAAATTAATTCTTTGTTGAAATTTTAAATTCAGATGCAAATAAAGTAAATTAAAATAAAATAAATTTAATTGAGTTTATTTTCATATCAGTATTTTTTTTTAAAAAAGTATTATTATGTTTAGTATATATAAATATGCATAATTATAAAAAAAAAAATTAATAAGCTCTTTTTATAAATATGCATAATTATATAATAATGTTTATTTTGGTCATTTGATATTTGCACAATAATTCAACCATATAGTTTATTAAACACTTTAATACAGTTTCTTCAAGTCACAATACTTTAAAATTACAGTTACCAAATACTCAGCTATTTTATGCTACAACAGCTTTTTCTTTTAGCACAGTTAATAGTGTTTTCCTTAAAATCTACAACTCTAACCAAACTGGCCCTAAAAATATTTATTTGCTTTTAGCTTCTGCTTTCAGTTTTATGACTTTATCAAAATAAAAAAAATATAAACAACATAATAATACTAAACCAACCTTCCTTAAGTATCCATATATTCGAAGTGCCTATTCCATTTAGAAGTTATGGTGCCTCTTTAAGCTCTTAATTTGAATGTAATTTTGAATCAGACTCTTTTTGAATTGAATGATACAATTTTCTCGGTTTTCTTTCTCTTTTTACAACTTATATATGCATTTTTTTGTTTCCTAATATGGATCCACTATATAAACCGCGATCCCTCACTTGAACCTTTCAAATGGGTCAAAAACTCTAACCATCGAGTTAGAATCCTATGGCCTACCACTGGACCCTACCCTATGACTTGGCTAGCCCGACAACATCACCTTCACGTTCCCTTAATCACTTGGGGTCTATTTGGTTGCAGCGGTGGAATGATAATAATAACCATAATGGAATGAAAAAAAATGGTAACGTAATTATGTTGCTTGATTGGAGTTGTAAAATCAGTAGCTGAATGAAAAAGAATGGAATTAGCTATCTAATGATAAAAATATTCTTCATTTTAATTATTTTAAATTACATTTAGTATTTAATTATTTCGTTAAATTATTTACATTTAGCATTATTTTATCTTATTAAATTATTTTATATTTAGCATTAAATTATTTTATTAATTAAATTATTTACTAAATTATTTTTCATTTAGCATTATTTTATTATATTATTTTTTAAAATTATTTTATTAATTATTTTTTATTAATTTAATTAGTTAACATTTATCATTATTTTATTTTATTTTATTATTTTTCTAAATAATTTATTAATTAAATTATTTTACACTTAGCATTATTTTATTATTTTATTAATTTTTTAATTAATTATGTTATTATTTTATTAAATTATTTTACATATAGCATTATTTTATTTTATTATTTTTAAATTATTTTATTAATTAAATCATTATTTTATTAAATTATTTTACATTTAGCATTATTTTAATTTATTAAATTATTTTTTATTAATTAAAGTATTTTACTTTTAGCATTATTTTACTTTATTTGATTATTATATTTCTTATTAATTAAATGGTTTAACTAAATAGTATAATTAAATAGTATTCCACTCCATCCTCTTCCACCCAATCTTGGGTGGAATAAAATTCCATCATATTTCATTCTAATGGAAGGAATTTTCCTATTTGGATTTTTTAACTAAACAATGGAGTTGGGTCATTTTGGAATTATTTTTCATTCCTTTCCTTTCTATTACTCCTAACCAAATAAGGCATTAATGCAATTCCCACCTGTCCTTACCTCATCGTGACATTGACACTATCAATCAAATGTTTCCATAACTCCACTTTCTTGGTCAATTAGCACTACATTCTAACCACTTGGTACACTATGTAGCTCACCCTGCATAATTACTTGCTTCCTATTCCAAACCACAAAACTACAATTCTACACATCCCCAATGCTTGCTACGTGCTTAATTGCTTCCAAGTTTCATGCCAACCTAACAAACTCAGTCCCTAATCCCCAGGACAAATTTACTATCATGCTCCAAACCTAATCCCGCCTCATTCTTATCCATTATGAATCACCCTATTAGCTCACTTTGCTTGTAATTCAAAAAAAAAAGATTCAAAAAACAATTTTATTGAAAATGATTACAGCAGTTTTGTAAATAAATTAAGAACGCAACAGAATTGGAATTTCAAAATTTTTCTTGAAACTTTACAGAACATGAAAATAAAATTGTTGATTTAACATAAATCAATTCATGGATCTTAGTTAGATAAACCTTGGAAATACTTTACAACCATTGAGTCTTCTCATAAATCAACCTTCTTGATTCCTAACGAGAGATGAGCAGAATGATCGTGAAGACGTTAATCCTTCCTTAACTATACGTCTACAACCGTGGGCATATTTTCCTCGGCAGCCATGAATGATTACAAGATTTTTCCCGTGGTATTTCGGTTCTCTCTCTCTCTGCTTTTCTCTGTGTCTCATGAAATTCATAGTCTATAGACTATGGTTGGTACGTGGAACAACAACTAAGGCTTAGGAGAATTTTTCTCCTACGTACTAGAGAGGTTTAAACCCTATTGGCACGTGGAGTATCTAGTTTTTATTATCCAAGCCCTTGAAAAAACTCAAAATGACATTATATGCATGATGTCCAAATCATGAAGGACATTCTCATCAATTCATAAATCTTATCTTCCAAGATACCGGAGTTCGAACCATTTAATTAGAACTAGTCCTTTAGTAAGTCAAAAAGATAAAACTCATAAAGCAAGTCTGACATCACTAGGATTAAGGTAATCTTACAATAGTGCTAGATTAATGAAAGATAGAATATCGAGTTACGATACTTAACCTTAAATTCTATTTTCACTTGGTCCAATTCAATGCATTTATAACTTTCTTATAACATAGCAGCATTTCTATCTGAAGTTAGACACTTCGATGATTGGAGACTTCATCAATCTCGTTGAAATAGACAATACTATATTCTATGGCAAAATAAAGTATTCCATCTTTATTTGTAGAATGTGAACTTTTATTTAGATATATTAAAATATAGAATTAAGTCTCCCACACGTGAACACTTCACACAAATAATTTTTTGTTACTCATTATTAGTCATTGAAATTTTTAGATGTTTGCATAATAGAAAATATATACATCACATTTATATAATTAGAACATAATATAGAATTCATTAACAACAAATAAATAATACTTAAATCCAATAAACTTTGTTTAACATGCCTAGCAAAGAAATTACTTTATAGGACATATTAACAACAATCTCCCACTTTCCCTTTAAAGTATATGTAATATATTATTTAGTCCCATTCCTTCTAGCTAATCCACAAATACTTTGATTTCAAAAGATTTAGTAAATAAATCAACAAGGTTTTTCTACAAAGTTTGTTTTACTATAACATCTCTCTGCTAGAGTTAAATACATAATAACAAGTTAACCCTCTAGAGTATCTTTTCAGATCGAACATCCGAATTAATATATCTAACAAATGTCAGATTTACTCTAGAATAGACAAGCATATAGTTCCTATTTCTTCAAATATACTTAAGGATATATTTGAATATAATTCTCTATTCAGGTTCTAGATTAGATTAGTAATAACTTATAATCCCAACTACATAACAAGTATCATGTTATTGTACTAATTAGATTCTTATCAATGATAGTCATCCTATATCATTCCCAATGATTAGTATATCATCAATATATAAAACTGGAAATTCACTTTGCTATCCTAAATCTTTTATAGATACAAGATTCATCTATATATCGATCAAATCGATAATATTTAGACAATTGCTTAAGTTTATTTATAGATCTTTTAAAAATTTTACAAACTTTGTTTTCTTGACCTTTGTCAATAAATCCCTTTGGTTATATCTTTTAAATATAGTTATTAAGGTTGCTATTTAGGAAAACTATCCTGATGTCCATTTGTTATATCTCATAATTACGAGATGCAGCTATGGAAAAGATAATGTCAATAAACATGATTATGATAACAGAATAGATATTTTTCCTATGTATAATCCTTTTGCAGTTAACTTGCCTTGAAAGTCTTCATCTTCTCGTTTATTCTACTTTAACTTATATAGACTAATATATACCTAAAATGTTTTACCCCTTCAAGTGGATCTATAACATTCTAGACTTTGTTAGAGTACATAGATTCTAATATGAATTCTATTGCATGCCTTTTGTTAGAGATCTATATCAACATTATCTACTGCATCTTTGTAGATAAAGCAATCAGTTTCTAGGTTATAAGACTCTCCTATTCCCAAATATCTCCCAGATTATCTCACAATCCTCCCACTATAATGAGAGTTCAAAATGTATTGATCTTCTAGTGATTTATCCTTCTAAGTGCGTATTTCTAATTTAATTTATATAGATGACTGCTTACATCATTAGTTAGTTCCTTAAGAAATAACTTACTTTTGGAGTTAAATATTTCGTATAGTTTTCTTTCAAGTAAGTGGCATTTGTTCTAACAAGTACCTAATTGTTTCGGTACTATAAAAGTAACACGATATCCGATAAATATATATAATTCAGATTGTTATTCAAACTTAGTCATTTTTACTTTCAGCATATATGCTGGACATCCATAGATATGGATATGGTATAAATTAGCTTTTATATCCATTATATATTTCAAAAAGTTGTTATGGATATTGACTTGGATGGAACTATGTTAGTAGGTATATCATCATCTCCAAGATGTATTCCAAAAGATTTTGTAATAATGTACAATTGAGCAACAACTTAATCATATCCAAAAGTTTTCATTATCTATGAAATATTCATAAGAATTTTCTAGAGAGGTATTCAATACTTTGATCTAAATAATATCCTGAGATTAAGAATTTCTGAAAATTATTATCCTAAATAGGCTTTTTGACCAATTTTAGCAACCAAAAAATAATAATATCTTGTATTAAAACTAGATTAATCCTTATTATTCTTTTTAATTTTGAGGACGTTATTGTAATTTATCAGTTAAAATTATTCAAAAAATCAACTCAGGATATTAATTTTCAGAAAATCTTAATCTTAGAGTATTATTTTGTAGAGTCTAAACTTTAGGATTTATATTATAGAACACCAAAATCTCAGGGTATTTTTTTGTAGTTATCGCTATCTATAAATGAGACTTTCTATTATCATTATAATTCAAACTTGATTTATGAAGTATAACTCTTCGTTCTTCTCTAATTCCCTCTCTTATCTTCTTTCCTCTATTTTCTCATCTATTGTTGTATTACTAAAATGAATAATAATAATAATAATAATAATAATAATAATAATAATAATAATTAAACGATTTAAATCCAATGGTATAACTGTTAGCGATAATATTAGGTAAACATAGCATAATTTTGAATAATTATTCATAGTGACATATTCAAAACCTTATTGAGCTTAGTTGCTCAAGGGCGCGCAGACAAGAATATGTACTATTTTTATATATTCTTGTACTCTTATGTCTTTTTTAACAAAGAACCTTTTATTCATTTTACCTTTAAGATAAGAATTACAAATTGGTTGTGGTTTAGCTTTTAACAAGTTTAGATGTCTATACTTAACTAATCTTTGGATCATATTTAAGTTAGGTTGCCAATCCAGTAGGTATTTTTTTTTTAACCATTAGATCATTATCTAATGGTGATCTAATGACTATAATGATGTGCATAAAAAGATGTACATTATTAATGCTTTTTTTCTCTCTTACTTTTTAATATAAGAAAATATGTATGATAAATTTTTATTGGCCAAAATAATACGTATGCATAAGTAAAAAAAAACATACCTACTGGATTGGTGCCCTTTAGGTTAATATGACCGAATTATAAATATGTTTTATTATTAGTCTTTATTTGCCTTCTTATGATTAGATTTATTATGTTCAATCTCATCATTTAAGTATCATGCAATGAGAATAATATTGGTCTCAAATAAATGTCATTTAGTACAATTAAGAATATTATTCTTTGATATAGAAATTCACATTTAAGATAAACAGAATAATATTATTTCATTAAGTATGAAACAAAAATTAAATTTCTCTTAAATACTTGACAGGTTTTAATGTCCTAATTCATAAATTCATCACACATGAATTTAAATAATTCTCATTTTAAGTGCAAACACTATATTTATTGTAGTCTTTACTTTTAATTAACTTACCCTTACTAAACCCCTTAAATCCTATCCAAGATTCACTAAGTCATCCATTAAAATAAGTTAACGATAATAAATTGTTATTACCTTCTAATATAGTATGTATAGATATCCTTAATAGTTTTCTTTCAATATCCTTTAGTGTTATATAGAAAATATTTTCCTTTTTAAGTAAGGATTAGAAAATTCACCTTTAGCTACTTTAGCTTACTAAAGATGTTCATTAGGTATCTTATTGAGATTTAGCATAATATTATAGTAGTTTGAATTTCTTGAATTTCATACTGTAACAGATTGGACATTGTACATCAACATACATCAATGAAATCTAGGAATTCTTCTAGTATATATATGATTTATTTTTCTTCACTAGTCTCACCATTGAATGTGGACAAACATATAAGAGTAAGAACTTAATAACGTATTAACCATTTGCATTAAATCTAAGTTGTATTAATCCAGACAACATCATATAATTAATATTAATTATTTAAAAGACTAAATCACATTAAATTTATTAGATTATTTCTAGATTTATATTCAACATTTGAATTCCAAATCTTTAAATTAATTATTGAATAAATAATATAGATAATCATCTAAAAATTTAATTTTATTAAATCTTCTAGATTATCTCAAGATTTAAATTCAATATTTGAATTTCAAATCATAAATTAATTATCAAATAATTAACATAGAAATATTATCCAATTGCATAAATTTCAAGCTTAGATTTATCTCAAAATATCTATTCATCTTTTTTAATCCATTAAAAATAAATAATAAGTTCAAAATTTAGCTAAATCTGAAATTATCTCATAATTTCTAATTATCCATTTTAATTTCATAAAAATCAAGTACCAATTTTAAATTCAAAATCAAATAGATTTTTATAGGTAATATATTCTTTCTAAATTTAATTTGAAATATTTATAGGTTTCAAATTTAAATAGTAGTGGATTTAGCTATTTAAATCTCCTAGAATATCTCTAAATTTGATTTTAAATTAAATCCAAACTCAAATTCACAAATAATTATCACATAAATAAGTTAAAAAATATATAACCAAATATTTGAATTTTAAAAATTTAAGTGTTATAACATAATATCTAATTAATAATTTCCTATTTATTTAGATTCATTATCTCATATTTAATTTAAATAGTCATTATCTGCTAATAATAACTGATAGAATTTGATTTCTTTAAATAGTGAGATCTTATTCGTATTTAGATGTGAAATCAAACTTATTTAAATATGTGATCTTGATCACATTTAAATTTCCTTGAATCAAGTGATCTTATTGTCGATTTGAATTTATTTAAATTGAGGATCTTATCCTTAACTTAAATATTTCCATTAACAAAGAATCTTAAAACCATGATTTTAATCATGTGAGAGTGTTCTAAACATAGAGGAGATATTGTCCAAATATTTTAAAATCAAATGGACTAGTTTTTATAAAAGTATGTGTCATTTTGATTCATTTTGTTATTAGATTTCTTGATTTTGTGAAAGTTGTGATTTCAGTCTTGTGGTTGTTTTTTTTTAAGTATTTTACATTATAGTTATCATTCTAGTAATAAAATTGATATCAGGTCTTCCACACACCTTACCACAAAAAATACTGATCCTGTAATATCAAGTCTGTCCTATATTATGATTTTTGTTTTTCATGTGTTTTAAATCTATGATTATGATAAGTGAAACGGTTATACATTAACAAAATTTTTGTGAATACGGTTACAGTGGAATACGCACATGAAAGTCAAGTTGGACTACGTGTCTATTGAGAAATAAATTTTCGTACATTTGCATTTATATGTGATTGTTATAATAATGTGATTAATTTGTGTCTATTATTAAGTTAAGTGAATTATTCTAATAATTATTGTTATTTAAATCTTAGTCAAGTTCGTATTTAGAGTCCAATTAATTTGATAATAAACTTATATGTATATACTTATGTTTTAATTAAGCACATATTATATATATGAATAAGTATGTCTATTGTTATTATTATTATTATTAAATAAGTGTGCAACACTTGCAGTTTTAATTTCCACTAATTTATTGATATGTATTAAAATATATAGATTTTAATCTATTTTTTTTCTACCCATATAGATGGTTAACATATATGTTTAGGTTATTTTAAAAAAAATGTTGATAGATTTTAAAAAAAAAAAAAATTAAGTGACAAAAAGGGAAGCGGGAAGTTTCCCCATGACATAATAAGGTATAACCTTAAGTTATATGTGTGGGTTAGTAAGAGGAAAAAAAAAAAGAAAAAAAAAGAACCCTAGGCCAAGACCCTATATATATATATATATATTATGCTCTCTCATAAAAATACAGTTAAGCCTCCTCCAAAATTTTTTTCTATCTATCTTTCTCTCATAGTTGCTAAGAATATTTGTGATTTCAAGAGTTTTTGTTTATTTTTCTTCAATTTTTCAAGAAGAAGGTAAACATTTAAAAATATTTTTTTCAATGAGTTTATTGTTTTTACTTCTGTTGGATCAAAATTCAACATATGATATCGAAGGTAAACATTTAAAAATACTATTTTCAATGAGTTTATTGTTTTTACTGCTGTTGGATCAAAATTCAACCTATAATATCGAAGGTAAACATTTAAAAATACTATTTTCAATGAGTTAATTATTTTTACTGTCGTTGGATCAAAATTCAACCTATGATATCTAGGGTTAGAACTTTTATATAATCTGAAATTTTAACAACTTGTTTATTTATATGTTAGGTTATATTCTGAAAATATTTATGATCATAGGGGTTTATTTTTATTCGTTATTAAATTTTTATTTATATTGTCCTTAACATCAGTGAATCTGACAGATTTAATATTTTCCGTTTTTAACGTTCAAAACCCATGCTATTAATATCTTTTCAATGTGAAATTCGTACTGGACGTTTATCAATGTGTTATTAGGTTTTCCAAATATTTTCACGATTTTTGGAAATTTCTAAAATTAAATATGAATTTCGAAATCTTTATTGTTTTGCTGATTTCAGTGCTGATAGGAATCTGATGTAGAATTTCATGAATTTAAAGTACTATCTAATGATCTATTTTGGAATCTATAATTTTTTTACATGTTTTTTATTTTGTTAAAAATACTTTCATAAAGTTTCAGATTATTTTGACTTAAGAAAAAATCTATAAAATTCTATATTTGTGCACTAGATTTCAGTTTAACAGTTTTACTGGGTTACAAGATTTGGATTCAAAATTATGAAAAACGTCCTAAATATTTTTTATAAATTCCGATAATTTTTCTGGATCTTTGTTTATATGTCTTAATGAGTTATGCAAATTTTAAGATAAGCAGAATTATATTGTTGAATCTAAAATTATTTAAGTCTGCCTAGGTTGCTGAATGTTTACAGATTTGGTTTTGTTATGAAAATTATTATGATATTTTATGTTATGGATATTTTTCAAACATATAAAATATGTTTCTTAAGAGCAATGATAGCATGTGTTAATATTTTTTATATAATAAATGTTTTTTTTTTGCATAAATAATAAAAAATAAAGGATAAAGAAGAGGCACGTGGTTTCAACAAGGTTAGTTATGTGGTATTTCACTACAAAGTTTTTCTAAGGACTTGAAGTAAGTAAATCTCACCCTATGTATTTATATGTAAATTTACATGCTATTATGTGATGTTATTATGATCATTATGATATGTTGTTATATGCTATGCTATATTAGTTTGCATATTAATTATGACATGAGTATGCACAAGTATTGCATAAATTGCACAAGAGATTATGATTTTCAAAGAATGATTTTTCTAAAGCACTACACAACTAGATTTTGTTCAAAGAAGAATGTTTTTATTTGTGTGTGTGTCAAGTTCTTGAAAAGAGTATGTGCACCTGACTGAAAGACCTACAGTCACCATATTAAGAACAAATATTTAAACTGCGATGCTAGCCATTGTAGTATGATAGCTACATGGGATCCGAATAGCTACAAGGTCATATGCTTATCATAACACTATGTTTATAGGGCATCACTTCTGATAGACTTGGCATTACACTATGTTGAGCTCAAATACGAAAGTTTTATGAAATAGTAACGTTTATGATTAAGATGTTTTTCAAAGAAAGTGTTTCATAGTTATGAATCTTAAAATGCATTATTCATAAAACATGACATTCATTGTATGCATGAGATTTACTTACTGGGTGCAAGCTCATCCCATTCTTTTAAAATTTTCCGATGAGCAATAGATTTTTTGGAGGTTAGCTGGCAGTAGCGGTGGAATCCCTTAATGGCGTAAGGACATTTTTAATCGACTTTAAGTTTTATTTTCTTGTATTTGACTTTTGGATTAAAATTAAGTGTTTTTATTTCATAGGTTATTTTGAGTATTAAGTTTTTATTTCTGATGTTTTAATAAGAGGTTGTTTTTTTTTTTAGTTTAAATATTTTTTTTATTTAAAAGAAAATTATCACCGGATCTTTTTTCCATTTTATTTTAGAAGATGAATACAAAAATTAAACATTTTCTAGCTTAGGTGCATACCTAAGTTAGGGGATGTGACAGTTGGTATCAGAGCAAGAGTTTAGTAGATTCTGTAGACTTTTTTTTTTCAAATAAAATTAGGTTATTGCCATGGGAAGCCCGCTTTCAGCCAACTAGTAAGCGAAAAAAAAAGAGATGAAATAGAATTATTTATATTTCCTTTATATATATATATATATGATTTTTGTCATACATATTTATTATTATTTTTATTTAGAACTTTAGAACGAGACTTTAATAAGATTTTTCTTTTTAAAGATGCCACCACGACAAAACATCCCACGAAATGCCTCTACAGAAGGAGCGGGCAATCAACCCCAACGTCAAACTAGGAATCAGACTCAGAATGTGCAAATAAATGTGGACAACTTGGTGCAGCTCATAACAAATTCTGTCAACCAAGTTTTACAGCACCAACAACAACANTGGAATCATTTCAAAGAAATCTTCTTTGAGAAGTACTTTCCATACTCTATGAGACAAGCTAAAGAGATAGAGTTCATCAACTTAGTGCAAGGGTCCATGACTGTTTCACAATATGAACGTCGATTCGAACAACTATCTTGTTTTGCACCACATCTAGTAGACACTGAGGAGCGTAAGACGAGGAAATTTGAAATGGGATTGAAACCTGACTTAAGGCGTTCGATCAAGGTTCTGAAGTTAATCACCTATGCTGAGGTTTTGGATCGAGCTCAGATTTTAGCTGAAGATGAGAGAAGTTCCGTCAACTGGATAGTCAAAAATCAAGCGTAAATCAGAAAGGAAAGCTCTGGAATAGAAACAACCAAAAGAGGAAAGGAAGTCATAGCGGAGGCGACAAAGGTTGTAACAACAATAAAAAGATGGCGACAACTTGTGAAAAATGTGGAAAGGCTTACTCAGGCGAATGTCGTATGAGTTTTAATTTGTGCTTTCAATGTGGGAAGTCAGGGCACTTTATCAAAGACTGCAAGGAGAACCAGACCATTGGTGGCAACAGTGGGCAAAAGAAAACTCAAGGGTGCATTTATGCTATGACATATAAAGAGGCTGACACTTCGAATGATGTTATTATAGGTAAACTCTACTAACTAGATCTTTTAGTAATAATCATGGTATTGATTGCGTATATTATGTGTTATAGGTATTATGATTGTTTCTGGTGTTCCTGCTTCTGTTTTATTTGATTCGGGAGCTACACTAGAACCTTTACATAAATGGTTTAGTATTTCCACACCTTTAGGAGCTATTCTAGAATCTTGTTGTAAGCTCAAAGGGTGCAAAATCCTAGTTGATGGATGAGAAGTATTTGTAGACCTTGTTCTTCTAGACATTCGTGATTTCAACATCATACTGGCATAGATTGGTTGAGTGCAAATCACGCAACCATTGATTGTAGTAAAAAGGAAGTGACCTTTCAACCGCCGACTGGACCAAGTTTTTCTTTCCTTGGAGTTCGGAGTGTACCCCGAGTACCTATTATTACTGCAATGAAGGCTCAGCATATGCTAAACAAAGGTTGTGTTGGTTACCTTGCATCAGTATTGAGGTGCCAAAGAAAGAGATCATAGTAAGCCAAGTACCAGTAGTTCAGGACTTCGTAGATGTTTTTCCCGAAGATTTGCCTGGTCTATTCCCGGATCATGAGATCGAGTTTGTGATAGATTTGGTCCCCAGCACGGCGCCTATTTCTAAGGCACCCTATCGCATGGCTCCAGCCGAATTAAAAGAGCTGAAAGAACAACTTCAAGATCTTTTAGATAAGAAGTTCATCAGACCTAGTCATTCACCATGGGGAGCTCCAATACTTTTTGTTAAGAATAAAGATGGTTCAATTAGACTGTGTATCAATTACAGGAAATTGAATAAAGTAACAATAAAGAATAAGTATCCGTTGCCTCAGATTGAAGACTTGTTCGATCAACTACAAGGAGTTGGATACTTCTCAAAAATTGATTTAAGTTCAGGATATCATCAATTGAAAGTCAAAGAAGATGATGTATCAAAGACTGCTTTCAGAACGAGATACGGGCATTACGAATTTTTGTTCATGCCTTTTGGCCTAACGAATACCCTTGCAGCTTTTATGGAGTTGATGAATCAAGTATTTAAAGATTATTTAGACCAATTTGTTATCGTCTTTATAAATGACATCTTGATATACTCTCATTCAAAAGAAGAACATGAACAACATTTACGCATTGTCTTACAGATTCTTCGAGAGAATAAGCTTTATGCCAAATTTACGAAGTACGAATTCTGGATGAAGCAAATTTCTTTTCTAGGACATATTGTTTCTAAAGATGGTGTATCTATCGACCCTAGTAAGGTGGAAGCAGTTCAACAATGGCCAATGCCAACCAGTGCAAAAGAAGTTAGAAGTTTCCTTGGTCTTGCAGGGTATTACAGAAGGTTTGTGGAGGGTTTTCAAAGACTGCATCTCCACTAACCCAACTGACCCGAAAGAATGTGAAATTCGTGTGGTCAGATAATTGTGAGAAAATTTTTAAGGAGCTGAAGCAACGATTGACTACTACTCCCGTTTTGGCCATTCTTGAAGGAGTTGAAGGGTTTGTCATCTATAGTGATACATCCAAAAATGGTTTGGGATGTGTTCTTATGCAACACAGAAGAGTAATAGCTTATGTCTTACGACAACTGAAAGAATATGAGAAGAATTACCCAACACATGACCTCGAGCTTGCTGCAGTGGTGTTTGCTTTAAAAATTTGGTGACACTATATGGGGTTAAGTTTGCAATCTATACCGACCATAAAAGTTTGAAATATTTCTTCAGACAGAAAGAACTTAATATGAGGCAACGGCGATGGCTCGAGTTAGTGAAAAATTATGATTGTATGATCAACTATCATCCAGGAAAGGCAAATGTGGTTACGAATGCATTAAGTCAAAAATCTTCTAGTTCTGTTGCTTCTATATGTGAAATTCTACTGCTAACTTTGGATATGCAACATTTGAGATTAGAAGTAGTAGATCAAGGGAATAATGCTTACATGGCTACTTTGACAATAAAATCAACACTTTTGGATCAAATTAAGGCCGCACAAAGTAATGATCCTGCATTGATGAAGTTTCGTGAACGTGCAGAAGCTGGAAAATATAAAGACTTTGTAGTCACCTCAGACAATGCATTGAGGTTTATCGATCGTTTATGTGTTCCTGATGTTCCTGAACTCAAGAAGAAAATCATACGAGAGGCACATGAGACCCCTTTATTCTGTACACCCAGGAAGTACGAAATGTATTGTGATTTAAGAAAGCACTTCTGGTGGGTCAATATGCATAGAGATATTGCACAGTTCGTTGAGCATTATCTCATTTGTCAACAAGTGAAAGTAGAGCATCAATGACCCTCAGGTTTATTGCAACCACTAATGGTGCCTGAGTGAAAATGGGAGCATATTGCTATGGATTTTGTCCTTGGATTACCAAGAACAAGGAAAGGTGAAAATTCCATATGGGTGATTGTGGATAGACTTACAAAGTTTGCACACTTTCTTCCGACGTGTACTATTTATTCTATGGACAAGTATGCTAACCTTTACATTAATGAAATTGTGAGAATCCATGGAATTCCTGTATCAATTGTGTCCGATCGAGATCGAAGTTTACCTCCAAATTTTGGAAAAGTCTACACAAAGCTATGGGTACACTATTACGATTTAGCACTGCTTTCCATCCGCAGATTGATGGCCAATCTGAAAGGACGATCCAAATACTTGAAGATATATTGAGAGTTTTTCTTCTGGATTTTGGTGTTATGTGGGACAACTATCTACCATTGATAGAGTTTTCTTATAATAACAGCTACCAGTCGACGACTGATATGGCGCCTTATGAGGCACTTTACAATAGGAAGTGTCATTCCCCGAGTCATTGGGATGAAGTTGGTGAGAGGAAACTTCTAGGTCCAGAAATTATACAACAAACAGCTGATGTTGTGGAAAGAATCAGGAAAAAGATGAAAATAGCCCAAAGTCGTCAAAAGAGTTATACAGATAAGAGATGAAAGGACTTAGAATTTTCAGTTGGAGACATGGTATTTCTTAAAGTTGCACCAATGAAGGGAGTTATGAGGTTTGGTGTAAAGGGAAAGCTAAGTCCATGATTCATTGGACCGTTTGAGATTTTAAAATGAGTCGGGGACATGGCCTATAGATTAGCCTTGCCACCGAGACTTTCTGAGGTACATAATGTATTTCATGCCTTGATGTTGAGAAAATGTTTAATTTTTGTATTCATCTTCTAAAATAAAATGGAAAAAAAATCTGGTAATAATTTTTTTTAAATAAAAGAAATATTTGAACTAAAAAAAACCTCTTATTAAAACATTGGAAATAAAAACTTAATACTCAAAATAACCTATGAAATAAAAACACTTAATTTTAATCCAAAAGCCAAATACAAGAAAATAAAACTTAAAGTCGATTAAAAATGTCCTAATGCCATTAAGGGATTCCATAGCTGCCGCCAGCCAACCTCCAAAAAATCTATTGCTCATCTGAAAATTTTAAAAGAATGGGATGAGCTTGTGCCCAGTAAGTAAATCTTATGCATGCAATGAATGTCGTGTTTTATGAATAATGTATTTTAAGAATCATAACTATGAAACCACTTCTTTGAAAAATATCTTAATCATAAACGCTACTATTTCATAAAAATTTCGTATTTGAGCTCAACATAGTGTAATGCCAAGTCTATCAGAAGTGATGAGCCATAAACATAGTGTCATGACAAACATATGACCTTGTAGCTATTCGGAATCCATATAACTATCATACCACAATGGCTAGCATCACAGTTTAAACATTTATTCTTAACATGATGACTGTAGGTCTTTCAGTCAGGTGCATATACTCCTTTCAAGAACTTGACACACACTTGGATAAAAATATTCTTCTTTGAACAAAATCTGGTTGCACAATGCTTTAGAAAAAAATCATTCTTTGAAAGTCATAATCTCTTGTGCAATTTATGCAATACTTATGCATACTCATGTCATAATTAATATGCAAACTAATATAGCATAGCATATAACAACATATCATAGTGATCATAATAACATCACATAATAATATGTAAATTTACATATAAATACATAGGGTGAGATTTACTTACTTCAAGTCCTTAGAAAAACTTTGTAGTGAAATACCACACAACCAACCTTGTAGAAACCACGTACCTCTTCTTTATCCTTTATTTTTTATTATTTATGCGAAAAAAAACATTCATTATATTTAAAAATATTAACACATGCTATAATTTCTCTTAAGAAACATATTTTATATGTTTGAAAAATATCCATAACATAAAATATCATAATAATTTTCATAACAAAACCAAATCTGTAAACATTTAGCAACCTAGGCATACTTAAATAATTTTAGATTCAACAAAATAATTCAGTTTATCCTCAAAATTTTCATAGCTCATTAAGAAATATAAACAAAGATCTAAAAAAATTATCGGAATTTATAAAAAATATTTAGGACATTTTTCATAATTTTGAATCCAAATCTTGTAACCCAGTAAAACTGTTAAACTGAAAACCAATGCACAAAGATAGAATTTTATAGATTTTTTATTAAGTCAAAAAAATCTGAAACTTTATGAAAGTATTTTTAACACAATATAAAACATGTAAAACAATTATTGATTCCAAAATAGACCATTAGATAGCGCTTTAAAGTCATGAAATTCTACATCAGGATTCGTATCAGCACTGAAATCAGCAAAACAATAAAGATTTCGAAATTCATATTTAATTTTAGAAATTTCAAACAATCATAAAAATTTTTAGAAAATCTAATAACACATTGATAAACGTCCAGTACAAATTGCAAGTCGAAAAGATATCAATAGCATAGGTTTTGATCGTTAAAAACCAAAAATATTAAATCTGTCAGATTCACTGATGTAAAGGACAATATAAATAAAAATTTAATAACGAATAAAAATAAACCCCTATGATCATAAAAATTTCCAGAATATAACCTAACATATAAATAAACAAGTTGTTAAATTTCAGATTCTATAAAAATATTTTAACCCTAGATATCATAGGTTGAATTTTGATCCAACCACAACAAAAATAATAAACTTATTGAAAATAATATTTTTAAATGTTTACCTTCTTCTTGAAAAATTGAAGAAAACTAAGCAAAAACTCTTGAAATCACAAATACTCTTAGCAACTATGAGAGAAAGATAGATAGAGAAAAATTTTGGAGGAGGCTTAACTGTATTTTTATGAGAGAGCATAACATATACATATAGGGTTTTGGCTTAGGGTTCTTTTTTTTTTCTTTTTTTTTTCCTCTTACTAACCCACACGTATAACTTAAGGTTATACCTTATTATGTCATGGGGAAACTTCCCGTTTCCCTTTTTGTCACTTAATTTCTCTTTTTTTTTTTTTAAATAACCTAAACTTATATGTTAACCATCTATCCATAAGTAGAAAAAAAATAGATTAAAATCTATATATTTTAATACATATCAATAAATTAGTGGAAATTAAAACTTCACGTGCTACACACTTATTTAATAATAATAATAATAACAATAGACATACTTATTCGTATATATAATGTGTGCTTAATGAAAACTTAGGTATATACATATAAGTTTATTATCAAATTAATTGGACTCTAAATACAAACTTGACTAAGATTTAAATAACAATAATTATTAAAATAATTCACTTAACTCAATAATAGACACAAATTAATCATATTATTATAACAATCACATATAAATGCAAATGTATGAAAATTTATTTCTCAATAGCACGTAGTCCAACTTGGCTTTCGTATGCGTATTCCACTGCAACTGTATTCACAAAAATTTTGTTAGTGCATAACAGTTTCACTTATCATAATCATAGATTTAAAATACATTAAAAACAAAAATCATAATATAGGACAGACTTAATATTACACACGCTTTCTTGTCATCATAATTATACAGATATAGACAAGCTTGACTTGTGGGGTGATATTTTCTTTATATTTTGATATTTTGATGTGTTAATATCATTGCTGATGACAAGATAAACTGATATGGACCTTTTGGTTGTATATTTTGTAAAGACACTTTTAGAATGCCAGCCAGTTTCTTTAGTTTTAAAGTTTGAAAAGTTTAGATTGGCCCTTTTTTTTTGAACAAAACTAAAGTTATAGTTTATAAAAAAATAATACTTCCTAGTTTGACTTATATTGTAACACCCCCTTAGTTTAACCATATTGTCCTATATAGCCAAACTATGAAGTATTATTCTTTCTTAAATATTATCTTTTGTTTCATAAAAAGGTGAGCAAAATTTGAACTTTCCAAAACTTTTGGACAAAGCAACTGCGAGACATTACTTGATAAAAGTGACTTTACAAAATGTGCAAACAAAACTGGATTTCACTAATATATTTTGTCATCAGCAGTAATATTTACATTATACAAAAATATCTCAATACAAAAAAAAAAAAGCATCGCCCATAGGTCAAGCTCGTCCACATCTATATAATCATGGTGACAAAAGCCAAGTCAGGCAACTAGCTAGTCAACACCAAAATGCGTCTCCTCATCTGCATCACAAGATTAAACTGAGCTAAAGTTCAGTAAGTAAAAACTATGCATGCTTATGAATGCTTTAAAATCTCATAAAGTTCTTATTGTATCATTTCTTTCTTAAACATTTGAGTCCATGCATTTTCCTTAAAAATTATTCTTAGTTGGGCCCCTTAGCACATTGCTTGTCCCGTAAGTCGATAGGCTATGATGAAATTGGGCAAAAACTCTGGCCAAAAGTAAAAATAAGGTGCATCCATCATGTGAGGTTTGTGAAATCTCCTTCCATCATCAAAGGGGTATCCCACACCGCACTAATATTATCTCGCTTCAACGAGACACATCATAAGATCCGCCAGTCCCGCTTCAACGGGAGAATCTACATCAACAGACTTACCTACCCAACTCTGACAGACTAGCAATTGCAATTAAAACTTATCTTATAAAATTGGTACAATGATACTCACTTTTAAATACTCCGTAATGAAATTCTTAATTTTCATGCAAGGCGTGCCATGCATATGCCATTTCATAACTTTCAAGAATAAGTAAATTTCATATAATGACATCTTCTATGTAATTCTTGTGATGCAGTAAGTCTTTACTTATCTCGTGTCTTGAATAAAAATTGAAAGTGGAAAGGGTCAATATCCTCTAGAGATTTGTGTACTAATCACCTGTCATAAATTACAGTTATTCAATATGCACATTTTGCCAAAAGAATACGTCAAGATACTTGAACAAAACTGAAATCAGAACTTTTACTAATTTAGAAAACTTGATCTTAAAATGACTTAGAAATGTAAAAATCACTTAAGGTACTTAACAACCAATAACTAGCATTGAAAAATTGTTCAAAAGTATTAAAATATGAATGCTAATTCATTAGCACAAAAATGATCTAAAATGACACATAATTTTGTAAAACTAGTCCATTTGCCTCTAAATGGTGCCATTTTATTTTATAAATATTTGGACAGCACCTCCCCTATTTCTAGGACATTACCACATGATTGGTTTTAAACTTGCAATAATATTTTACAATCTAATTCCCACATATACACATCAAAGAGGATCACTTAGAACAATCTAAGTAGACACAAATTCCTTTCAATTTACACAAGGTTTAAAACCACTTTTACACTTATGTATCATCATAACCAGCCATCAAATGAGTGTAATAAATAATAGGATTAATAAAATCTACACTCAAGTTTAAGAAATCAGATTACAAATATGGAAAACTTAATCTACTACACATGAAAATACTTAAATCCATAAATAGTAAAATTTGGGGCCTTAGGTTTAAATTTAATCCTCCACCTAAATTTTATGTTTCTAGCACTATATAAGGGTTCCTAGGACCATTATTTATCAAATAAAAGCTTTTTTTTTAAGAGCTAAAATCAAAGAAATTCACTACAAATTCAAACTCCCACTTTAAACCTTACATTGACTAGTTTGAGCTTTTATTGAAGCTCTAACCTTCTACCTCCACCAAACTGATTCCCAAGGCTTAGAATTAGATTTTAGGATTCAAGAGGACCTGAAAGAACCATTATTTAAGTGGTAGTAAGTGGAAAATTGAAATTAAAAAAAAAAAGACCTAGGATGAAGAACTAGTAGAATTATCTTGACTAGTTTTGATCTAGCTTGCATTCTAGAGCTTCAATTTGAGTTCTACCACTTGGAAATACTTGGATATAGCTAAAAGAATTTGATAGAAGTCTAAAAATGAGCTAGAGAGGTTCAGGTCATGGCTGGAGAGAAAGAGAAAGAGAATGACCAGATTTGATCCAAAATCAACACTTAATGGCTAAGAAAAGACATAACTTAATTTCTAAGGGGTAATTTGGGTATTTTGCACATTACTTTTCATGTATCCAGCTCTAAAACATCCTTAGCATAGTCACAATATTGCTGGTCACTCCATTACACCCAAGTGTAATCAAAGTTGGTGAAACCTAGCTTAGAAGATGAAAACTAGTCATACTTTGACCTATAATCCCATATGGCCAATCTTATTATAATCTAGTGAAATCTAGTCCCATAACAAATCATTAAACATAAAAATAAGTCAATTAGACTCCAATTAATAATGCAAATATAGTATCAATGGCTAATTATTAGAATGCACAAAGATGACTGCCTCGTGCTTACCTAGGGTCAACAAATAAAATGCTATAAATGAGTCCTAAACATTAAATTAAAGCTATTTGACGTATTAAACACACTATGAATTTGGCTCTGAAAAGCGTGAAAAATATATTCTACCGAAAAATTACTATTTGACCAAATTATCAACAAGTATGATCTTAATGCATGTTCACAGTATTGCCTTCATAAATATATTCTTTATTCTTTTAGCACACCAAACTCTCTCTCTGAGGATATTGAACCTTTACACTGCATCGGGACACTTCGATAAGCATTAGTGTAATAATATGTATGTAACTGCACATAACATAATGAATGAGCATGTTACTTTGAAAGTAGTATTAATGAATTCTAGATGCCTAATATGGAATTAGAACATGTTTATTATTGGCTTAGTGTGCAATTGAGAATCTTGGGCACCACTTATATTGTCATATAGATAAACTAGGTGGTGTTACACTTAAACCCTATATTGTCCTCAATGTAATACCAGACTCTAATGCAAGGAATAGACATGATAGGAAATGAAATAAAAAAAAAACTAATTAAAGAAAGAAAATGCAAAAATAAAAGAAAAAAAATGAGTAAGAGATAGAAAATGAAAATCTGATTTTGATGCATTCTCCTTTTATCGGGTTGATTCCCGTCAATCCCTCTGTATCACTGCCTACCATAATGTGTGTCAAATAATACAACATACAACTCATCTTTCCGTCTAGAGTCAATGACCTAAACTAACATGATGCTATCAACTACAATAATCTAAACTACGCAAGTGTAGCATCACGAGAAATGATACTATTCATGAGCCTTGTGCCTTAAAATTCGTGCCATATCAAAACTTATCAATGTTATATATCAAAACTCGTTTCTTGATATCATTAAATCCAAATTTGAAGTTGAAACTTCATTTTGAGATCCCGAGCCTTAGTTGGGCCTCAATTTATGAAAGTAATTCAAATATCACTTTTAAAAAATATTTGCAAAAAAATCAACTTTGCTGATTATTTATTAAATTACCATTCTTTCAAAAATATTTCGGCAAATATCACTTTTCTTGCTTTAGCCCGAGGCCTAATCTCAATAGTAATAGACTTTCAGCCCAATAATATATTAGTTTGCAAAAATACCACTTTTTGTATAGAATTAAAAAAATACCACATTTATCAATTCAAGTTTTCTCTCAAACTAGACATCAATGCAACACAACTAAAATATCATTCTCATCACAAATTACTCTACCATCCAGTATAACTCTCACAATTGTAGAAATAACTTCACAAAAATAATTACAAAAATATCGTAATTAAAACTTCAAAAACGATGAAATTCTCACTGGAGTCGACTTGGGTTAAATCGACGGAAACTACCAATTGAAGTTAGTAGGTGAGTTCAAAATACGATGACTCTTGCTAGTGGTGTCATTTGTCAATGACCGGAGCCGTATTTACAACCATTTGAACTTGAAAAATATCTTAGAAAAGTAGAGATTACACACTCACAAAAAGCGTACATTCACCAACCATGGCTTCCTGTTAACATCAATGAGATTGCAGACGTGGAGGTGGGACGAGTACAGTCTCCGATGAATAGTGTTTGGGCTTGGTCGCGTGCTTGGTTAAAAATGAAAGAAATGGTGAAAAAAAATTGAAAGAAAGAGAAGAAAAAAGAAAGCAGAAGGAGAAACATGGTGTCAGGTGTAGGAGAGAAAGGAGAGAATGGGTGTTATATTTAAAATCAAAAAGTGGGTTCTAGTTTTATTTTATTATTTTTAAAAAAATTTCTTTTGGAGCAGAACTTACTAGAATACTTTTTAAAAGTTTGGGTTTTTATAGTTAAACCCCAAAAATGAAATAGCAAAAATAGTTTCAAAAGAAAGGGAAAAGAAACAAATAGACATTTGATTAAGAACCAAAATGCATCCAAAGAGAAAAAAAAAATCTAAAGCCCAAGAAATCACGAAGCACAAAAATAAAAGACAGATTCTTGACTAAAAACCCAATGTGTACAAGGGAAAATGATCCAAAGAAGCAAACCTAGAAACTGCAAAATTTGAATCAAAACAAAGAAGTTAAGCTTGACGAGAAACCACGAGAAGTCAAGAACCAAAAAGAATCATGCCCTAGAATTATACAAATACACATCGATGTAAAGCCCTCAAAATCATGAAACGCAAAAAAAAAAAAATAAAACATATGGTGCTAATTTAGTCACCTACACAGATATATTTACTACGTAAGACTCAAAAAAAGTTACCTTGATTTACAAACAAATAACTAAAGCTAACTGATAAGGGAGATTTTTAGCACAAAAATAAAAATAAAATAAATCTATAGTAGAGCTAAGAATTTATATACTTAACCAAAAGAAAAACTTCGTTAACTTCCACTCTCCTGATACAAAAAAGGTAGGAAGAATAACAAAACAGAAATGTGTAATTAAGAAACTCTATATCAAAAGAAGTGATGCTTACCAAATCCATGAAATACAACAAGAATAATAAGACCAACAAAGAACCATATGTCGATTGAGTAGTATTCTTCAGATGATCTAAATACAATCTCAGCAACACTCTAAAATAACTACATCAAAAACCCAAAATGCATACTTCTCCTTTCATCTACAAATGGACTGGTAATCAGAAAATTTATAGAACATGAAAAGAAATAATAACAACTGAATATACTAAATTATTATCATTATTCATATGCATTAACCTTTCTTCCCGTACGTCCTCAAGTTTCTCTCTTTTTTCATCATTAGTTCCTATCTTCTTTTTCTATTTTCTTTTTCTATTTTCTATTTAATTTTTCTTTGTTCTCCTCTTCTTTTTTTCTTTCCCTTTCCTAAATTTTTTAGCATTTTTTACTCTCTCTTCTTTTCTTTTCTTCCTCCCATTTTGTTCTATCTCCTTTTTCTTTTTTTCTTTCCCTTTCCTCCATTTTTTAGTACTTTTTATTCTCTCTTCTTTTCCTTTCTTCCATCTATTTCTTTTTTCTTTCGCTTACCTCCATTTTTAGCATTTTTTGTGATGCCCAAGTTTCTCACATACATAATAAGCCAATAATAAACATATTCATATTACATAATAGACATATCATAAAACTAGTTACAATTTTATGATAAATTGCTCATTTTGATCATTAAATGCTTTCAATATGTATTATTATACTAATGATTGTCGAAGTATTCCCATACAGTGTAAAGGCTCAGTACCCTCAAAGAGAGAGCTTAGTGTGTGAAAAAGACAAAGAATACATTCATGAATAATAATAATATATGCACATGCATTAAAAACTATGTCTATTGATAACTTGGTCAAATAGTAGTTTCTCGGTAAAATGCATTTTTTACGCTTTTCGGAGCCAAATTCACTGTGAATTTAGCATGTCAAATAGCTTTAATTCAATATTTAGGACTCATTTCTAGTATTTTCAAAAATGTTCATTTAGGTAAGGACAAGATGGCAGTCACTGTACTGAACTATGTTTAATTACACTAAGCTAGCTTAGATTCAGCTTAATCGAGCAACGTCATCTTTGTGCATTCTAATAATTAGGAATTGATACTAAGTTTGCATTATTAATTCGAGTTTAATTAACTTATTTTTATGTTTAATGATTGGTTATGGGGCTAGGTACCACTAGATTACAATAAGATTGGCCATATGGGATTATAGGTCAAAATATGACTAGTTTTCACTTTCTAAGCTAGGTTTCACCATTTTGGTCTACACTTGGATGTATAGGACTGACCAACAAAATGGTGAGTATGCTAAGGATGTTTTAGAGCTTGACACATGAAAAGTAATGAGAAAAATACCTAAAATACCCCTTAGAATTTAAGTTATGCCATTTCTTAGCCATTAAGTATTGATTTTTGACCAAATCTTGTCATTTCTTTCCTCTTCCTCCCCGGCCATGACTTGAACCACTCCAGCCATTTTCTATACTTCTATCAACTCCTTTTATCTATATCTAAGAGTTTCTAAGTGGTAGAACTCAATTTGGAGCTCAAGAAAGCAAGATAGGTCCAAACTAGTCAAGATAATTCTACTAGTCCTCTATGGCCAAAGTGGAATTTCATAACTTTTTTTCGGTCTAGTCAAGGAGTGACACATATCCCACTACCAACAGTTTCTAAAAATTGCATAAAACCCCCATATTTCTTCTCTTTCTTCACAAAGGTCCTTGAACCCACTCTTTGTTACTATTCACTACCGCACTACTAGCCGCCGCCATGCCCGACGTGGCGGTCTGCCCTGACCAGAAGCCACTAAGGAACCAATATTGGGTATTGCCACTGTGAACCGCCTCTCCTCGCTGAGAAAAGACTACTCGAAGTCACCGCCATCGGAATGGTTTTTGGCCTATCGTTTCTTCCTCCGACGTCCAATCAACTCACCGCTGCCACCGTTGAACTCGTCTCGACGTTAGGTTTTATTTATGACCACTCTTGGCATCTAACTTGGCTTTGGTGAGAAGTCTGTTACTGTAGCACTTTTATAATATTAAATTAATGTGGTATTTTTCTAATTATTTCATAATTGAGTTATTTTGACCGAGAAAATTATACCACGTAAAAGAGGAGATTGAAACATGAAATCTCTTAATTTTGACGTGTTGAAGCGATAACCAGAAGGTCGTTAATTATCGATATGAAAAAGTGGAATTTTTCTAATTATTTTCAAAATGTGGTATTTTTATAATTTTTGGATTTTTGAGCACATTTAATGCTCGAGACCACAAAATTGAGTTCCGACTTCAAATTTGGACTCAATGAGGTCGAGACATAAATTTTGATATAAAATATCACTATTTTATGAAGTGACATGAAAATAAAGAAAATAGCTCGTGAATCACACCGTTTTGCGTGCCACAGGCCGATTTCGACAAACTTTATGTCCAATCCAATGTTTTTGGGTGTCCTGAATTCAGTGGTGATATCCATTTCTCAATCTGAGCCTCTGTTCAGAAATTCACTTTTTCAAGTGGATGTGCAGGAATCCGGAAACGACCGTTTGAACAACCAACTAATCGACAGAGGACTTTTTTAGCGTCGTTAACTCAGCATAATCACTATTTCGAGGTAGGGGATTCAATTTCCTTCTTTTCTATTATTTTTCATTAAAATTGGAATTTATTCTGAAAAATAAAATTTCATGATTTTTATCAAATTAAATCTTTGAATAATTATTTTAATGAACTATGAACTTGTATAATTTTGGACTGCTCAAGATATTCTGTATATAATTTTGTACTAGTTTTAATCTTGGGATTTTGTTAAATCTTAGGAACAGTGTTTTCGATTTTTAAGTACAAAATGGATTTCTATCTAAAAATCAGAGCATATCAAGAATGTTAAACCACTACATGATTGTTTGAGACTCCATGCATTGCACATTTCATACGATCATGCATGAGAGTCATCTTGGATATCACGATGTTGTAGTAGGCAAACTAGTTCACCTGCCTTCGGTGAGAGTCCGTAAACCCGCGCAGGGTTTGTTTTCTAACTATCTCCACTCGGTAGGTGTAGGCATTCGGTATCCCTTCATCTCGGTAGGATTAGATACACGGATGTCCTCTGGTTTTCGGAGATAGATGTCAGGCAGGAAGCACTCAATATATATTGTATGAGTTGTTCTAGTCGTGATGAGATGGTGAGAGCTCATGTAAGGTGTTGATTTATGTGATGTACAGTTATGCTTAATTTATTATGATTTTCTATGTGTTTTGATATGGACATCTAGTTTTAGTTTTAGCATAGATTTCTACATTTATTTTGAAAGCGTAATATTTATAAAAATGTCTTCTAGTATTACTAACCATGCAGGTATTTTGAGAATTATAAAAGAACTTTCCCAAAAAGGAAAATTGGGTAACCTACTGGACATTTCATCCTCACCCCCCCACTTTCTCTATAGGTGGTGTCCAGTGTGACATTGACGATCAACATGCGGATTAAGGAGTTGTCTTTTACTCGTAATTCGTGACTTTGTAATACTAGGGGTGTGGATTTAAGACTTATATTGAAGACTTATTAAATAAATAGATTATATTACTTGATTGTGTCTGTAAAATATATATGCCACACTAGTTTGATATTGAGGTGTGAATGGTGATGTTCGATTAATTACTGGAATTTGGTTCTTCTAAAATTTTCAGTTTATGTTTATTGGTAACTATGAACTATGCGGTAGGCTCACTAGTTGGAATTCCAAATGTTTTATTTATCGTGCCTTTTTTTAAAAAAAAAATCAAAACTCTTAAAACCTTTTCTTTATTAATTAAGAAATTTTTAATTCTAGCGAAATTTTCCTTTTGCCTCTGTCCCAGAGTTTAAATCATGACAAAGGCAATGAAGGTTACTTAACAAACCTGGTCATTTTAAAAGAAAAGACATATATATATATATATATATTTTTTTCCCTGTAATTGATACATGTAGATCTAACATGACCATAACTCGCATACTTTTAATACATGGGATCCACCCATATTCATTTATTTACTTGTTTACTAAATGAAAAATAAAAAATAAATAAAGAGAAGAAGCTGTCAAAGAAAATAAAAAGAGAATAAAACGTTGGACATTGGACACGAGGTATATACAAAAGGAGGCAACATTTCCACTGCATTTAAAAAATAAAAATAAGCATACAGCTGGAATTACATCAACTATCATCCCATCCCAATGATATTTCTTTTTCTAATATATTATTACCATAGACATAGATAGAAAAGGAAGGTTTATGGTATAATTTGTAGCAATCTGGTTTTCAAAGTTTTAATTTAATAATTAAACCTCTTTAATTTTTTTAATTTGAAGTAATTTAGTTTCTAAATTATCTAAATTATAACATATTGTTCAAGTTTTGATAAAAAAGCATACGTAAAGAGTATATGATAGTATCTGAAAGGCTAAAAGGATATTTGAAAGCAAATAAAGCGAATAAAAGAATTTTGAGAGAATGAAGAGATATTGTTTACATGTTTTTGAGACTTTGGAACTGCAAATTTGTAGAACATTTATTTGTAATTGTTCCGTTTTGTTCCCAAATTTCTCAAATACATTTTTAGATATTACCACATATTTTTCATGTGCATTTTTCTTAAAAAATTTCACAACTAATTATAATAATTTAAGGAATAAATTACTTCAACTCAAAAAATTCAAGGGTTTAGTTACTAAATTAGAACTTTAATGACCAAATTACCTCAAGTTGAATAGTTCATGGACAATTTGTGCTAATAACCCAATTTTTTTTTTTGACTGTGATAGGACCAACTCTTCAACTCCCACCCAAGACAATGCTTGTTAAATTACATTTTCTCCCCCTTTGTCAATAATTAATTTTACTTGTCTGATTAAGAGGGTATTTTTTTTTTCGGTGACAATAATAAGGTTGTGGGAGAATTGGTACTTACTACACAGTATCTCAACATTAGAAAAGAGTATAGTCACTTAGAAGAATAATCTTACAACTACGTGTAACAATGTAAATTGATATAGCCGTCATAACTTTGCATACTAGGTAACATGTTATTTATTACAACATAACCAACTTTGCTGGATTATTATTATTTTTTTTTGTTCATATAATTTACATAAATAATAAGAAAAAGGGATATTTTTTGTAGGTTTTTTTCTTTTTCATTTTTGAATAAGCGTCTTTTATCTGAGCATATTTCACTATTAAATTGTAATTCCCTAAAGACGTACTTCTTACAAAATATAATCCACAACAAGCCACAAAATTAATATATTGTATTCATTTTTAGTAGAAAAGGCATTTTTCTCAAATTACACTAATTATGTTCTAATATATCTCAAAAACTTGATATACTCGAGTTGATAACGAAAGGCCCTGCTTGGTAGGTTGGACCAAAATAAGGCATTGAAATATTTAGTAATCAGAATGGACAAAATAGTCTAATCACTTGTTTTGTATACAAAAAATGATTAGACTATTTAGTAATTTGTTAAAATAATACCATTAGAGGGGACTATCTTAATTTTTAATCCATCTTTCATTTGGGTTGAAATAGAGATGTCAAATAGGCTAGGCCGAGCCAACCTAGCCCATTTAACTACAAGCCTATGTGGGCCGCTAGTCGGCACAACCTAGACTAGGAAATTTGTGGGTCAAGATAGGCCGAGCAACAAAAACTAAGTGTCAAGTCCATCTTGGCCTATAGGCGGCCTATAGACCTACCTAAATTCAAGCCAGGCTTAGCCAAGATTGGCCTACAGTGGGCTGTCTCATATGATCAATAGTGGGCCAATAAATAATTAAGTTTATTTATATTTTTAGCTTAAATTTAGCCAGATTTGAACCTAAAAATAATTATTTATAGAAAATATTATTAAGTTGCATATTATTTTTTTTTTCATTTTAAAATCAGAATATATTATTACTTTTAGCATATACATAATATATATGTGATATATTTTTTTGGCTTAATTAGGCCTACTGTGGTCTGTGAGCCTATCCTGGCCCTGGCCCATTGTGGACCAGGACGGGTCTTGGCTTTCTAAGCCTAGTAAATTCTTAAGCCAGGATAGGACAAGCTCGAGATCGGGACCGACCCAACCTGATATAACATTGGGCCCAAATTAATAGTTCATGGTTAAAATAAATCATCTCTCTTGTTTTCTCATATTCTAAAAAAAAAAGACAGGCACAAAATTTCTTTTTCTACTAATTATCTACTTATTCCCCAAAAAATATGGATTCCACATAATTTTCATCTATTATTTTACTATGGGATAATATAAAAAAAAAACTCCAACACCTTTATTGTTTTGTCAAAAAAAAAAAATTCAAACATTTTCATTTATATCAAATTAAACATTCAATTTACATATTCGTATCAAATAAGACCGAGCCCACATATTTAGTCAAACTTAGAACTTTAATTGTTGAAAAAGATAATTCAACCCTTTAAACTCATAAAAGATATAATAAAACAAATAAAAATTGAAACCAATTATTTGTCTTTTGTTTAAAAAAATATTTTAAGTGAAAATAACAATTATTAAAAATAAAAAGAGTTTCAACTATTCAAAATAATTTAAAAAATGAATGACAAAAGTTTATAAAAAAAGTTCTTATTTTGTCCTTTTTTTAAGAGTTTAAATTATTCTACTAAAAATCTAAAATTGCACTCTTGACGTTACAAAATTAATTTACTCAGAAAACAACGCCTAATCCATCGATTTAATCATTACATATAGTTCAATCCTCTATAGACGATTCACAATCGAAGTTAAGTCTATTTCTATTTACCTCTCTAATTATATCTGTAACATCCCCTAATTTAGGTATGCACCTAAGCTAGAAAATATTTAATTTTTGTATTCATCTTCTAAAATAAAATGGAAAAAAGATCCGGTAATAGTGTTTTTAAATAAAAAGAAATATTTAAACTAAAAAAAAAAAAAAAACAACCTCTTATTAAAACATCGGAAACGAAAACGTAATACTCAAAATAACCTATAAAATAAAAACACTTAATTTTAATCCAAAAGCCAAATACAAGAAAATAAAACTTAAAGTCGATTAAAAATGTCCTAACGCCATTAGATAGCACTTTAAATTCATGAAATTCTACATCAGGATTCGTATCAGCACTGAAATCAGCAAAACAATAAATATTCCGAAATTCATATTTAATTTTAGAAATTTCTAAAAATCATGAAAATATTTGGAAAACCTAATAACACATTGATAAACGTATTGTACAAATTTCAAGTTGAAAAGATATCAATAGCATGGGTTTTGAATGTTAACAAACGAAAATATTAAATCTATCAGATTTACTGATGTTAAGGACAATATAAATAAAAATTTAATAACGAATAAAAATAAACAGCTATGATCATAACAATTTTCAGAATATAACCTAACATATAAATAAACAAGATGTTAAAATTTCAGATTCTATAAAAAATTCTAACCCTAGATATCATAGGTTGAATTTTGATCCAACAGCTGCAAAAACAATAAACTCATTGAAAATAATGTTTTTAAATTTTTACCTTTTTCTTGAAAAATTGAAGAAAACTAAGCAAAAACTCTTGAAATCACAAATACTCTTAGCAACTATAAAAGAAATATAGATAGAGAAAATTTTTGGAGGAGGCTTAATTGTATTTTTATGAGAGAGCATAATATATATATATAAGGTTTTGGCTTAGGGTTTTTTTTTTTCCTTACTAACCCACAATAGTAGATAAAAATATTTCCTACATGATTTTGTGTATTATATTAATTATATATTATTCTTATAGTTTTTGTTAATTCATGAAAAACATAAGCATGATATGATCATTTAAGCATGATTTTCAAGAAATGAATTTTTCCACACATCAGACTTAAAGTAATACTATTGTACTGATTTTACGAGATATATTTTAAGTATATTGTTTAGTCTGTCTGGTTGGGTAGGTATAGTTTATACAAGTATCTTTCCCACATAGGTCGGCATGGCTTACCGAGTGCCGAGACTAAATATTGTACTATAAGTTATGTGAGATGCATTATCTCATAGGTCTGCGTTGGTTAGGTATGATTTGCATTGGCCATGTGTTTCCTTCCCGTATAGGTGGACACGGCCTACTGACTGCCACAGCTTTGTAGTATACTCAAGGGCTCTATAAAGAAATATTTTCTAAGAAAAGTGCATCAAAATGAAAAGTTATAAAAGAAAGACTACAATGGGAATTTCAATGAAGTTTATACATGAAACACGTTTATGAGTATGCATGATTTTTACTTACTGAGCATTAGCTCATTTAGTTCATGTGATGCAGGTTAGGAGATATATGATGTATAGAGTTGTTGGTTGGCTAGCACGCTTTCTTGTCACCATAATCATACAGATGTAGACGAACTTGACTTGTGAGGTGATATTTTCTTTATATTTTGATATTTTGATATGTTATAAATATCATTTTTGATGATAAGATAAACCGATATAGACCTTTTTGTTGTATATTTTTTAAAGAAACTTTCAGAATGCCACTCAGCTTCTTTAGTTTTAAAGTTTGAAAAGTTTAAATTGGCCCCTTTTTTTTGAACAACACTAAAGTTATGGTTTATAAAAGAATAATACTTCCTAGTTTGACCTATATTGTAACACCCCCTTAGTTTAACCATATTGTCCTATATAGCCAAACTATTAAGTATTATTCTTTCTTAAACATTATTTTTTGTTTTATAAAAAGGTGGGCAAAATTTGAACTTTCCAAAACTTTTGGACAAAGCAACTGCGAGACATTACTTAATAAAAGTGACTTTACAAAATTTGCAAACAAAACTGGTTTTCACTAGTATATTTTGTTATCAACAATAGTATTTACATTATACAAAAATATCTCAATACAAACAAAAAATATCGCCCATAGGTCAAGCTCGTCCACATCTATATAATCATGGCGACAAAAGCCAAGTCAGGCAACTAGCTAGTCAACACCAAAATGTGTCTCCTCATCTGCATCACAAGATTAAAATGAGCTAAAGTTCAGTAAGTAAAAACTATGCATACTTATGAATGCTTTAAAATCTCATAAAGTTCTTATTGTATCCTTTCTTTCTTAAACATTTGAGTCCACGCATTTTTCTTAAAAATTATTCTTAGTTGGGCCCCTTAGCACATTGCTTGTCCCGTAAGTCGATAGGCTACGATGACATTGGGCAGAAACTCTGGACAAAAGTAAAAATAAGTTGTGTCCGTCATGTGAGGTTTGTGAAATCTCCTTCCATCATCAAAGGAGTATCCTACACCGCGCTAATATTATCTCGCTTCAATGAGACACATCATAAGATCCGCCAGTCCCGCTTCAACGGAAGAATCTGCATCAACAGACTTACCTACCCAACTCTGACAGACTAGCAATTGCAATTAAAACTTGTCTTATAAAATTGGTACAATAGTACTCACTTTTAAATACTCCGTAATGAAATTCTTAATTTTCATGCAAGGCGTGCTATGCATATGCCATTTCATAACTTTCAAGAATAAGTAAATTTCACATAATGACATCTTCCATGTAATTCTTGTGATGCAGTATGTCTTTACTAACCTCGTGTCCTGAATAAAAATTGAAAGTGGAAAGGGTCAATATCCTCTAGAGATTGGTATGCTAATCACTTGTTATAAATTACAGTTATTCAGTATACACATTTTGCCAAAAGAATACGTCAAGATACTTGAACAAAACTGAAATCAAAACTTTTACCAATTTAGGAAACTTGATCGTAAAATGACTTAGAAATATACAAATCACTTAAGGTACTTAACAGCCAATAACTAGCATTGAAAAATTGTTCAAAAGTATTAAAATATGAATGCTAATTCAGTAGCACAAAAATGATCCAAAATGGCATATAATTTTGTAAAACTAGTCCATTTGCCTCTAAATGGTGCCATTTTATTTTATAAACATTTGGACAGCACCTCCCCTATTTCTAGGACATTCCCACATGATTGGTTTTAAACCTGCAATAATATTTTACAATCTAATTCCCACATATACATATCAAAGAGGATCACTTAGAACAATCTAAGTAGACACGAATTCCTTTCAATTTACACAAGGTTTAAAACCACTTTTACACTTATGTACCATCACAACTAGCCATCAAATGAGTGTAATAAATAATAGGATCAATAAAGTATACACTCAAGTTTAAGAAATCAGATTACAAATATGGAAAACTTAATCTACTACACGTAAAAATACTTAAATCCATAAATAGTAAACTTTGGGGCCTTAGGTTTAAATTTAATCATCCACCTAAATTTTATATTTCTAGCAATATATATGGGTTCCTATGACCATTATTTAGCAAATAATAGCATTGTTTTAAGAGCTAAAACAAAAGAAAGTCACTACAAATTTAAACTCCCACCTAAACCTTACATTGACTAGTTTGAGCTATTATTGAAGCTCTTACCTTCTACCTCCACCAAACTGATTCCCAAGGCTTAGAATTAGATTTTAGGATTCAATAGGACCTAAAGGAACCATTATTTAAGTGGAAGCAAGTGGAAAATTGAAATTAAAGAAAAAGACCTAGGATGAAGAACTAGTAGAATTACTTTGACTAGTTTTGATCTATCTTGCTTTCTAGAGTTCCAATTTGAGTTCTACCACTTGGAAATACTTGGATATAGCTAAAAGAAGTTGAGAGAAGTCTAAAAATGAGCTAGAGAGGTTCAGGTCATGGCTGGAGAGAAAGAAAAGAGAATGACCAAATTTTCTCCAAAATCAACACTTAATGGCTAAAAAAAGGCATAACTTAATTTCGAAGGGATAATTTGGGTATTTTGCACATTACTTTTCATGTGTCTAGCTCTGAAACATCCTTAGCATAGTGACCACGTTGCTGATCACTCCTATACACCCAAGTGTAATCAATGTTGATGAAACCTAGCTTAGAAGATGAAAACTAGTCATACTTTGACCTATAATCCCATATGGCCAATCTTATTATAATCTAGTGAAATCTGGTCCCATAACCAATCATTAAACATAAAAATAAGTCAATTAGACTCCAATTAATAATGTAAACATAGTTTCAATGGCTAATTATTAGAATGCACAAAGATGACATTATGCGAATAAGCTAAATCTAAGCTAACTTAGTGTAATTAAACACAATTCAATACAATAACTGTCACCTCGTGCTTACCTAGGGTCAACAAATAAAATGCTATAAATGAGTCCAAAACATTAAATTAAAGCTATTTGACGTGTTAAACGCACTGTGAATTTGGCTCTAAAAAGCGTGAAAAATATATTCTATCGAAAAATTACTATTTGACCAAATTATCAACAAGTATGATCTTAATGCATGTTCACATAGTATTGTCTTCATAATAACATGTAACCGCACATAACATAATGAATGAGCATGTTACTTTGAAAGTGGTATTAATGAATTCTAGATGCCTAATATGCGATTAGAATATGTTTATTATTAGCTTAGTGTGCAATTGAGAATCTTGGACACCACATATATAGTCATATAGATAAGCTAGGTGGTGTTACACTTAAACCCTATATTGTCCTCAATGTAATACCAGACTCTAATGCAAAGAATAAACATGACAGAAAGAGAAATAAAAAACAAACTAATTAAAGAAAGAAAATGCAAAAATAAAAGAAAAAAAGGGAGTAAGAGATAGAAAATGAAAATCTGATTTTGATGCACTCTCCTTTTATCGGGTTGATTCCTATCAATCCCTTTTGTATCACTGCCTACCATAATGTGTGTCAAATAATACAACATACAGCTCGTCTTTCCATCTAGACTCAGCGACCTAAACTACAATGATGCTATTGACTACAATAATCTAAACTACGCAGGTGTAGCATCACGAAAAATGATACTATTCATGAGCCTCGTGCCTCAAAATTCGTGCCATATCAAAACTTGTCAATGATATATATCAAAACTTGTTTCTTGATATCATTAAATCCAAATTTGAAGTTGAAACTTCGTTTTGAGATCCCGAGCCTTAATTGGGCCTCAATTTATGAAAGTTATTAAAATATCACTTTTCAAAAATAATTGCAAAACAATCAACTTTGCTGATTATTTATAAAATTACCACCCTTTCAAAAATATTTCGGCAAATATCATTTTTCTTACTTTAGCCCAAGGCCTAATCTCAATAGTAATAGACTTTTAGCTCAATACTATATTAGTTTCCAAAAATACCACATTTATCAATTCAAGTTTTCTCTCAAACTAGACATCAATGCAACGCAACTCAAATGTCATTCTCATCACAAATTACTCTACCATCTAGTATAACTCTCACAATCGTAGAAATAACTTCACAAAAATAATTACAAAAATATCATAATTAAAACTTGAAAAATGATGAAATTCTCACTGGAGTCGACTTGGGTTAAATCGACGGAAACTACCAATTGAAGTTAGTAGATGAGTTCAAAATACGATGACTTTTGCTAGTGGTGTCATTTGTTGATGACCGGAGCCGGATTTACAGCCATTTGAACTTGAAAAATATCTTAGAAAAGTAGAGATTACACACTCACAAAAAGCGTACTTTCACCAGCCATGGCTTCCTGTTAACATCATTGAGACTGCGGACGTGGAGGTGGGACGAGTACGGTCTCCGCTGAACAGTGTTTGGGCTTGGTCATGTGCTTGGTTAAAAATGAAAGAAATGGTGAAAAAAAAAATTGAAAGAAAGAGAAGAAAAAAGAAAGCAGAGAGAGAAACATGATGTTAGGTGTAAGAGAGAATGGGTATTGTATTTAAAATCAAAAAGTGGGTTCCACCACTTATATAAAATATTATATTTTATTTTATTATTTTGAAAAAAATTTCTTTTTGGGCAAAATTTACTAGAGTACTTTTTAAAAATTTGGGTTTTTATAGTTAAATCCCAAAAATGAAATAGTAAATATTGTTTCAAAAAAAAGGATAAAAAAACAAATAGACATTTGATTAAGAACCAAATGCATCCAAAGAGAAAAAAAAAATCTAAAGCCCAAGAAATCATGAGGCACAAAAATAAAAGATAGATTCTTGACTAAAAACCCAATGAGAATAAGGAAAAAAGATCCAAAGAAGCAAACCTAGTAACTGCAAAATTTGAATCAAAACAAAGAAATTAAACTTGATGAGAAACCACGAGAAGTCGAGAACCAAAAAGAATCATGCCCTAAAATTATACAAATACACATCGATGTAAAGGCCTCAAAATCATGAAACGCAAAAACAAAAATAAAACGTATGGTGCTAATTTAGTCACCTACACAGATATATTTACTACGTAAGACTTAAAAAAAGTTACCTTGATTTACAAACAAATAACTAAAGCTAACTGATAAGAGAGATTTTTAGCAAGAAAATAAAAATAAAATAAAATAAATAAATCTATAGTAGAGCTAAGAATTGATATACTTAACCAAAAGAAAAACTTCGTTAACTTCCACTCTCCTAATACAAAAAAGGAAGGAAGAATAACAAAACAGAAATATGTAATTAAGAAACTCTATATCAAAAGAAGTGATGCTTACCAAATCCATGAAATACAACGAGAATAATAAGACCAACAAACAACCATATGTCGATTGAGTAGTATTCTTCAGATGATCTAAATACAATCTCAGCAACACTCTAAAATAACTAATGGTTGTCGAAGTGTTCTCATGCAGTGTAAAGGCTCAATACCCTCAAAGAGAGAGCTTAGTGTATGAAAAGAACAAAGAATATATTCATGAATAATAATAATATATGCACATTTGATAACTTGGTCAAATAGTAGTTTTTAGGTAAAATGCATTTTTCACGCTTTTCGGAGCCAAATTCACTGCAAATTTAGCATGTCAAATAGCTTTAATTCAATGTTTATGACTCATTTCTAGCATTTTCAAAAATGTTCGTTCCAGGTAAGCACAAGGTGACAGTCACTGTACCGAACTGCGTTTAATTACACTACGCTAACTTAGATTCAGCTTAATTACGTAATGTCATCTTTGTGCATTCTCATAATTAGGAATTGATACTAAGTTTGCATTATTAATTGGAGTTTAATTAACTTATTTTTATGCTTAATGATTGGTTATGGGGCTAGGTTCCACTAGATTACAATAAGATTGGCCATATGGGATTATAGGTCAAAATATGACTAGTTTTCACTTTCTAAGCTAGGTTTCACTATTTTGGTCTACACTTGGATGTATAGGATTGACCAACAACATAGTGAGTATGCTAAAGATGTTTTAGAGCTTGACACATGGAAAGTAAGGAGAAAAATACCCAAAATACCCCTTAGAATTTAAGTTATGTCATTTCTTAGCCATTAAGTATTGATTTTTGACCAAATCTGGTCATTTCTTCCTCTTCCTCCCCAGCCACTACTTGAACCACTCCAGCCACTTCTATACTTCTATCAACTCCTTTTATCCATATCTAAGAGTTTCTAAGTGGTAGAACTCAATTTCGAGCTCAAGAAAGCAAGATAGGTCCAAACTAGTTAAGATAATTCTACTAGTTCTCTTTCTTAGGTTTTGTTTTCTTATTTTTATTCTCCACTTGATACCACTTAAATAATGATTCCTCTAGGTCCTCTTGAGTCTTAAGATAAATTTCTAAGCCTTAGAAATCAGTTTTGTGGAAGAAGAAGGCAAGAGCTTCAACAAAGGTTCAAACTAGTCAAGGTGAGCTTTTTATGGAATTTAGAATTAGTAATTTATTTCTATTGCTTTAGCTCTTAAATCAAAGCTTTTATTTGATGAATAAAGGTCCTAGAAAACCTTACATATAGCTGGAACCAAAGAATTTAAGTAGAGGATTAAAGTTAGTCTTAAATCCCCAAAGTTTGCTACTTATGGGTTCAAGTGTTTCTATTGCTAGAATAAGTTCTCCATACTTGTAATCTGATTTTATAAAATTAAAATGTATATTTTATTGATCCCATTATGAAAATATATTTGTTCTGTTGCTGTTTGTGATAATAGAAAAGTGCAAAAGTGTTTTTAAACTTTGTCTAAAACGAAATGAATTTAAGTGTACCTAGGTTGCTCTAAATGATCCTCTTTGAGTTGTATATGTGGGAATCGGCTTGTTGATTGTTATTGCAGGTCTTAAACCATAATTTTAATCATGTGGGGCTGTCCTAAAAATAGGGAAGGTGCTGTTCAAATATTTATAAAACCAAATGGTACTATTTAGAAGCAAATGGACTAGTTTTAATGAAAACAGATGACATTTTGGTTCATTTTGTGATTAGGCTTCCTTATTTTGTAAAAGTTGTGATTCGGTCTTGTGCTTGTTTTCTTTTAGTATTTTACATTGTAGTGATCATTTTAGTAATAAAATTGACATCAGGTCTTCTACACACCTTGCCACAGAGAATACTGACCCTTTCCACTATCTTTTCTACCAGACACAAGGTAAGTAAAGATTTATTTTAACTGCATCACAAGAACAATAATAGATACAAGATGTTTTGCTACATGCTTATGTGTATTATTTCAATTATATGTTATTTATATTGTTGTTGTAAAATTTATGGAAACATAAGCATGACATGATCATTTAAGCATAATTTTCAAGGAAGTTTTCTAAGCATTAGATTTAAAGTAGAACCATTGTATTGATTTTATGAGATATGTTTTAAGTGCATTGTTTAGTCTATTTGCGTTGGGTAGGTATGGATTGTACATGCGTCCCTCCCACATAGGTAGGTACGGCCTACCGACTGCCAGGACTGAACATTGTACTATAAGTTATGTGAGATGCATTATCTAGTCGGTCTGCGTTGGATAGGTATGGTTTGCATTGGCCATGTGTTTTCTTCCAACATAGATGGACATGACCTACCGACTGCCGCGATTATGTAGTGTACTCAAGGAACCTATAAAGAAATGTTTTCTAAGAAAAGTGCATCAAAATGAAAAGTTATGGAGGAATGAGTACAATGGGAATTTCAATGAAGTTTATGCATGAAACATGTTCACGAGCATGCATGATCTTTACTTACTGAGCTTTAGCTCATTTAGTTTCTATGATGCAGGTAAGCAAATATATGATGTATACAGTTGATGGTTGGCTAGCACGCTTTCTTATCGCCACGATTATATAGATGTAAACAAGTTTGACTTATGGGCAGTGTTTTTTTTGTATTTTAATATTTTGGTGTGATGTAAATATCATTACAGATGGCAAGATAAATGGATAAGGACTTTTTGATTATACAGTTTTTAAAGAAACTTTCAGAAAGTAATGCCACACAGGTTCTTTTGTTTTAGAGTTTAAAAAGTTTATATTGGCCCAAATTTTTGCACAAAACTAAAGTTATGATTTATAAAAGAGTAATGCTTCCTAGTTTGACCTACATAGCCATATAGTTAAGCTAGGGGGTGTTACAGTTGTGGTATCAGAGTGGAAGTTTAATCATTTCTGAAGACTGCCTATATATGTATGATCATGCGACAGAATGCTCAGTCAACCAATAAGTCTAATTAATTGCATACGTGCACTTTATTTTGTTATATAAATTTGATGCACACATTATTATTGGCTATTATGTTTATTTGTAAGCAAAGGGCTATTGTATAGGAAATTATGCCAAGAGGTAGAAGTCAGACTAGCCAACAGAGGGGTGATCAAGATAATGAAAAAGATAATACTATACATCGATTAGCTGAATTAGAGAGACAAGCTCAACAAATAGGAAGGCTTATAGAACGAGATCAAAGGAGAGAGGAACAATTACCAGTACAAGTTGTAGCTAGACAAAAAAATCATGAACCAGCTTCTGAAAGGTTTAGGAAGAATAAACCTCCAGCTTTTAAAGGTGAAACCGATCCATTATTAGTTGAGGAGTGGATTCGGAGTTTGGAGGGTATTGTTGATTACATAAGAACCCCTGAGGAGGAGAAAGTTTCTTGTGCTACTTATATGTTCCAAATGGATGTCAGGCATTGGTAGGATTCCATAAAGTCAATCATGATGTTAATAGATTGACTTGGGAGAGATTCAAGGAAATCTTTTACAGGAAGTACTTTAGTGAAGCTCATCGACTTGCAAAAGTGGCTGAGTTTACTAATTTGAGGCAAGGTGGCATATCTGTGTGTGACTATATAAAGAAATTTGATGAGCTATCCCGCTTTGCTCCTCATATGGTGAGTACAAACGAGTTGAAAGTAAATTAGTTTCTATAGGGTCTTAAAGCAAAAATATATAGAGATATTAAGATGTCTACAGGAAAAGGTGTACCTTACACAAAAGTTGCAGAGAAAGCCTTTGAAGTTGAACTAAAGGTGGTAAAGGTACTAGAAATTAGAAGAAACATAAATATGGCGAGGAAGAATGCAAATTTTGGAAAATGTACTCAACCAGGGTTTAATGGCGGTAAAAGAATTTCCATATGGTCAGGAACAAAGGCAAGATTCTTCAAAATCCCCAACAACAGGACAACAAATAAAATAAAATTTGAATCAGAAAGTTACTTGTTCTAAATGTGGAAAGCCTTATAAAGGTGAATTCCTTTTTGTTAGTAGAGCGTGTTGTACCCGTGGCAAGACAGGACATTTTTCTAGAGATTATTCCTCCACCTCTGGTGAACAAAAGAAAGTTTCACCTCGTGTATTTACTATGACTACGACAGATGCTGAGGTTGATCTATTAGTTGTAGCAGGTGAGATCTCTATCGTTGATATCTTCACAAATAACTTAATAGATTCAGGAGCTACACATTCATTTACATCACCAGCATATGTGAGAAAATTAGGTAGATCACCTGAAACTTTGAATTTAAAATACTGTGTAACTATTCCATCTGAGGAAGTGTTATATTCTGGTCATGTTTTGAGAACATGTCCAATACAGATAGATGGTAGAGAGTTGTAGGTAGACTTAATAGTGTTGGATATGTAGGATTTTGAGGTGATTTTGGATATAGATTGGTTATCTAAGTATCATGCTAGCATTGATTGTAATGGTAAGAGAGTACCAATTATTTCAATGATAAAAGCAAGGAAGTTACTTGAGAACGGATGTATTGGTTATCTAGCAAATGTAATGGATACTAGAGAAAAACTTAGGACGAAGGCACAAGAACTACCAATAGTTAATGAATTTCTAAAGGTATTCCTAGAAGATTTACCGAGATTACCACCTGATAGAGAGATAGAGTTTGCTATTGACTTGCTATCGGGCATTGCTCCTATTTCTAAAGTACCATATAGATTGGCTCCAGCAAAGTTGAAGGAATTAAAGGCACAATTATAGGAGCTTTTGGACAAGGGTTTCATACGTCCAAGCTTTTCACCATGGGGTGCTCTAGTGTTATTTGTAAAGAAGAAAGATGGAACTATGAGGCTTTGTATTAATTATAGAAAGTTAGATAAGATTACAATCAAGAATAAATATCCACTCCCTAGAATTGATGACTTGTTTGATCAGTTACAAGGTGCTTCAGTATTTTCCAAGAATGATTTAAGATCGAGATACCATCAACTGAAGATTAAGGAAGAAGATATTCCTAAGACAGATTTTAGGACGAGATACGAACACTATGAGTTTTTAGTGATGCCCTTCGGTTTAAGTAATGCCCCAGCTTCTTTTATGGATATGATGAACAGAGTATTTAAGGATTTCTTAGATAGTTTCGTTATAGTGTACATTGATGATATTTTGATCTACTCACGCTCAAGGGAGGAGCACATGGAGCATTTGAGAACAGTTTTGAGGATCCTAAAAGAAAAGCAGTTGTATGCAAAGTTTAAGAAGTGTGAGTTTTGGTTGGAGAAATTTATCTTCCTTGGTCATTTAATGTCTGGAAATGGTATTTCTGTGGATCCAACGAAGGTTGAAACTGTAAGTAATTGGTCAAGACCTACAAATATTTTAGAGATTCGTAGTTTCTTGGGATTAGCTGGCTCTACAGAAATCAGCAACAACTTTTACTCCTACTATTACCTCCACTCAATAATCTAAACATAATTTTTAGTATTTGTACACTTGATCAATCGCTCAATTTCGTGGTCCCAGTCCTAGTTCATCATTTCTGCCTAAAGCTAGTAGTAAATATGAACTATTTACATGCTTGCATCACTGTGATAGGCTAGTTTTTACACATGCAAGGAGTCAACTATATAAGTGTTTAAGCTAAGCTTTCTTTCTCCTCTCTTTTATTTTCTTCCATGCATTTTATATGTTTTACAAATAAAATAGTTGATCACTCGCACATTAGTACCTGATTCTGGTACTATGACTAAAATCTTGTGCTTAATGTCTAAATCTAATCAAGCTCGTTTCAATGGCCGATCAAGTCATTGGTCACCATTGATGGGAGCAACATTTTCGTTGTTGAAATCATCATCAAATCACAAGTATTTGATTTTAAATTTTCATTGCATTTTTAGGAACTTTTGAAAATTGAACCATTCAAAGACCCTATTAACTATGTTCGTGGAAGTTTCTTTAAATTTTTATTAGCATAACAGTTAGCTCTGTTTATTATTATTATATTTAATTTTTAATATCTATCTTTGTATATTTTAGAATTTTAGCAATTTTCAACTCCTTCAGTTACCAAGTGATATTTATGTTTTTCAACTAGATTAACTACATGCCTGCATAAATGTGCGGGAGTGAAGAATGTGCAGATTTGTTGTGGGATAAAGTTAGATATTAGGTAGCTATTTGGTTACATGATGTAAAAGATTTCAATAGTCTTCCCTTCTCAGTGAATGTTAGGGGCTGGAGTCCTTTGTTGTAATCTCTGTTTCTTGTGGATAGCTTACCTACTTTGTAATAGTTTTCATTCTTAATATAATTTTTTTTCTTATCAAAAAAAAAAACTACATGCCTACATAAATAACTTACCTAAGAGTTTTATGCTCAATTATGCTATATTATGCTTTCTTAATCTTTTGAGTATCATATAATTAAACACATATTTCTAAAGTATAAAATTTACCACGAATATACATGAAAGGCGACTCTGCTAGGGATGACCAAGGAAGAATAGTTCTTGTTAGTTTTCATAAAGTTCTATTTGTATGTTCATTTGTTTTAAAAAAAATCACCATTATCACTTGCATATAAGTGTTCTAGAATCTCTAGCTTCTTTTCCTAGCATCAATCCTCTCTATGCTTAAAAGAGAGAAGAATGGTGAATACTCTAAATCCACCTCCACCTCCCCGTTTTCCACCACACCACCTTTATCGCCTTCTGGTTCTGTAACTCTTGTTCAACAGAGTGACTAAATGAGCCAATTTTTAGCCATGCTGAGGTCTTTACAGCAGGAAA
Source organism: Parasponia andersonii (assembly GCA_002914805.1). Classification (NCBI taxonomy): domain Eukaryota; kingdom Viridiplantae; phylum Streptophyta; class Magnoliopsida; order Rosales; family Cannabaceae; genus Trema; species Trema andersonii. Next base: position 1,166,911 of record JXTB01000049.1, read on the forward strand.
CGACAACTTTGAAGAGTAGGAAAGCAATGAACAATGGGAATAATAGCTCCAGTTCTCACGCTGCTCCTTCTGTTCACATTGAGTAATCCAAACTAGGACTCCTAACGTAGTAGTAGCACCACCAGTTGCTCATGCCACATAAGTTGCTCCTTTGAATGCCATTGTTGTAACTGTTTCAGGTACAAGCAGTGAGTATTGCACTAAAGATGAATCGTAGAAATGATGAGACCTGGCTCAACAAATAAGAATTTAAAGAAGATCGATTTTCAACCACATTATCCATCTCATATCTTGTCAAAGCCATATTCCAAGGATTATGTCAGTCTTAGGATAAGGACTTTTAATGGTAGAACAGGAAATGTTAAGAAGCATTGGTTGGTTTCAGTGATGATATAAGAGCTTATGTTGATGATGAAGAGCTAAGAACGAAGGAATTTTCTAAATCCCTTACTGGAAGAGCATATGATTGGTTCATTGATCTCCCTGCCAATAATGTTAAAAGTTGGCAAGAAGTAGTGTCAACTTTCTGTATTAAGGTCTTTGTGGCAGAATCAAAATGTACATTTGCTAATTTTTCCTCAGAATTCCAAAGAGAAAAGGACTGTTTGGTTGCATTTGTCAATAGGATTTAAGAAAAGACATTAGATTGTTAGGACTCAGTCACTAAATAACAAATGATAGATATGTGCATTAAGAAGATGGACGCCGAGTGTAGGCTCTATATCATGAACCATGTGATTACTAATTTGCTGAGTTAATGGATCTCGCAGAGCAAACTATACGAGGGATCAACCGGACGGCCTTCGTTGATTGGATCCAGCTGGAGCCCAAGCCAAAAGACTTCACAACTCCGACTTTCAGACCGTTCGAAGGAAAGACCAAGCACGTGCCAAGTCAACCGAAGTATGCCTGGGCACGGTGGCTAGCACGTGAGATGAATACACCGAGGTTAACGGCTGTCGTACATGGGCACGCACAAGTGATGCGTGCCAGCACGGTGACTAGAGTACATGGGCACCCACAAGTGGTGTGTGCTAGCACGGTGGCCACCACGTGAGAAGAATACATCGAGGTTAACGGCTGCTATCCGTGGGCGCAAGTGATGTGGGCGGGCGTCTCGTGCTAGCCGCATTGCTAGCACGTGCCAAGTCAACCGAGGTTAACGGCCACTATCCTTGGGCACAGGTGTTGCAGGCAGGTGCCACATGCTAGCAAGCTCACTAGCACATGCAAAAAACTGTTGAGGTTAATGGTTGTTATACCTGGGCACGCACAAGTGACACGGGTCACCCGTACTTGGGTGATGGTGGCTAGCACGTGCAAAAACTGTTGAGGTTAACGGTTGCTATACCTGGGCACGCACAAGTGACACGGGTCACCCGTGCTTGGATGATGGTGGCTGGCACGTGCAAAAACTATTAAGGTTAACGGTTGCTATACCTGGGCATGCTGCCAAACATAACTCTTCCTCGACAAATAACACTTTGAATAAACCTTTTTCCAAATGAAAGGAAAAGAGAGGTATCTATAGTTGAAAAATCCAAAAAGAATCCACCACATGTTCCACTAGAAATACCCATGAAAAGGGAGAAATTGGAAGATTCGGTAAAAGCTTGGCTCGAGGATGGAGCACTAAAAGACTTTCCTATGGATAAGCCTCCAACTCAAGAAGAAAAAAGGAATCTAAAGTTTTTTGTACCATAAGAAAGTGATGCATTCAACAGCTGATTGTTATGTTGTTAGAAGATTATATTACTCTAAAGTGAAAACTCAAGAAGCTGATACCAATCCATTTCAAAATATAAAAAAAGAAAATGCAAGTCATGACATGCACTGCGGCGAAAAGATATTGAATCGAAAGAAAGGAGAAAAGAAAAAGTCAATGAAGTTGAAGAGTATGATGTCAACACAGAATTTCTGGTAAAGTCAAAGGTATTCAAGACCATATTTGACACATTGAAATTTAGTAATGAAGCACGGAACAAAGTTGCTCAAGCTATCCTAGATGTATCAAATGAGTATGGCCTTCAATATTGTATGGCTGGAAAAGCTTCGAGAAAAATGTCAAGACAACAAGAGGATACCATAAACTTCTTAAGAAAGGATTCTCAAGATCTGAATTTCAGCCACAACATACCCTTGCATGTGGAAGCTATGGTAAATGATTTGAAGTTTAAAAGGGCACTTGTAGATAATGGATCTTTAGTCAATATAATGCTTTGGCAGACTTTTAAGATAGTTGGAATTCTTGAGAACAGGTTTGTAACTCAGGCAACTTCGTCGGTTACTTTTGCCTCAAATGTCTATGTTATAAAGGAGCATGTTAATTTTGACCTATAAGTTGGGCCCATCAGAGCTCCAATAAAATTCTACGTATTGAAGCTGAGGTATCCTACCATTTATTACTAGGGAGGCCCTAGATTCATCATTATTATGTGGTGCCTTCCACGTCGCACAAATGCCTTAAGGCAATAAAAGGAAAGAAAGAAATTCTGATTAAGAAAGAAAAGAGAAGTGCTTATGAATTAATGAAAATAGTAGTAGAAAAGAGAAAGTTTGAAGAAGTAAATCCAAAAGAAATAGAAAGGATTGAGACAATCTCATTGTCCTGGGATAAGCTGTAAGATGAGCTAAGGAATACTCGAAGGAAACTCAAGAAAGTAAATCTAGAAGGAGAAGAAAAAGCAACCTTTATTACTAAAGAATTTGAAATAACTTTGATAAACTTATCGAAGAAATACAAAGATGTTTTTGCCTAGGCATAAGAAGATATGCCAGGGCATAACACTAAGTTGATCACTCGTAAATTGGCGGTCAACCCGACTTTAAAGCTCATATAGCAGAGTGCTAGAAATTTCAGCAACCATATTCAGGCTCAAATGAAAAAGGAATTGGAGAAGTTGATAGGGACAGGGTTTATTAAACCTTGTAAACACAATGTGTGGCTGGCTAATATTGTACTAGTAAGGAAAAAAAATGGATATATCCGAATCTATATAGATTTCAAAGATCTTAACAAGGCTTGTCCAAAGGATTATTTTCCTTTATTTAATCTAGACATGCTTATTAATGCTACAACAAATCATGAGATGTTTTTATTTATGGATGTCTAATGGGTACAATCAAATTAAAATGGATTTAAAAGATGCTGAGAAAACTAGATTTGGCATTCGAAGAAGAATCCTCTCAGATAATGGAACACTACTTATTAGCCAACCATTTGAGCTACCATTAGAAGAATATCAAATGTACCATGGGAAATCAACAAGGTATTATCCTAAAAAGAACAGAACAATGGAAGCTTTCAACAAAATATTGAAAGCCATCTTAGGGAAAATGTCTAATGAGGCATCCATCTCTTAAGATGACTATTTGCCCCTTCGCAATACCCGTATGTTCTGATGATTTTCGTGTTGTTCTTTCGTTTGAGGTAAAAGGAATCAGATACGAGCAAAAGTTGTGCTGCCCATAAAAATCAATATTCCAACTACCAAAATGACTCTGTCAACAAACAGAGATGAATGTTCCAGAGAATTTGATTTGGAAGCTTTAGAGGAAAAGAAGGATAGAGTCCAAAAAACAAGTCGTAGTCTATAAAAGAAGAATTACACAGGTTTATAATAAGATCATCAAACCCAGAATTTTTCAAGAAGGAGATTTTGTTCTAAAAGCTATCGATCATATGCCATGAAGGGCTTGTATACTCCTAAATTCACTCCAAGGTGGGAACGACTATTTGAGATGATGAAAGTCAAGCCATTGCACTCTCAAGGGCCTGGAAACAGGTAAGATTTTATCTCCTACTAATTTGAAGTATGTGAAGAAGTACTACTTGTAATGGACAAAAATCCATAAATATGGGATCTCTATTGGTATCAAATGATCGTGCCTATTCTCAAAACCTGAAATGTACACGTCTTAGTTTTGGATTTTGTGATCAGAATTGCTAATTTGCATCTTGCCTGAGAATTAATTTGTTTTCAATAACACATGGGAAAATATAACTGATCATATTAGTGCTTGACCTAGCGGTTTTAGTGTTAGTCATAAAATGCATTTTGATTTTAGTTCCGTTATAAAAAATCCAAAGTTTTATCCTGTGATTTTTAGCATTTCAATTGCTTAATACCTTATGAATTCCCTATGATGTATTTTATGTTTTATAACATTATTGAAATTTATATAAGTCCTTTGATTTAGGTACATTCCTTCATATCAAAATTTATATCCAAACTGTTTGATTGATTTGGTATATGACTTGAACTCAAAGTTGCTTGAGAAGCAGCTTTAGTAAGTCTCTTATTCTAGTATACAAACAGAATATTTTTAAGTTTGCTTGAAATTAATGATTTCAGTTGTGCCCTTTTCTTTTATGTTCACTTACTTAATCTTGTGATCACTTGGAATACAATCTTGTCATAGGGTCTTAACGATTAAATAGAGCTTGTTCTCTGAATTTGCTTATGTTTAGCATGGTNAAAAAAAAAAAAAAAAAAAAAAAAAAAAAACAGGGTAGTATTATTTTAGGGGTTGATTGATTGCTGGTATTTAGGATATTGACACCCTATAACCTGTTTTATATCAAAGGGATTCTAAAGCAATGGCTTTATGTACGAAAACACAAGACATTGCTATTGTTTACAAGCAGAAAGAAAAAGCTAAAAACCAGGTGGTGTTGCTGGTTTTGAGCCACGGTTTCAGGATAAACCCAGTGAGGTGGAAGTTGTAGAAATTATCTCAGGATGATTTGTGAAATCCAGAGAATAATTCAGCAATTTTAGAAAGGTTTTGGCAACAACAGCTTGGCACTTGGTAGAGCTATCTCTCAACCATTACAGAATGTTTCTATGTCCTTTACTGTAATCATTACTTCTCTAGCTTATAAATAGAGCTTCATTATTCAAAATAAATAAATAAATAGAGTTGAAAACCCCCTATAAACGGCAGAGAAACTCCTCAGACCTTTTGGCTTGTCCTTTTTCTCACATTCTTCTCTCTAGTTTTTTTGTTCCTGGTTCTGAAACTTTGCAGAATTCAGCAACCACTTTTACTCCTAGTATTACCTCTACCCGATAGTCTAAAGATACTTTTTAGTATCTGTACACCAAATCTATCACTCAATTTCGTGGTCCTAGTCCTAGTTCATCGTTTCAACCTCAAACCAGTAGCAAATATGAACTATTTTCGTGCTTGCATCATTGTGATCAGCTAGTTTTTATACATGCAAGGAGTCAGCTATACGATCTGATCATCTAGCTGATAAGCCTTTAAGCTAAGCTCCCTTTCTCCTCTCTCTGATTTTCTTACATGCATTTTATATGTTTTACAAATGAAATAGTTGATCAATCACACATTAGTACCTGATTCTAGTACTATTACTAGAATCTTGTGCTTAATGTCTTTAAATTTAATCAAGCTCGTTTCAACGGCGATCAAGTCATTGGTCACCATTGATGAGACCAACATTTTCATTGTTGAAATCATCACAAGTATTTGATTTTAAACTTTCATTGCATTTTGAAGAACTTTGTGGAAATTTAGCCATTCAAAGGCTCCATTTACTATGTTCATGGAAGTTTCTTTTAATTTTTATTAGCATAACAATTTGCTCCGTTTATTATTATTATATTTAATTTTTAATATATGTCCTTGTGTATTTTAGCATTACAGCAGTTTTCAATTCCTTTAGTTACCAAGTCATATATATGTTTTTCAACTAGATTAACTACCTGCTTACATAAATAACTTATCCTAAAGTTTTATGCTCATTGACGCTATATTATATTTTGTTAATCTTTTGAGTACCATATAAGTAAATGCATACTTTCAGAGTTAAAAATTTACCATGAACATGAGGTTTTGGTGTTAAACATACCGATGGATGCTGGTGGTCTGGTAGCTGCTGGATGATCTGGTAATGGACTTAGTCTAACTAACCCATGACTTCTTCTATTGGCGATATGGTCTAGTAGCTGTTGGACGATCTGGTAATAGACTTGGTCTAGCTACCCCATGACTTCTATCGGCGATATTTCCCTTGCCATTTGTGGTGCTAGTGAAAGGGCTGGCTGGTACAGCAAAGCCTAGTTCATAGTCGGTGAAGGAAATGAAAGATTAAGGAGAACAGTAGATGAAGAAAGAAGGGATCTCGAACTGTTGCTTTATCTTCTTAATCAAAACTGATAGGTGCTCCACCTACCAAATTAACTTGGCCACCCATTTAAGAAATGAGTCAAAATCATTCTAACCAAAACACGAAAAATCTAAAGACACAACTAATTAAAAATACAGAAAAATGAAACATCAATACCAAAATACAACAGTGATTAAACTAAAGAAAGCCGCTAAATCACATAACAGAATAGTAAGAATTTTTTCCAAAATAAAAACTAAAAAAAATAGACAGATTGGATTAAGAACCAAAATACTTACTTAAAACCCAACTGCAATACACGCAAAGAGAATAAAGGAAAAATGTAAAGCTATACAAATCATGAAGCACAAAAACAAAAAACAATGATTCTTGACTGAAAATCCAATGCGTGCAAGGAACCAAAGAGGAACGAACCCTAACAACCATAACATGTGAGTGAAAATAAAGAGAGTTAAGCCTGAACAGGAACCACGGGAACTAAAAAGAATCATGCCTAAAATTAGACAAGAAGCGTAAAAACATGGCTAAAAAGATTCGTGCCTAAAATACACAAATGATGTAAAGCCTTAGAAATCAACAAGCGTAAAAACAAAAATAAAATTTATGATGCCATATTAGTTGCCTACACAAATATAATTACTTAATAAGACTAAAAAATAAGTTACCTTGAATTTACAAACATACAATAAAAGCTAATTGATAAGAGATCTTTTTACAGTAAAAAATAAAAGATAAAAGTATAAATTAACAAAAATTTCTATAGTAGAGCTAGAAAACTTCACTCTCTTCATAGAAGAAAAGTAGGAAGAATAACAAAACAGAAATGAGTAATTAAGAAACTGCATTTAAAAGAATTGTTTGCTTACCAATCCAAGTAATACAACCTGAACAACAAGACCAGCAAGCACATTTTATTATGTTTTCTGTTCCTATCTTCATTTTCATTTTCTTCTTGTGTTTTCTTTTTTTTTTTCCTTCGTTCTCCTTTCCTTTCTCTTTCTTTTTCTTTTTCTTTTCTTTCTCCCCTTTTTTAGTATTTTTAATTCTCTCCTTTCTTCCTTTCATTTCATTCTCTCTGTTTGCATTCACCCTTTCTTCCTGCACCAAATAAAGACTGGAAACTAGACCTAAAGCATCCACTGAGTTTGTATCTGTAAGAAAGAGAAGAAATATCAAATCAGCAACATCGTTTATGAAAACAATTCAAAGAAATTTAGAGGCTCAAAGACTTAATAGCATTGAATATGTATAAGCTATCTTTAAGTTTCAATAAAAGCACGAGGATATGATTGATAAAGCATGTAAAAGACAAACTTTAAATAACTAAATTGCTTAAATACTATATTTTATCAAAAAGAATCAAGTTAGCAGTACACAATTAATATCCATAATCTTTATACTCTGGAAAAAATTAAACAAGGAAGCAATCCAACACTTAACACTGCAAAATATACCCTAAGTACATTTAAAGTTAGCAGAGAAGTCCAAATTTAAAATTATTAACAGGCTCAATTAACATGTGCGCTTGCAAGTGTACAATAAACATTATAACATCCCCTTATACGGTGGTGTTAAGAAGTTGATGATTGTTTAGTACAAGGCAATAGGCAACTAATGACTTTTTTTCAAAAGGGAAACAAAAAAATAGTAATAATAATGCAAAAGAAGAAATACTTGACAAAAAGAGGAACCAGAAAATGAAAAAGAATCTCCTTACATAAACTATCGACGACATCAACAAAGCCACCATACAAGAATGCATGAACATGACTACCAATAGTTAAAAATGTTTCAACTAGCAACAATTGAGTAAAAATGAAGTTTAGTTCAAAAAATTTCCACTGCGTTAATACTGAACATTGTAGCACAAGAATGAACATCAATAAATAAATAAATAAAAGGGGTCATGAAAACTACTCAATATATGCCAAAAGGACGGTTCGGGTTTGAGAAAAGTTGTGTAACTACATAAAGTGCAATTACTACCTTTGTCAAACCATAATTTGATTTAAAAAGGAAGATTTACCATCACTGCACATTGGCCAGCCAAGGGAGAAAAAAATAAAATGACCTGAAAAGGATACAGAATATAAGAATTAACTTGAGAGAAAACCTAAAATCAACAAAGTTTAATCCACCAAACTAGAAATACTCATTTAGGTCATCAAAATTGCAGTATTGCACCAAGCTGAACTTTAAGGCATTGTCCGTGTTTGTGATACGACATACCTTTATAATAACACAATAAAAAGGTGTTACAACAGTATGCAAAAGGGCCTCATCATTCCCACTGTAAGAAAACTGGTCAATAAACCATATAGTTCATATGTCGTCTGAACATATAATATATATATATGCATATATATAGCTTTTTTTTTAT
>JXTB01000049.1:1177320-1192419 GCA_002914805.1 Parasponia andersonii
TCCCCGGTAGATCCTCCAAGACATAGGGGTCACTACACCTTAGCAGATTACTCAAGGCTAGCTTTCACACACAATACCTGGTAGCCCTCTCTGTCCTTGCATGCATGCTCACTCGACAATAACCAAAGACACTAGCTTTCACACAGACAAAATGGTAGCCCTATTCTCTAGTAGATCCTCAAAGACATAGGGGTCACTACACCTCAGCGGATTACTCAAGGCTAGATTTCACATATAATACCTAGTCACTCTCTTTGTCCATTGTGCCAATTACTTTGCAAACCTTGAAAACCGTAGTTAAGACTTGAAATTGACTTGGGGTCATCAAAATGATATCTCTTAAGCTAAACACATTACAAAGATGTCTAAATAAGAAGAAAAGGTTAAACAAATTATCATGACTTAAAAACGAATGTGACTAGTCTCATTTCTAGCAAATATATATTTAAGCTCAAACAGAGTGTATGATTCAATATGCAAAGGATGACTATGATCATGAATAGACCCAACAAGGCTAAACAATTTTTTTAAAGGAAAAAATAAAAGAAAAAACAAGCAAGACTAAGGTAGAAGTGCAAATATGACAATGAGGATAAAAAAAATAAGACATGATCAAACATTGCAAATATCTAGTGCTTCGTTTCCTAAGTCTCTCAAACTTAGGAGCATCTAGTGCCTTCCTAAACACACCAACAAGTTATCAATATGAAGTCCCTTGATAAACAAGTTTTGTGGAAGCTCATCACAAAGTTCTTTTGTAACTTTTGGCTAAATGAAAGAAAGGTCATAAAAATGATTTACCTCTCTTACATACCTAATCCTTGAGAGTGTGATGAATATAGGATCTTCAACGACTATTGAGGATGCATTTGCCTTTTGTTTGGTGCCTTTTCTAAGTAGATAGTTTATTATCCACATTACCATGTCATTCTCCTCATTTGTTGCAATAGACTGAGAAAATGCAGAAACTCCATTAGTATCAAGTTGTAAGCTTTCTATGTGATCTTCTTGTACAAACTCTTCAAATGTCCATTCATACCGAGTTACAACCTTTCTATGTGATCTTGTACAAGCTCTTCAAATATCCATTCATACCGAATTTGTTTGGAACCTGGATGAATATACACTATGTTAATAACAAAGCAATATATATGTACAACCTTTGTCCTACATCCTATTACTACTAATCCATTAGTAGTAAGTGATATAACTAATGGATTAGTAGTAAGTGATCCTCTTGTACAAGCTTTGCAAATTTTTTCCATAACTTATATCAAGTTTGTTTGGAACCTGGTTGAATTTTTACCGTTTTATGACAAATAATTCAAATGCACAACCTTGTCCTACATCTTTTTAGACACTTTTAAAACTACTATTCAATATTGTTGTGGCTATTTCTTGCAAAATACAAGTTTTTCTTTCCACCTCTCTGATCTACTTTGGAGTCTTGGGAACAAAAAGCTCATGAGGAATATCACAATTATCTCAAAAATCAGCACATAGAAAATTTTCAAATTCACCTTCAAGTTCACAATCAAATCTAGAAATCTTCATGCTATTGCAACTTTCTTCATTTTTTTAGCTTTATGCACATTTCTTTGAAAACATGAAATGCATCTTATTTTACTTTAACAAATGCAAACCAAAAATATCTTAAACACTCTTCAACAGATATAGAAATATACCTTTTTCCAGTTGTACTTCCTATATGCAGTCTCCACTAACTCCATAAGAAGAAGAAATTAATTGTTGCCGCTGAGATTTTATTTGAAAGAGAAAAGAAAACCGTTCAACCTTGCAGTTGGGATCTTTTAATCTCAAATTCAAAACAATTCATCCAAAATTATGGTTTTCTCCAATTGAATGCAAAGGAATTGACACAAAAACAATAATCGTAGAGAATTCAAAAAGGCTTGTACATGGACACTAGTGAATATTTTCACACTTTAAATGAAAATGAATATATTTCTAAAATCGTCCATTGTTTTTCTTAATTTCTAGTTTTTTGTTTCATGTTTGAGGAAACAACGTACATGAACACACATATACACAAAAAAATTTAAAAATAATAATAATAATAAAAGAAGAAGAAATGATTCTATGACTTTAAATAACGTAATATCATAAAAACTAAACACAATTAATGAAAGAAAAAGAGGGTCCAACAATAATGTTTGAAATCAAAGAGAGAATTAACTTATGTATATATATATATATATATAGACATGTACCTCTTCATAATTGTTCTGACCATTCGGAGCTTGAATTCCCATGGCTCCCCTGGAGATTTATTTGTGACTGCATGAAAAATTTCCTTTAGTGCTACCCTCTCAAACTAACGTGTTGTAACAAAAATACACTATGGAAATCTCTTAGGCTCTGTTTGGAACCCAGATTTTGAGTGAAAAAAAAAATGGAAGGAAAAGGAAAGAAAAAAAATTGAGGAAAAAATTTTTTTTCTTATGTTTAAAAGTGAAGGAAAATATGGAGGAAAAAAATGACTCCTACTTAATTTTTTTCTATTGTTTGGTAATTGAAAAAAAAAAATTTATTGTACTAATTATGTACAATAAGCTATACTATATAAAGTAAGGTCATTTTTTTCACATATATATATATATATTGTTACAGTGCTCTCAAATTGTCTCACAGGTGCCTCATTTCTAATATGTTTGTTTCTTCATCTTCTTCTCCAAGATCCATAAGCAATTGATGCCATCGGAGAAGGCACGCACACACAAGTTGTCTCACGGGTGCCTCATTTCTAACACAACAGTTCCTGCTTTTTATTGCTGCAAATTTTATATGATTTGGTTTAGTGGACTGACCTAAGAATTGTAAAGCGTACCACTAAAATCATGACTATATATGCCCACAACTTTTAACACGTTTTGTCACCAATTTAAGAACAAAAATCACCTAAAAACTATGTTATACCCCTAACACATCACTAAAATGTTTTAAAGGCTAATGGAAAGGGTAGTCCGAAGTATTTAGTCAATACTCACCTTACATGTCTAAATCGATATCATATCAAAACATATTCATCATACAATGATTCAGGGAGAATATATAATGGTGTAGGTGTGGACAAATACATAAATGGTGTCTTTGTTGAGTTCATGAAAAATGGTCTCCTTTAGATGCTCCTCATTACTTGACTATCTAAAAGTTTTATATTAAGTCACCCATCTTTTCACACACTTCCAATAAAACAACCTCAAAGGAATTACACATATTATCTTAGTCTTGTAATATTGAAATCACATGAAATAATCCAATTTAGCCTAGTTATCTAACTTTCAAATCACACGTAATAATTCAATCCAAGGTTACCCTAAGCTTCATGTCTCCACCACTAATAAAGAACATGCATGTGCCGCCCTAACCAGCCTTTGATGCCTTACAAGCTGGTTATACCCCCATGACAATTTGTTCCAAATACCATGCGGTCCAAGTTTACTCACTTGATCCCAATCCCAATTTGGAGCCGCATAAAAGCCTTTATCAACATCCTTCTACCACAATCTTATTGAGAAACAAAATGGGCAGAAGCCAAATCCTCTTATTATGTTCTTTGTACCTCTGCATTACCCTAGCTTTCATCACTCATTGGTGACTAAGCATCTATGAACACTGGTGAGCCATTTTTCACAAAGCATGCATCCAAAGCAATCTAATTAATAAACTGAGTCATTGTTATTTAGCAAAGAAATAAATCAGTAAATGACTAAATCATAGCCTCACTGGCCAGAAAAGCTAATAAGAACAAATATTCCACTATAAAGTGAAAAGGGATCAAACTTATTGACGGTCCCAACCAGAGACAATTTACATGTTGAACATTTGACTCTTGTTCCTACAGGATATAACTCCCCTAGAACTACTAATATAGGAGAAATATAGTTCAGACAATCACTTCTGCAGTCTAAATATATCAACATGAAGTTTGGAAGTGATTGGAACCAAAGAACATTTTACCTTATCACTGTTTGTTGAGGTTAAAGAATAATGGTTCACACTTGGCACTCAACTTCGAGACACAACACACAATTAGGGACTAGACCAAAGGAAGGTGGATGACTAGACCAATAGAAGATGGATTTATTATGGCAGGACAGAGATGGTCATGCAAGTTCAATGGTTATTCATTTCAGAGTATTCAATGGTTCAATTATTATTACTTAAACATTTGGTGAATGCAACTTTTGGCTAGAAATCTTCTTTTGGTGAATGCAACTTTGGGCTAAATTTCTATGCAGATTTCTAGGACTAAGTAAATACAAAACAAGTATTGACACAAACAAGGAAGTACAAATAAAAGAAAGTTTCAAAAGTAGAAAGTCTAGCAAACAAGAAAGTATACTAAGCCCATTGCTGTCTCATTAGATCAAGACCGATGAGGAAACTATATGTATCCCAGAAAAAAAAAAGGATTTATCAATTTAGAAATATGAATAGACTAGTAATGGGACTTATCAATTTTTCAAACATACATTTATGAGTATGCTAGAGTGTTTCTAATTGAAGCATTTTCACAAACATGTAGACTTCATAGATCACAACAACTGCTTTCCAAATTATAACTGAGATCTTTCAAATACTTACTGCTTACATTGTTAAATCAACATTTTAGAATATTATATATGAAAAAACGAAAAAATAAATACCTCTGAATCTGATTCTTGGTTGTTTACAGTCCCTAATCTTGCACCCTGTTCAAATCAAAGCTAATTTTGATCATAATACATACTTCAATGGTGACTAAATTAGAGTTTTGCCTATGAATTGCCCTGAAACCTGAAACAATGCTTTTGAAATTACCTGATTGTTCACTAAATAAATTTCTGAACATTAACATTGGGATTTTTTTAGTCTTTAACGAATAAGAAACTGGTTCAAGCATGTGTAAATAGGAAAAAAAAAGGCATTAATTGGTTCAAACAAGTGTTAATAAATGAACCGTTCTAATTACAGGAAGAATAATTAGACAAGAAAATCCACAAAAGACTAACTGATTAGGTTTGGGTTTGAGTCTAAGGTGTTTTTCCTTTTATACCTAGAAGAAACAAAAATAAATATATGAGATGGAAGGGATGAGGTGAAGGAGCAGAGAAAAATTCTAGCGGTGACTCCCATCTCATGTTGGCTTCTTCGAGTGGCCAAAATAAACGAATTCTAAAATTGATTTTTTTTAAAAGGAACTCTAGGGTCTTATTCGAAAATAGAAAATTGAGGCTAAGGGAATGGGTTTCCAAGTGATCTAATATATTAAAACTGGGAGATGAAACCACAAGGAATAAGTTTGTAAGTTGTAACAGAGGAAAAAGAAAAAAAGAAAAGGGAAAAGAACTTAAATCCCAATTAAGGAAAGAAAATAAAAATCAAACATCGGATACAATACTAATACATAGCATTGATAAACCAACAGTTAGAAACTTAACAGGAAGAATAATTAGACAAGAAAATCCACAAAAGACTAACTGATTAGGTTTGGGTTCATATTAAACCAAACATTTTCTCCCAATTTTGTGAAAATCTAACAAAACTCATATCCTAAAAATTCATATTCAGACTTGAGGAGGAGTCGAAAATAGAAGAGAAGGAGCAATAAAATAGAAAATGGGTGATGGGTTTGATATGAAAGCTGATAAAGGAAAAAGAAAAGGGTCCTGGGATTTCACTCACCCGTGAGATCTGTTGAGAACATTGCATCGTATTCTACATTGTTCCAGGGGTCTGGTTTTGGGCTTTCTCTAAAAAATAATGCCGAAGAAGAAGTAGCAGAACCTGATGTCTCCATCTTCGGTGCTCAATCGTCAAGCGAAGCGAAACCCTAGGTTTCAAAACCAACGGAACATTGAAAAATAGAGCCGTTGCGGTATTTTGGGTTGGAGGATAGAGGATTTTATTATCCCTCTTTCAATTTCCGAATATCCGATAATCTGAAGCAAATTACTATTTTATAAAGATATGTTTGTACTAGTGTAATGGCACGTGCCATGGGCACGTGACCCGTTATTCATCATACATAAAACTTTTTTTGTTATATTTTATAATATAAATAAATTTTATTTATTTTCTTTTTTACTGAATCCTTTTGTTCTTTTGTTCTAAATTTACTTTTTTTGTAACATTATTAAGTAAATATTACCTATATATATGTTCTAAAGACAAATTTACAGTTTTTTTCAGTCTTATCTAATTCTATTAGTATTAAATAAACAAAAGATAGCTTTTAGAGTAGAGATTAATTATTGCACAATTCAAATTACAAGAACTTATCTTTTGTCCGTTATGAAACAAAAAACTATAATATATTAAAAGGCAACCCTATAACTTTTAAGCCAAAAAAGTAACTCTATAATTATGTAAAAAATAGTCCAGTAAAATAAGAAATAATAATTTGCTAGTTTCTAATTTAATAGAACGAAAAAGACTATAGATATATTATTTTAGAATATTTCCAATTATACAAAAGTAATGTAATATACTCATTTTAATACTAAAATGGCTTTTCCCCATTCATTACTAGAGTCAATCATATGTGATGTTTAAAAAAAAAAAAGAGAGAGAGAAAACAATATGCCACAAAAAAACCGGGCAAAAGATTATGGGAAACATATAAGCATATTATATATCCTCTAAACTAAAATAGAACCTTAAAATAGGGACAATAATAGATTATGTACTTTTAATTGTCAATATATATTAAATTTTTTACTTTCATAGATTTAAAGTGGCTCAAACTTGAAAATTTTGAAAACATTAATTGGGAAAAAATATAAAGTTCATAATAAATTAACATGTCTCTTTATCATATTATTGTCTTTTATAATAAATATAGCGTACATTTATGAAGAAAAATTATGATAGAGAATAAATAAAAAAAGGTTAATGCTTTAAATAAATGAGACGCACATAAAATTTTATGTCTAAGAACTGAAAATAAAAGAGTTAAAAGGAGAAAGAAAAAATAAAAAATAAAAAACCAACCACAATAATCCTTTGATATAGCAAGCACCAAACTCTCCAATTATAAGCTTATAGCTCAAAAGTAATAAAAAATTATAAAGCAAAATGGTGAAGCGGGATAGGCAGGAATTGCACGCTTCTTAAAGCCATCCATGCTATTAATTTTATAGATATACTTCTTTTTATCTATGTTATTAATTTTATAGATATACTTCTTTTTGTAATATCAATCATTCTCAGGTCATAATGTCATATTATAACTCGCTTATATATAAAAAAAAATGTCATATTATAACTCTAATAAGATATTTTATGTTAGAATACTTTTTTTTCCCTTATTTACTCTTATTGTAATGTTACAGAAGTAAAAAGATTGCATAAAGTCAAATTTGTATTTGTAATTTTTTTTCTTCTATACTCGTATCAAACTCTATTAATTATCAATAAATCTTTTGAGGGTACGTTAGTCATTGCATAATTCAAAATGATATTATGAACTTATTTTTTTGTGTATTATAATTTTACCTCCTTTAAAATGTTTAGATATAGGAAATATAATACAATGAAACAACAGCCTCTAACTTTTAAACTGAATTTTAAATTAAAAAAAAACTATATATATTTCAAATAGTATAATTTTTTTCTAAGTATATAATTTATTACAACCTAATTCATTTAGCCCTTAAATCCATTATTTCACAGGAATTCCAATTCTTAATAAATTATAATTATACTCATTTTGATACGAAAATAATTTTCCTCATTCAACATTATAGCCTATTATATTAAGAGGAAGACATAAAAGAAGAAAAACAAATATACATGGAAAAAAAAAAAGAGAGAAAAAGAAACCAGATTAGAAATTACATAATTTCAACTCTAGTATCTTCCTATATTTTAGTAATAGATCTTACAAGGAGTCCTTGAGGGCTGAAAACATTTTAAAAATTCTTTACACTAAAGAAGAAGATCGAAGAGATGAATGGAGCGAAAGGGATGACAAAATCACATCGATTCAATTGGAGGATATGGTATATCGCCGAGACTCGACAGCAGTATAAAGCTTAGATCATGGTTTTTTTGTTTTTTTTTTTTGACAAAGACTTAGATCAAGGTTTATTTTATGGTCTTTGTTGTTTTATTTGATTTTGAGTTGTGTTAACCAAGGCCCAAATAATACCACGTGTCCTTGAGAAATAAACTGTCCTTAATAAATTGAGCCAAAAGAATAATGTTATCTCTATTGAAACATATAAGCAAGCTTCTTTTGGACACCTATGTATAAATAATTCTAAACAAAACATGAGTTTAAAAAAAAAAAAAAAAAAAAGAATTAGGCAGGTCAGAAAAAGGCCTGCAAAACAAATTTCATTGGCCTTTCTATAATACTAGATATATATTAGCACGTGTCCCGTTAATGTTAGTAAAAGTTATTTTTTTCCCAAACAAAGGATAGTTCCTAGCAATAAAATATAAAGTGAATCGCTAGTGTAGTAATGTATATAAATTTTTAATTGTATAAAATTATAATTTTAAGATTTTATTAATAATTGAGAGACGATAGAAAAGAACAAAAAAAACATAAGCTAATAAATTTAAAATGACATTGCTCTAAATATTCCAAATCAGAGTCGACAAAATAAAAATGAGAGACAATAAAAATAAAAATAAAAAAATAGAGAAAATAAAATATATAGAAAAAAGATATCAGATAAAAAAAAATTATGTGATTTCAACTAAAGAATCTTCGTATATTTCAATAAAAGATGTTATAATGAGTTCATTTGCAGGGAAAATATTTTATATATTCTCTAAACTTTTTTGAAAGTCTAAAACATGGATAATAGTAGATTATGTACGCATTCAATTGTGGATACATAAATTTCTACTAATGGATTTGAGTTTTCCTTAATCTGGAAATAATGAAAGCTACAATTCAAAAAAAATGAATAAAAGTGAATAATAAACTAAGATTAACATGTTTCTTAATTGTGTCATTTTTTTACAAGATAAATAACTTACATTAATGAAGAAAAATGTGATAAAATGATTAAATAAATAAAAAATTATGACAAAATATTAGGTAAAGCAGGCCCAATCATTTATTTATTTATTTTTTTGAAAGATGGCTCAGTTATTATTATCTTTTTAACAACCCAAAAAATGAAAACAAAAGAGTTGAAATAAAAAAATTAAAAAAATAATAATAAAAAACAAAAAAAAAGACCAACTGACATAGATATATACAAAACCTGAAAGAATAATGCTATAAGACACTAGTGGTACTCAACACTATAATGATGTGTCAGACTGTCACTATCTAATCATAATTTTAATTCAGGTGAGGTTCAGGTAAAACTCAATTTATTAATTAAATCATCCAATAATAAATAAATATATCATTGTGGTGCTAGGTACCACTGATGCCTTATAGCACTACTTAACGTGAAAAGAAGCAAATAACATGTCCCTTCAAGACAATAAAGATCACGTGCTGTCATTGATTTAATCTAAAAGGAACAATTTTAAAAAATGAGAAAAAAGAAGCTAATATTAGAAAAAGACAAAAACTGAGAATTACCAAATTAACCTTAGTTTATTGAAATTCAAAACAACGAAAAATGGTATAAAAGGAAAGGAAAAAAGTTGAAGTACAACTGCTTACTAAACCTTATTATATATATAGAGATAGAGATTTACTAGCATCATGTTACGCCCTGCTCATTTGGCTCCCCAAAATATAAATATTACTACTCATGGCTCTATGATCCTCTATATATACTACTCACCCAAAAGGATAGATGAAGGCCTTTGAACATGGTAGACACTTCTAGAATGATCAAGAGAGATCTTGGTTGTACTAGACGACTCTAGATGACGCTACTAAGTCCTAAAAAGCTTTAGATAAGACTGGATGGTACTAGGTGGGTTGGGACGGTCCTAGAAGCTCCTAGAGTGACTTGGAAGAGCCAAGATAGTAGGTGAACCTCCTAGAAAGATCTAGGCCATACTTGTTCTAGATTTCTCCATGTAAATATCTTTGTAGATATTTTTACTTTATTTGGGAATATTCTAGATCTTTTGTAAGATCATGCCATTTGGCACGATCATAACCCTTGGTTGGTTTAGGCTTTGCCTATATAAAGGATCCATTAGGTTCATTTGTATACTAATCTCATTTATGAGAGTTGTAAGTATTCTAAGAGTAATACAAAGCTTTCATTCACTCAAACTTTCTTATCCTTTGCCACTTTGTCTCAAATCTTACTCTATGTCCCTTTCCTGAGTGTTGGTAGGCAGACTTAGTACGATGGACTATGCTAAGTACCGCACGATTGTCTACTTTGAGGCTAGGGTCGTGACAGCATGGTATCAGAGATTTGGTTGCTCACTATATCTTAGTGGTTCCATTGTCTATATGAAGATCATGGTTGCAACTCCTAACCTCGTTAAAGTTGGTACTTCTGAATGTAGCGTGATAAAAGGAAGAAGGGTACTAAATGCAGCAAGTCAAGGGACGTGATGACTAGCTTGGACGTTAGAGTGTCCCGACTAGAGTCTAACTTGGGTATGTTGGGCGAGCGAGTAGACAACCTAGATGGCTAGTGCAACAGTTTGGAGACCGAGGATGCAGAGATCTATAGTGGCATCAAAGATGCGCTTAGTGAGCTAGAGGCTGACTTAAGGCACAAGGTCGAGTCCCTTTATTTAGAAATTGCTAAGGTACGAGATCTCTTCCAAAGAGAACTCACTAATATTTTACTTAGAGTAGATGAGATGTGTGATGACCTTACTTTGTGCAAGCGAGCAGTGGCCACGAGGGTGACCACCAAAACAACTACTGAGGCAAGAAAGGTCAAGATACCTAAACCAAAGACACTTAATAGTACTCAAAATGCTCAGAAAGTTGAGAACTTCCTATGATGACTCGAGTAATACTTCAAGGCCACCGATGTGACGGACGACGTAAAATTCATAATGCTACATTATATTTAACCGATATTGCCATGCTATAGTGGAGGTGGAAACATGGGGAGATACAATGAGGGGTGTGTACCATAGCCACCTTTGATGATTTTAAGAGAGAGCTTAAGAGGTAATTATTCCCCGAGAATGCCGAAGAGAAGGCAAGGGGCTGTCTTCACTGCCTCAAATAATCTGGCAATGTTAGAGACTACGTGAAAGAGTTTACCACACTCTTGCTTGAAGTCCTTGATACTTCAAATAAAGATGCAATATTCTTGTTTATGGATGGTCTTTAGAATTGGGTCAAGTTAGAACTTAAGCATCGTGGTGTCTAGGACTTGGTCGATGCTATTGCTGTAGCTGAGAGCTTGTTGAATACTCTACCAACAAGGACCCTTCTAAGGCTAAAGACAATAAGGGTGGTAGAGCAAAGAGTAGGGGATAGCAAATAAAAGAAGGAAAATTGAGCAAAGATAATTCCTCTTACAAGCATAAGGACAAGGGTAAGGAGAAAGAAGACCGTGACTTCTCCAAGCCAAGAGCTAAGTACTTCCTTCATTATATACCACATTCGGTACGAGTGTTGGTAAATTGACCTAACACTTAGGAAAATTATGCATGCATGCAGATATAGAAAATATATGATCAAATCATGAACGCAGTAGAAAAATAGCGGATTTAGGTTTTAAAATTTTTACATGAAAATAATTTTCATAACCATATAACACATGCATCATATACATGATCATGTACAACATAAATCAAATCTAGATACAAAACCCTAGAGATGAGATTAGGGTTTACCTCTTGTAGTGTGTTCCTCCTCGATCTCCTTATTGATGGTGATTAGACCTCTAACCCTAGATCTTATTGTCTATGCTCTTGCTCTTGGTTGACGAAGCGAGTAGGCACCAAGTCGAAACCTTCATTAAAGAACGATCAAAAATGCTTTCTTGATCTTATGGAATATCGGGATGAGATGAGACTATGAGATTGTAGAAAACATTTTTCTCTCTCCCTTAGCCTAGGTTGTATTTTACAGGCTTCTTACAATCCTCACAGTCTATGTTGTTACTGATGTCTACTTCAGGTAAGTGACCCAGCTCCATAAGTCTGTGAATTTCTGAGCATGGCATGTGTCCGAGTCCCTTGTGCCAATCGATGGTGTTGCACTCCTTTTTGATGACATTCACTATATTTTNCAACATAAATCAAATCTAGATACAAAACCCTAGAGATGAGATTAGGGTTTACCTCTTGTAGTGTGTTCCTCCTCGATCTCCTTATTGATGGTGATTAGACCTCTAACCCTAGATCTTATTGTCTATGCTCTTGCTCTTGGTTGACGAAGCGAGTAGGCACCAAGTCGAAACCTTCATTAAAGAACGATCAAAAATGCTTTCTTGATCTTATGGAATATCGGGATGAGATGAGACTATGAGATTGTAGAAAACATTTTTCTCTCTCCCTTAGCCTAGGTTGTATTTTACAGGCTTCTTACAATCCTCACAGTCTATGTTGTTACTGATGTCTACTTCAGGTAAGTGACCCAGCTCCATAAGTCTGTGAATTTCTGAGCATGGCATGTGTCCGAGTCCCTTGTGCCAATCGATGGTGTTGCACTCCTTTTTGATGACATTCACTATATTTTGAAGTGTAGTAATGCTCATGATTGAAGATGATATACTTTATGGCTTTGGGGTTAGGACATAAATTCCATTCTGTATTTCTCCCACACAGTACAATAGATTATTATAGAAAACTTTCACCTTCTTGTCAAACTCGAAGCGATAGCCTTTTTTAAACATCTTTGATACTGAAAGAGCATTTAAACTAAATTCCTGTATGTAATAGCAATCTTTCAAGATCATAGAGCTATCATTGTTCTTGAGGTAGGCATCGCCTATGTCCTTTATTCGAACTCTTCGATTGTCTATCACTTCCACATCACGACCAACATCATTTAATTGATTTGGTTCAATGAACCATTTCTTATCGTTGCAGATATTGACACTAGATCTTGAGTCCACTAGCCAGAGATCTCTTCTATCCTCTGGAGAAATTGATTTTCTTGGCCTCCCGAAAAACCTAACTACTGGAGAAGCTCTTGACTTCTTTTCAGTAGAGGTATCCTCATGTTGATTATCGTTCAAACACTTTGAACGCTGAGATGTCTCCATAAATGTCCTCGTTTTACTCCTTGTACTGTATTCCTTTGTCTCTTTCCTCTTTCTGGAAACCTTGTCCATCCTATGAAACAATATTTCCTAAAACTACAAAATAATAAGATT
Source organism: Parasponia andersonii (assembly GCA_002914805.1). Classification (NCBI taxonomy): domain Eukaryota; kingdom Viridiplantae; phylum Streptophyta; class Magnoliopsida; order Rosales; family Cannabaceae; genus Trema; species Trema andersonii. Next base: position 1,190,553 of record JXTB01000049.1, read on the forward strand.
CTCAATTAGACAAAAGTCATAAAATAAATCCAATTCATAATTGGATTTAGTGAATTCAATTCATAATTAAATTCTGTAGGTTTAATTCTCAATTAAACACATAAAGAAAAACAATCGAATACAAACATCTTTGTTTCGATTTAATTTTGCAGTAAGATAATAAATGCCTCAACAAGAGTGTTCATTATCTTAAGTAAGATAACAAATACCTCAACAAGGGTATTAATTATCAGGAATGAACTTTGACAAAATCACCAACTCTTGTGATTTATCAATCAAAGTTACTGATTTAAATTTAGTAGACAATTTGTGCAAATATTGGAGTACATTTAGAGTAAAATAAGAAAACATAAATATTATGACATATAATCAAATAAGAAGATTATGTTTTATGCTCTTATCGGTTATTTGGAAACTAAGAATAAACTATTGGCAAGTATGCAAATTATGATCCTCCTAGTACTTGACTAAGTTTGCTAGTTTATCTGAATATAAAAGAATTTAGAATACTTAACATTAAATCTATCAAGATAAAATGCTTGTGTAAGAATCTCTAATACTATCACAAATATTCAAGGTATTTTAATATACCATAGATCACAAGTTACCTACGGATAATCATGTGAATCTACAAGTTAAATGTGAACAATTTACTTCAGACAAAAAGACAAATATCTCATATTCCAGTTTGCTAATTACCCTGTTTATCGATCCATAGAATTACTAACATAGCTCCTACGGGAGGTTAATAGCATCCTATGTTGAGTGTGTAACCATCATTTCAATTTACAAGCTTTCTTAAACAATACAGTCTCCTACGGGAGATCTGTACGTAAAGTCCAATCTCAAGTTTATTCTAAGTGACTCAATATCAGTAATACCCAGATGAAAACCTTCCTACGAGAGCTCAGCAAGTTTCGGAGGCGAGGCACTTCTTTAGAACCATTGAACCAATGATGGAGACCATGGATATCTCATACCTGCTCCCACTCAATCTTTTAAAATTTAGGGATCCTGATTTTACCCAGTTATCTAACTTATTTAGTAACCACAAAATCAACTATATATATCCAATTATGCGACTTAAAGAGAATGAGCTAATTTAAGACATTATGATATACTATAATAAATATGGTACTATGACCAAAACAATTATTGTCTAAAGCCAAAGTACTAACACTATAATATTATACATCTCATATATATAAAATTAGATAATAAAAGCATATAAGACGTAACGATCAAGTAAGAAGGTTTGTGGATTGTAAATCATTCAAGCAAAACTTTTTCAGAAGAAAATTTAATTATTTAGTCAACAATCTTTCAACCAAAGATAAATAATTGAAATATTGTCTTTAAATCAAGTCCTGTACTAAACATTAGTTTTGAAAAATGGAATAAGAAACTTTAACCGCTAAATTAATCAACCAATAATTTTAAAGATTCTTAGTAATAGATTTAATCAAATTAAATTCCAAGTGCATTTATAAAAATAAGTAAACAATTATAAAAAAAATATTTTTGTATAAAAGTTTTACAAATAATTATAAATGTAAATAATGAATATAAACAACTTTAAAAATATTCATTAATTTTCTCAAAATTAATCCTTTCAAAACTAAAAAAAAGGTTTAAATAATTTTGGATTAAAATATCAAAATTAAAAATCACCCCACTCAATATGACAATCATATCAAATGTATTTTGTAAAAACATAATTATCTCGTAATTATCAAAAGGCCTTTTATCACGTAAAATAATACCATAATTATCTCATAATTAATACTATTGTATGTCAAATACCACCGCACAAAATATTACCATAATTATCACATAATTATAATATTTTATTAAACAACATTTTAAT
>JXTB01000049.1:1194154-1218830 GCA_002914805.1 Parasponia andersonii
CCAAACCTAATTTTGCTAGAATCACAATCCACAATTTTTCTCACCATGTAAAAATCAATAGTATACGTAATTAAATATCATTCATCACCATGAATCATTTAACAATCATAAACAAAAATTGCTCAAACTCAATCACATAACCTAGATATTCAATTCTAGATTAATATTATGCTATACATAGCTCTTGATACCAATTATTGGTAAATTGACCTAATACTTAGGAAAATCATGCATGCATACAGATATAGAAAATACATGATCATATCATGAACGTAGCAGAAAAATAGTGGATTTAGGTTTTATATTTTTTTACAAGAAAACAGTATTCATAACCATATAACACACATGCATCATAGACAGGATCATGTACAACATAAATCAAATATAGATACAAAACCCTAGAGATGAGATTAGGGTTACCTCTTGTAGTGAGTTCTTCCTCGATCTCCTTATTGATGGTAATTAAACCTCCAACCCTAGATCTTCTTGTCTATGCTCTTGCTCTTGGTTGATGAAGCGAGTGGACACTAAGTCGAAACCTTTGTTGGAGAACGATCAAGAATGTCTTCTTGATCCTATGGAATATTGGGATGTGAGATGAGACTATGAGATTTTAAGAAACATTTTTCTCTCTCCCTTAGCCTAAGTTGGCCGAAATCTCTCTCTCTCCATATGACTTATGCGTGTGACTCTATATGAGTTACTGTGTAGTTTTTCCTCTCATATATCTTATATATATGAGACAAAAAACTGCTAACCCTAGTCCAATTAGGATTGGGCTTATTCTTCAATTTGGGCTTTGGGTGTATTTTTATAAATATGTCCAACTTATGAAACTTATTTATAAAAATACCAACTTCTGAGTAGAATCATTATTTTACACAGTTTCATGAAACTTATTTCACAAATACCACTAACCAATTAATGAGCTTAATTGAGCTAGACAATGGACCTAATGGATCGAAATAATCTAAACTCCAATAATATGATAAATACATAATAACTCTTATTATGGTATTTATATAAATATTATTAGTAAAGGGGACACTCCACTAAAGGCCCAATACTACACTCTTAGATTAAATGTCATGCCTTTTATAGAGATTTAATCAACTAACCTTGATTAACCGATCCATCTAGCATATTCTATATATAATCCCTATACAATACCATAGTTGGATATGTGAAATTACCGTAATACGCCTCCAACACCTATTTACCTTTAAGTTACCATCTTTCTATCAAGGAATAATGTTGTCGATAATTTTGTTCTCAATGGTCATTTAGATAAAATTATCAACTAATTCACAAAGTGAATACTAAGAACTTAGATTTAATTATTCCATGAATCTTGAAAGAACCTAAAGTGGCATTAATATATAGTGTCCTTAACTATTTGGTATTCCCATCAATTCATACACCATAACCTCCAATATACTAGAGTTCACCTTTAATTTCATAAAGGTTAGTCTTTTAACAAATCAAAAGGCTATAACCCATGAAAGCAAGTCCAGTCAAGCATCAAGGATTAAGATTTATATGCTAAGAGCTAGTTTGTGATAATATAATAATTGAGTTACGACACTCCAATTATTTATATTACCTGGTCGAGTTTAATACACATAACTTGTTTATATTATATTAGTGTTTCTATCAGAAGTCAGATACTTCAATGATTTGAGACACATCATTCCTGTTAAGATAGACAAACACTACAACCTATAGTAAATAAAGTATTATATCTTTATTTACAGATTGTAAACTACTTCATTTAGACTTAGATAAAGAAACATGTCTCTCCATAATTAACACTTAATCATGTTTGTTTCTTTATATACATATTAAGAAATAGAATCTTTTTCAAATGAATAAACTATTCAACTAAGATAGTTTAGTCTAGCAAATATCATAATTTCATATAAGAGATAGTTGTTTATACTCAAAAGTATAAAATTAGAAATCTGCTTTTTAGGGCAAAAATCTCAACAGTTTGATATATATATATATATATATATATATATATATATATATATATATATATATATATATATATATATATATAATGGGCACCAATCCAATAGGTATTTTTTTTTTAACCTATGCATAGGTATCAATTTGGCCAATCAAAATTTAGCATGCATATTTTTTATTGTAAAAAGTAAGAGAGAGAAAGAGCATTAATGATGCACGTCTTTTCATGCACTTCATTATAGCCATTAGATTACCATCTAATGGTGATCCAACGGCTAAAAAAAAAATACCTACCCATAGGTAAAGAAAAAAAATACCTATTGGATTGCCAACCATATATAATATATATATCGAATATATTTGGTGACCGGCACAGAAAATGAAATCTGACGACTCAAATTTACCTCGTTTTCTGTGCCATAGGGTTAGGTTTTGGCTAGAGTCTGAATTGGTCAAGTTAAATATCTAACATAGCTAATTTAAGTACTAGAAATTTAGTAGTAATATTCATTTCTCTATTTGAGGCTCTGTTGGAAAATCTAATTTTCAAACCAAGTAATCAAGAATTCAAAATTACCTCCAACCATCTAAACGACTGCCAAATGATATCAAATGCTCTCAATAGCACCGTAGTACTATCTAGTCTTCGATCGAGGTAGGAATTCAATTACTTGATCTAAAAATTGGTTTTATTTTGATTTTCACATATTTTGTATAAATACGGAATTTTGTGAAATATTTGATAAATATGTGATTTATACATGTTTTAACATGATTTTATATTTAAACTGCCTAAGAGACACGTCACACTAGTTGATGTACAAAATATCGTATTATAGAACTTTTTTCTGTAGGAATCAGATTTTATTGGTTTTAATAAAAATAATTATTGTGCAGCTAAAATTTTTATAAATCCAATTTGAATAAGAATTTAGTTTTAAGAACTAAACTTGATTGATTAAAAATATTAGATGATCTATGTTGTGATTTCGTAGAAAATGGTACGTATTCTTATTCTTATCATACATATGGCATTGCATGCATCATTACACCTATGTAGCCGATAGAATTACGATACCCCTACTAGGTACTCAAATTTGTGGTACTCCTTCAGGGTGCTTGGACTTATGGTATCATATCTAAGATATTCGGACTATATATTATACTCAGAGTTACCAATTCAAGTGACTTAAATATAGTACACATGTGCAATTATCCATTTAGGTGGCTCACATCACATTACATAGTTACGGTTACTAGTCTTTGGTGGCTTGGACATGTCATTGATTGTATTGCTTATTATGTACTTAACTTGAATAGATATGTACTAGATTTAATATGATGTTTTATAATGGTTTAGAATGTTTGAACCTTTGGATAATGATTTTATTTTTATACTATACTTTAAAATGGTTTGGAATATTTGAATCTTTGGAAAAGGATTTTGATTTGAGATGATCTTTTATAATGGTTTGGAAGATTTAAACCTTTGGATAGTATTTTCAATTGGATTTCTGGAAGCTATTTGAATATTTTACTGACCATGCAGAACATTAAAAGTAAGTATTTATATTGGTTAAACACCGATAATTGAATCTTTATTGAGCATTCATGTGCTCACCTCCTTTACTTCTTCCCACTTTCAGGTATTTATGTATTTAAAATAGTGGTTTCGATGGTTAGACAAGCTACTTGGCTCGTACTTGTAGTTCTGTTCTTTATATCCTGTTTAATTTCTTTTTCTCGTTCAAATATTTAGCTAGGTATAATTTAATTACTAAGTGGATATATAAGAATGGCTTCGTAACCAAGTACAATTGATTTTATGTAAATTATTTTAGACATTGGACCTGAGGTTTTAAATTAAACATATTTTTTCAAATATTTATAATTTAACAAAAGTTTATAAATAGATTAATTAGAATTCCTCTAAACTTTAAGTGAATATTTTCTTGAGAAAATTAAAACTAGTAAGAGGTTTCCTGAATTTCAAAATTACTTACTATGGAGGATTAAAACTGAAAATTTTAAGTACTTAATTTTCTAGAATTTTAGAAAATTACTATTTACTATTGTATTAACTTAAAATTATTAAAGAAATCATGACTTTAGATTTCTGGTCGTGATAGAATGGTATCGGAGCTTCAGACTTCAGATCCATCTGGAATTTTGCCTATAATAGTTTGGTATTTAAAAAAAAGTTATTGGAAATATATTTGACAAATACTTCATACATCACTTAGGAATTGACTAAATGTATTGTATTTACTCCGATTCATCCTAAGTCCTTCGTTCATCTTCTTATAGTGAAATAATTTTATTTTGGGATGGTTATATCCCAGAAACTCTAGTCTCAGAAGTATTGGAGTTAACACAAGACTAGTAAATTTTACTCCTACTAAAAATCTATGATTCACATGAACATTCTTAATTGTACTCCTATGTCCATTCAGGTAGCAAGCTATGCGTGAACCCTATAGGTTCAATGATAGCTATTTCATGCTAGGTATCTTAAATACCTTGGATTGATCCTACATTTCGAGAGTTTTGGGGATGTAATTTAACTTCGTCGATTTTTGTATGCTTTTAATTACCTTGTTCAAGTAATTGATGGTTGATGTTTATATTAAAGTATTCGAACTAATAATACTTTTGCATGACTTATGGCTTGTTGATTAACAAATTAGAATGATATATTGAGCTTGCTTAAATGTGGTATTGTACTAATTTTACCAAGTTTGGCTCTTGTGATTGGTTGAATGGGAATGTTTTTATATGATCACTCAGTTTGAGCATTTGGTAGTACTTTTTCTTATTCCTTGTCATCCATTGGTAATACTTTATGGATAGTATAGTTGCTCTTCAAGTGAGCAATTGACTTGACATCTTGGATTTTGTTTAAAATTCAGTATTGTAGTGTCTTGATTTCATTAAGTTTGGTTTTACGAATCTTTAACTGAAAATTTTGTCTGTTAAGAATATGATTGGTTTAAAACATGGTTATTTGGTTTTTGAGGACTTTTGAAATTTCAAACTTGAATGATATAGTTTTGAACTAGATAAACCCTTATATTTGATCAAAAGGGTATTAATTGTAAAGGATACTAATTGTTGTTAGGAAGCTGGAAGTATTTTATATTTGAGTATTGATTGAATGTATATGATTCATATTTTTCAAGGACTTTAAAAAGTAATAGTACTACTTTAAGAGTAAGGTATGTGAAACTGCCCCAAAAAATGATTAATTACTTTTCTTAAAACTAATCTTGATACATATCAGAGCCTAATGTATATTTAGTGGTATTGGTTTAAAAATAAAAATCCCTTAGATCAAGTAAATTTCTATGAACCTAAAATTCCAAGTATTTTCCTAGTTTTAAATTTAGTAGATACTCTTACTAAATATTACTGAATTCCTACTAGTTACTTGATTTTGAACCTAAGGAAAACTTTGGTGAATTAATTTATAAATTGACTTAGATATAAACATGAGATATATGTAAAAAATTTGTATGAAAACTTCTTGTAACAAATTTGATTTCTTAAAACCTTTTGTATGAATCAGTGCAGTGTTTATATAAATTTTTGGAAGCTTGTACATATGTTTCTAAAAGTCCAAATCTAACATCTTTTTGGTAATTTAATCCCTAGTGTTATCTTTATTATTATTGAGGGGAGGGGAAGTGGGAGAAATGGGCATATAGGGAAAATTTTCGCCACTTAACTTGGTTACGTAGTTTCTAATGTAAACAATCAATTAGTTTTCTAATAGAATTAAATGAATATCTAATGTATAGAAAGTAAAATTTTAGCAAAATATAACAAGTAGAAACATGTGTATGTCTATTCCTTTCCACTCTGAAGGTGGTAACTTTATTTTTTTTTTCTCCATAGATTTCACTAGATTTACATAAACTGGGGAGTGTCAGTATACCTTTTTCTTCAATAAGTTATTTCTTTTACACTCACAAGTCCTTTGAATTTTTTTCTCAATAAAGGTCCTTTGAAAATTTTTTTTTCCAAACAATTATTTAGATAATATATTGTTAGAGAATATCAAGAGTAAAAATACCTATTAGTTACTATAGTGGTACAAATGGTCTCTGAACTATGATTGTCGTGATAATTTGATCATCGAAGTTCTAATTTTGTCAAACAAAAACTCCCATACTTTTATGATTTCTTATAATTATGTTCAAATTGTATCGTGCTATTAAATGTTTAACATAAAACACACATATATGGTAGCATCTAAAAGAGTATTTGAGAGAAAATTATTCGTCATTTTTCAGATTCTCTCATAGACGCAAATAAGGGGGATAAAAATTTATGACCTCGTTCCTTTTTTTGTTCAAAATTCCTAAATGACCCTTCAAATACCCTTTCAATTGCAACAACTGGCCATTAAGTCTACTTTCCATTTCCAAGAAGAAATTAAACAAGAGAGTTACATTTTAGTTTTAATTGCATAGAGTCAAAAAGTTTAAAAAGACTTAATTACAAAAATTAGAAATTTATGGATCAAATTGTTAGTACAAGGTCCATAGTTCAAGTACTACTTGTGCAAACTTATTTTGTAGAATTCTATATAATTCTAACATTGATGTTGCATTGCATTTAATTGTCATAGATGCTCTGACAACAATGTAATTATTCGATGTATCTGGTTATTTGTTTCAGGACTGTAGCCTAATTGAGGAACGAATCAAATTAAAACAAGTCAGGAAAACCGTTTTATTGGCTCTTGTTAGTTGCTATTGCTTGTTTATAATTAAATAGGTGGTAGTGTAATTATTTGATATTATATCACAGTAACATTTGTATTCTTCTCTGTATTTAAGTTTTCTTTGGTTGGATAAGTGTTCGAGTCTCTTTTAATTGTTTTTGGAAATAGTGGATTGTACTATGAGCTGAAAGTGGATATTTTGACACTTCTAGCTCTGTTTTTCGAATTTCAAGTTTGATCATAACCTCTAATAAGTTTTTTTTTTAATTGATAAGTTTAATTATCTCATTAAATCCTTGTACTAATTAGTTATTGTTTACGAAGACCAATAAATCTTGCCTGATAAAAAAATGCTAAGAGAAATACTATTGCAAAGCGAGATGAAGTTTTTGCTTTTCATTTTGTGTTTGTTTAATAATTCTTCTTTCTGAATGAAAGAAGTATAGGATAGTTAATTTAATTTGTGCACACTAAACTGGAATCGATTTATTTCATCTTCTCTTAATAATACTGTGACATACGACTGCATGCTCTGTCTGTTTCCTTTTGTTTTTTTGGCCTTTTTATTACGGTGCCATCGGCCTTCGCATTTTGGCTGCGTGTTTTTTTTCTTGTCAGGTACTTGTATTTTTTTAATTCAAAAAAGAGAAAAAGGAGCCAACCAACCTGATTATTCTCCCAAGACATGACCATAGAGTCTACAATTTTGTTTAAAAATGCTCCTCACTTTTATGTTTAAGAATCTCGACTTAAATTCGAATCCGCGAACTTCAAATCCAAAATAATCACAATCACAGTGTGCCGCTACGTGGTGTACTCTTACTTAATGTTACATTCTATGCACCCTACTCTACTCTGTTTTATTCTATTCTAATTAGTTGTTATCTGACCCTATCTTTTGTTTAAATTTGGAAAGAATCATTCTTTCAAAAAATAAATAAAAATTTGGAAAGCATTAAAAGAACACGTATACAGTGCACCACACAAACTTAAAAACGACTATTATTAATGGACAAAACGGCCAAAAAAACATAATAGCTTCAACAGGAACATTGAAGACTAAATAAAGTACACATTACACAACACATCAGGACTAATCAATCTCCGATTGAAGATTGATCATCATCACCATGAGAAACAAAACACATTGACTCGGTCACTTGACCCACCTAGCTGGATCATTATTCATCTACTTACTTGTTAGCGAGTTAGCTAACTACACTATTACCAAGTCCGTGCAGTACTAGCAACACCTCAGCAGCTGGCTTAATTAGCCCTTCAAGGCAACGACCTTACCCCAAGCCGGCCTGGCAGTGATATCAGCCACCCAAGCATTAACATGGGGCCGAGACTCGAAGTGCTTCTTCAAACTCGTCCCCAACAGGACCTGTAGATTAGGAAGGTGGTGAAGATCAGCCAAGCCGAAGCACTTGGATTTCGAGAGCCGATTCTCGTACACATCCAGAACCTTCTCCAGCTTGGCCTCATTTTCCTCCACAACCGCCTGGTCCGTCCTCATCCCAAACATGGGCTTGTAGACTAGCTCCCACCCCAATTTCGACGCCACCGGATCGAATTGATGAGCTTCCACCTCCATCCAAACGGACGCAATCGCCGTCTTCTTCTTCGAGTCTGTGATCACCAATGGCGCTACCTTTCCCGCGTATTCCTCTGCTATGTACTTCGTAATCGCCCTCGATTCTGCCAAAGAAAATTCAGCGATAAATTATTGCAATTAGAGAAGAAGGGATTGTATTTAAGGAGATTCGTGTACCGAAGTGCTGTAGATCTTCATCCTCAAGAGCCGGAACTTGACCGAATGGTTGCAATTAATTAATTTCGGACAGAAGTGAACAGAGATTTCAGATTTGAGATTCATTTGGAGAAATTGAGAGCGGAGTTATAATTGTGATGTGATGGTTTTACTTACATTGAGAGAAATGAAAGGCTCCTGCTTATGAGCTCCGGCTCGCATGTCAACGGCGACGAAGTGGAAGTCGAGCTCGTCAAAACAGAAGAATTGACTAAGAAGTTTCCAGAGGTAGGAGGGTAGGAGAAGCCTTTTACTCCTGTTTTATTTTTATTTTTTATTTTTTATTAAAAAACACGCCGTTTAATGCTTTTCAGACCATTGGGAAATGAAAGGAAAACGATAAGAGAATATTACTTATTCTATTCCACTTATAGCGTTGTCGGTATGGAAAACGTAGGGAGTTTTTTTTTTTTTTTTGGAAAGGAGTTTATTACTATTCCTTGAATTTTAGAAGAAGTACATGTGTTGGAGCAAGTTTCTCACCAGCCGTCCACGTGTCTCGAACTGCTAATGTTGTATTCTCTAATTGTCTACATGTTCTCGCTGTACAAAGTACTTTGAACTCCAAACAGGGTCGGAGAGGCGGGGGTGGCTACCTGCAAAGATTCTCCGATGCTTAAGTCAGTGGTTTATCTTTGATACGGGGTAGCAAGGAAATATTTCAGATGAGTATATCTTTTTATTTTTTACTCATAGGCTTTTCTATATATTTCTTTTTGTAAGCATATATGCCCCTCTCGGGAATGCATGACTTTTGTATATATAGTCCTGAGATTGTGAACTATGCGGGTCTCAATCTCAGGACTGAGTACCTTTCTTCTCAAAGTCTCTTTCAGAGGTCACGGGCCGAGATTTCTGCGATCTCCTCTGTATCGCCGTAGCCTGATTTCCGCCGCCTCCTACGACTTCAATCTATCAGGAGTGAGATTTGGGTAAATCGTCATTCTGTCAGGATGGCTTGTCCCTTGGGGACGCCTACCCAGGATCGCATTAAATACTTTGTCTGGGTCTGGAGTCGTAAGTTGCTTTCCATTGTATTCAGATGGAGGACCCTTGGGGCTTCCGACCCCCCTAACTGTTGAGGTAAGGGCCATTGTACTCAGGTGGCAGACCCTCGGGGCTTCCGACCCCCAACTGTCGAGATTGGGGTCAGAAAGGGCCAGACTGTCCAGGGTCCGTGATGGGCTCACCCCTAACTTCGGACGGCCCAATGGCCAATTGTGATATCGCGTGCGATCCGCGTGGCCTTCCACGTGGCGTATGGCTTGGGAACAGGTCCCACAACTGCTCCTATTTCCCTACTTGACGGATTTGTATCCATCAAGTGGGGAAATCGTCTCTTCGTTCCTCCAATCTGGGGGAGGCATGTGGTTCCCCTCTTACCGATGCGGAGGCACACCATCCCATATCACGAAATCTGTTTGAATTTTGAAGTTTCGACTGTTCTGTCTCCCTAAGTCTCCCCTTTTCCAGAAAGAACTCTTCGCCTTCTCCTCTATAAAAGCCGCAGTTGCGTTCATTTGCCACTTTATTAAAATTTTCAATCATTCTAGTCTCATAAAATCCTAGGGTTTCTGCTTCCTTTTCCTCTAAAGACTTTCACTCTTTCAGTCGCGTTTCAGAACAATGTCTTCAAGTCAAAACCAGGTTTTGCACCCCGTTGTGGATTCAGAACTGGATTCACTGAGGAGGCAGCTCTGCCTCCTCGGAGGAGTGACACTGCAACGAGTTGAGGGCCCTGCGGACTGGTACCTCCGTCCTTGCGCCTCCGAAGGTTCCATCGTCCTAGGTAGGAAGCATCTGGACTGGCTACGATTCCCTCTTCCTCCCCTTATTCACCAATTTTTTGCTTTGACGGGAATCCATCCGATGCAGTTGAATGCAAACGGAATCATGATTCTGATGGGGCTTTCTGCCTTGTCAGTTATCTATAACATGCATATTGACCTGGAGGTAGTCTTTTATGCTTATAAGCTCATCTTCATCCCCAAGAAGGGCTCCTACCCCACCTTCAACCTCTAGCCGCTGCCAGGGCGTCACATCGTTTGGGGGTTACTGCGGTCGGACAAACAATGGGACTCTCACGCCAGGCTATATACCGTTGGAGGGGCGTGGTGCTTCCCTTGGGTGAACGGAGAGCATTTCCAAGTCCCCTCAACCTTCCTGCAGAGTAAGTGTTAGGTCGTGATCTTTGGGTCTACGTCTTCTCCCGATATTATTTCTTATGTTATTTTGTCTTGTGCAATCTCGGCAGAAGAAAATAGGTTTGAGCCGCATCTGTCGGCAGGGCGGCTCAAAAGCCTAGAGGGGATCATAATCTTCGACTCTCTAGGGGAATGCAGGCACATTTAGACTGTCCTCAACCCCTTAACGATGAACCTGATGCCCAGGATGGTCTCATACCTCCCATTCCCTTTGGATACCTGGGTCATCACCAAACATCTGTGGAGCCGACTCGACGCCTCTGCCCTGAATCGATTTCGCCGGGATGAAAATGACCGGATCACCATGGTGAGTCGGTAGGTTGTGGCTTCAAGCCAGTTGGCGGGTACCAACGATCTGGTGGCGCCGTCCAACCACGAGCTCAAGGAGGCTGTGAGGCTTGTGGCCGAGGAGTGTGTGAGGCTCCGCAAGGAAGATAATGCTGCCCCCAAGAGGGCTAGGGGTAAGTTCATTTTCACATCTATGAGTCCTTGTGGGTCGGACTGTGACCGCGAGCTAATCTCGTTATTTGCTCTTCACAAGTTCTGAGACGAGCCCGTCGGCTGGCCCCTCACCCGTCAAGGGGGGAGCCACGACACCTAAAGCTCATGCCAAGGCACCTACTGGCCAGTACCTCGTGGTGCTTTCAGGAGGAGAAAAGCCAGCTGTCCCCTGCTCTGACGCAGGTGGATCTCCATCTGGGGGACCATCTGCCATCTGGATCGTGAGCGGGGAAGAGACGACGTCGAGTCCGGCTGGGGGGTCTGCTACAGTGATCTTGTCCACCCCTGACTCCGGTTCGAAATCGAGTGCTATTAACCTCGATGGAGAGATCGCCGAGCTCAGTGGGGGAGCTCCGAGATTGAAGTCCAGACTATCCTCCCCTCCCCCGGTCCCTACAAAACAGCAACATGAGGTCGGTTCATCTAACAAAGAAGAGGGTCGGGTGGAGAAGAGGGGCAAGGCTGCCCCCTCGTCTGATAGTGATGACGATGGGGCGATGCTGACCCTCCTAAGGAGAAAAAGGTCAGTGCGCAGTGGCCTGCTCAGAGGAGTTGCACCGCCCTCCACCATGGCTGATGGCACTCTTGAAGGCGCCGGACTTCCCTCAGTCCCTGTCGCCATTGCCCTGGAGGTGTGCCCGGCGGGCAGAGAGGGTGCCCTTGTGGTCAGCGGGACGGGGCCGTGTTCCCCAGGTGTGGGCGATGCCCAAAAGGAGGGTCCAGCCACAGAGCCAGAGCTGGAGGCGCTCACATCAGAGAATGTCAAGCTCGTCACCACCCGCACCTTCGCGCAGGTTTGTTACACTCAGTTATTTCTATGTTTTTCAACATCTTTGCTAAATGCTGACTCCCCCTTTGTTGTTTAACTTGCAGCTGTCTGCCATCCAGTCCTTCTACTCTTCTCGCGTTAGGGATCTGACCGAGGAGCTGAGTTCCCGTTCTGCACTAGCCGAGTGCAGTGAGGCCGCCCTCGCCGAATTGAGGTTTGACTTCGATATATATCGGAGCCTCGAGGAGGTGAGGGTCAGCAGCGCAGTGGCTCACGCTCTGAGTGTCGAGAGGACCAGATGCGAGGAGCTGGCTGTGAGGCTGGCTCAGGCAGAGGCTGACAAACTTCCCAATTCGAAGCCGCCAGACTGGCCCAGGGCGAGCTGAGGATCAAGAAGCAAGAGTTACAGAGTGCGGGGGCAGAGATGGGACTGGCCTTTATTGCTCATGACCAGGCTGTTGAGGATGCCAAGGAAGCGAGAAAAGCTGAGGCAGCAGCCAAGCTAGAGGCCCACGCACTGTAACACAAACTTGACCGGTCCCATGAGGTAAACCGATATCTCTTTTTGGACCACAAAAATCTGATGGGTGCTCAGGTGGAGATGTCTCGTAAATACTGCGAGGACCTCGCTGGTATTAACTCTTTATTGGTCAACTTATCGCAGCAGCAGGCGGAGCTCAGGTTGGCGGTGTTGAAGGATAGGCTGGCAGACGCAGAGAAATTAAAAACAAGGTACCAGAGGTAGGTGGACGTCCTTTCTGCGGAAAGTTACAGGTCTGGCTGGGAGAATAGAGAGTTTGAAAACCACGCCGAGGTGGTGATGCCAGACCAATTTGACGATCAGAAAGGCGTTGAGCGGGATCATTACTCCGTCAAGCACTATATGCAGCAACTCGGGGACGAGATCAGAATCACATACCCAATTGACGTGCTGGAGATGCTTGCCGCAGAAAAAGATGGGCCCTCTACATCTGCTCCTGGTGCCATAGAGCTTGTCCCTGCTTTTGGTCTGCCAGATCAAACTCCGGAAGCCCTTGATATTCAGCCTAGCCTTGGGGTCTCAACTGGTGAAGGGTCTGGCACGGTCATTGTATCTAGTGACGAATCTGACCCTGCCATGCCACCCTCCACCGGGGCCGATCCAAGCACCGGGATTGGCCGCACTCCCATGGACGGAGGTAACTAGGGTCTCTAACTTTGTACATTTGTAATGCTGACCTCCATTGTAATCCTTCAAACAAATAATAAGAATCGAGCAATTCTCCTTTGTCTGTTTTCTTTTTCTTTGTTGACCGCGTCTGACCGTCTGTATAAATAATTGTATGGACTCGATTTCGGACTGTTAGTGAGTCTTCCTTAGGTCATGACTGCCAAGATTAGTTCCGGAGATAGGGGTGTGAGTTTTGAATCATCCGGTTTCATGGAGGCATAACCCTTATTATAACTTGTTTTGGCAAAGTTCGATCCGTGCGTGTGGCTGGATTTTTCCGACTCCAAGTGGGACCGTGCTCGAAACCAGCTCCAAGGATTGGTCGACCATTGTATGGACCCGTCGTTACAAAGAAGAAGGCCTGGGCTTGACTCTTACCGGGAACAGACAGGGCATTATCACTCCGACAACTCCTTAAGAGTCCGTACTAGACCTATATCCCGCAGACTTTTATCCCGCATTATCACTCACCACTATTAACTGCGCGCTTTGTACTTTTAGGACATAATAATAAGCTATAATTTTGACTTTTGTCTTCACGTTTGGTTTGGATCTGGATTACTTTCAACAGGAAGACTCCAAATCCGTTCACACGCTGATCATGCAAAAATACATCATCCCCCGGCTAGAGTCTGTTTCCCTTTAACTCTTCATGTAGCCAAAACATTCCTTAGGGAGGGTCCACTTCCAACGGGTAGATCTCGACCCTACTTTCCTTTAGCCCTTCATGTAGCTAGAAGTGTTCCTTGAGGGAGCTTTTGGGTTGCACACCCCCTTTCTCTTCGTACGTTTTGGGTCATTGACAAGTGTTTTGTTGCACGATTCGATTCCTAGAGTACGATCGTTTTCGAGGTTTGCTGGCAAGTTTTTGGTGCGTAGTTATTTCCTCTTCGCACGTTTTCTTGGGTTGTCGACGATTGAGTGAGTCCCATAGTGCGAGCATTTTTGAGGTCTGCTGGCAAGTTTTTGGTGCGCAGCCATTTCCTCTTCGCACGTTTTCTCGGGTCGTCGACGAGCGACGTGAGTCCCAGAGTGCGAGTGTTTTTGAGATCTGCTGGCAAGTTTTTGGTTGCATAACAGTTTACTCTTCGCACGTTTTCTCGGGTCATCGACGAGCTACGTGAGTCCCAGAGTACGAGCGTTTTTAAGGTCTGCTGGCAAGTTTTTGGTTGCATAGCAGTTTACTTTTCGCACGTTTTCTCGGGTCATCGACGAGCAACGTGGGTCCCAGAGTGCGAGCATTTTTGAGGACTGCTGGCAAGTTTTTAGTTGCACAACAGTTTACTCTTCGCACATTTTCTCGGGTTATCGACAAGCAACGTGAGTCCCAGAGTGCGAGCGTTTTTGAGGTCTGCTGGCAAGTTTTTGGTTGCACAATAGTTTACTCTTCACACGTTTTCTCGGGTCGTCGACGAGCGACATGAGTCCTAGAGTGCGAGCGTTTTTGAGGGTTGCTGGCAAGTTTTTGGTTGCACAGCAGTTTACTCTTCGCATATTTTCTCGGGTCGTCGACGAGCGACGTGAGTCCCAGAGTGGGAGCATTGATTGCGCGAATAGTGCGCATGGTCCGCAACTGTGGAAGGCCCTTTCCGGTGGCAGTCTGGTAGTATTTTTAGCCTGCGCAAACAAAATATTGGGTCTGCCACTGTGGGCAGACCCTCTTCCGTAGCAGCCTGGTATCTTTTGTCCGCGCAACTGAAGCGTCGGGTTTGCAAGTGAGGGCAGCCCCTTTTCCGGGAAGACCTCAACCTATTCTGGAATTAAGTTTTATAATAACACGCACACTCATATGGGTCTTATGCATAAATAGTGTGTGAGGTCTGCCGCTGTGGGTAGATCCCTTTTCCATAGCAACCCCAAAGATAAATCTATGCAGAAAAGAGAACTTAACCTGTTTAAGATTTAGGCTTTTCAACAAAATAGGCATTCACATGGTCTTACATTATATGTATGTGCCTTACACGTGATACTTTTTCAAGTGCTGAGCATTCCACGTGTTCGGCATATTTTTCCCCATTTTGAGTTCCTTCAAGATATATGCACCATTGTCGAGCGCTTTGATTACCTCGTAGGGTCCGATTCAATTGGAGTCCAGTTTCGAGGAATTCCCTGTTCTGGCTTTCAGGACCCAATCCCTGGCGTTAAATCATCGGGCACTAACCTTTTTCGCGTAGTAGGACCTAGCCTGCTGGTGGTATGAAGCTAGGTGGACCAAGGCCATGTTTCTCGTTTCTTCTAGGAGGTCTGTGTTTCGGCTTAACTGGCGCTCGTTTAGGGGGGCATCTTTTACCACTTCGGAGCAGAGGGTCGGGAGGCCGACCTCAGTCGGGATCACAACCTCTGATCCATAGACCATGGTGAACGACATTCTCCCAGTAGACCTCCGCTCTGTGGTTCGATGGGCCCACACAATGGCCGGCAGTTCTTCTAACCACTTACATTTAGCCTCTTGCAAGTTCTTTTTGATATTGCTGAATATGGCTTTGTTCGTCGCCTCTGCTTGACCATTCCTCTGAGGGTAGTTCACAGAAGAGAAACTGAGCCTTATATCATACAGCTCGCACAACTCCTTAAGCTTAGCATTTTGGAACTGCGTGCCATGGTCGGCGTGTATCTCTTTCGGGATCCCGAATCGGCAGATTATGTTCTTCCAGATGAAGTTAATCGTGTCTGCCTTATTAACTGTCGTGTAGGCTTTGGCCTCTACCCACTTGGTGAAATAGTCTGTGGCTAGCAGGACGTATCTCTTTCCTCCTGGACTTCTGGGGAGCTCTCCGACAATATCCAGACCCCACTTGGCAAACGGCCAAGGAGTTATATTCGAATGAAGAATCTCCACAGGCTGACGTTTCATCGGGGTGAACCTCTGGCATTTATCATATTTTTTTACAAATTTGGCTGCCTCCGCCATCATGTATGGTCAAAAGTATCCGGCCGTTAGAGCCTTGTGGGCGAGGCTGTGCCCACCAGAGTGGTTGCCACATACTCCCTCGTGGATTTCCTCCATCAGTTTTTGCGCTTCGACAGGGCCTATGCAGCGTAGAATCGGACCCATTGTTGATCTCCTGTATAACTATTCACCTATCATCGAGTACCTGGCAGCCTTTAATCTGACTGACCTCACTTCCCGAGGGTCTGCGGGTAGGTTCCCCAATGTCAAATACTGTGTGATGGGCTTCATCCACCCTTCGTCAGCAGCGCCGGTTGCAAACACATGGTGTACAGGGGTCTGCGGAGGGTCCTCCATGCTCCTGCCTTCTAAAAGGACTTCTATGCTTTCAGTGGTGCCCCCGATTGATGCACTCTTAGCTAGCCCGTCAGCCCTCTGGTTCATCTCCCTAGGGATCGGTTCGATATTGAAATTGCCAAAGCGAGCTTTTGCCCCCATCACCTTGGAGAAGTACCTGTGCATCCTCGGTTCTTTCACTTCGAAGTCTCCCCTGACCTGACCCACGATCAACTGCGAGTCAGTCTTCACGGTGATGCTCTCTACTCCGAAGTGTAGTGCCAACTCAAGGCCTTGTAACAGTGCCTCGTACTCCGCCTCGTTGTTAGTCGCCTGGAAGCCAAGCCTCAATGCTTTCTCAACTCTGAGACCTGTTGGGGTCTACAAGACTATCCCGATACCCGACCCTGAGGCATTCGTGGATCCGTCCATGTAGAGCGTCCAGGCTGAAGGGGGGTGAAGTTGAGACATCTGATTCGGGTCATGCCGCTCGCCAAAGGATTAGATTTCCACCAGAAAATCTGCCATGGCCTATCCTTTCTTTGCCGTTCGAGGCTGATATTCGATATCGTATATCCCTAGCTCGATGGCCCATTTGGTCAGTCGTCCCGACAAGTCTGGTTTGGCCAAGATTTGACGGATGGGGAAATCCGTATACACAGTGACCGAGTGCGCCTCATAATACTGCCGGAGTTTCTTTTTAGCGTTGACTAGAGTGAGGACTAGCTTTTCTGCCACACTGTATCGGGTTTCGGTATCTTGGAGCATACAACTTATATAAAACACCAGCTTTTGTTTACCATCTTCCTCGATGAACAGTACGGCGCTGACCGCTACTTCGGACATCGCTAAATAGGCGTACAGATGCTCCCCCTCTGCCGGGGAAGCCAGGATAGGTGGGTGACTCAGATACAGCTTGAGGTCTGCCAGTGCCCTATCCTATTCTTCCCCCCAGATGGCAGTAGAGCTTTTCTTCAAGCATTGGAAGAAAGGCTTGCATCGGTCGGACATCTTGGATACGAATTGGCTGAGAGCGGCTACCTTCTCGGCCAGGCGTTGGACCTCTCGGACAGATGAAGGTCTCTGCACATTCGCGATCGAGGTCAGCTGGGTCGGGTTTGCCTTAATACCCCTCCGGCTCACGATATGTCCCAAGAATTGCCCAGAGGATACCCCAAACGCACACTTCTTGGGATTCAGACGCATCTAATGTTGCCTCAGAGTCTAAAAACATTCGTCCAGGTGCCTCAGATGGTCTGAATCCTCCTTGCTCTTCACGACCATATCGTCGATGTAGACATCTATAGTCTTTCCTAGTAGCCTGGCGAACATTTTATTCATGAACCTCTGGTAGGTTGCCCCTGCATTCTTCAGGCCAGATAGCATATGCCTGTAGCAGTACAGATCTCGCTCCGTGATAAAAGCCGTGTGGATTTGGTCTTCCGCGTATAGAGGAATCTAGTTGTATCCAGAGTAGGCATCCAGAAAGCTCATTCTGTTGAATCCCGCCGTCACATAAACCATTTGGTCGATTCTTAGCAGGGGGAAACTATCCTTCAGGCAGGCCTTGTTCAGGTTGATGAAATCTATGCAAATACAGTCATCGCCGTTTTTCTTTTTCACCACTACCGGGTTGGAGACCTATCGTGGGTATACGCATTCCCTGATCAGACCACTCTCCAGCAGCTTTTCTACCTCCTTGTTGATCACCCTGTTTTTCTTTGGTGTGAACCTTCGGGGTTTCTGCCTGACTGAAGGGAAATGGGGATCTATGTTCTGCCGGTGGCAGGAGTGTGCGGGGTCTATCCCGGGCATATCATCGTGGGACCACAAGACGTCCTCATTCCACTTCAGGAATCCCAACATTTCGTTCTTTTGCTCCTCGGGTAATAAGGCCCCGATTAGAATTACCTTCGCCGGCTCTTCCTCTTTCAAAGGGACCGCTACCAACTCCTCGATCGTGGATTCTGGACCGTTAGACTCTTCTTCGATTCACCTCATGTACGCTGGCAGGCAGTCCTTTAATTGCTATCCGCCCCCTGTTGCGGCGCTTGCGCTAGCGTCGGCTCCCTTCAGGGCGGCTAAAAAGCATTTCTTTGCGGAGGCCTGGTCTCCCTTGATGTCAATTGTGTACGTACCATCTTTTGATTGACATCTTAAGACCTAGTGGAGAGTGGAAGCGACCCCATGCATGGCGTGGATCCATCCCCTTCCCATGATAATGTTGAAGGAGGACTGACAGTCAATGACGACGAAGTCCACGTCTAAGCATCTCTCAGCTGCGCAGACATTAAGGGTCACGACGCCCAAAGGGCAGACCCTCGTGCTGTCGAAAGTGAACAGTGGTTGACAGGTCGGCCTGAGTGCGCTTCTATCCAAACTCATATTCTCGAATGTGCTAAGGAATAGGATATCGACGCTGCTTCCACCATCGACCAGGATCCTTCCGACCAATGCGGAGCCGATCTGCAGTTTAATCACCAAGGGATCGTCGTGAGGGTGGCGCACCGTGGTTAGATCTTGCTGGGTGAAAACGATGGGGGCGGCGGATGTGCAGCTTTCTCCCAACATCAAGTGGTTGATGGAATGGCCCATCCCCCTCAAGCGCTTCGCCCTACCCTCAGCTCTTTTGAGGCATCTTTCTTTTTTCTCTTGATCCTGGGTCGGCTCTAGTCTGCCCACAATGGTCGGCACTATCCTCAGGGTCTGCTCTCCTGACCCAAAGGCTTGGGCCTACTTCCCTTTCTCAGGCCTGGTAATGTCTTCCAGCAGCTGGGTTCCGCCGGTTTTCACGTACTGCTTCAACCTGCCAGCATGGATCGCCATCATGACCTGAGTGTAAAGGTAGCGGCAGTGGACGGTGTCATGCCCGAAGTCCTTATGGAACTGGCAATACCTGATCCTGTTCAGGAAAGTTATATGCTCAGGGATGCCAGATTTGGATGGGTCTTTGAAAATGCCCCTGTCCTTGTTTTGGAGGTAGATCACGTCGATCGACGTGTTGAGCTCATACTTCAGCAGAGGGTCACAGGTCGTCTTCCTCCTCTTGCCACCCTCCTGACCGTCCCAGACAGAGACTTCCTGCTTCGGAGCTGGCCCTTGGCCCGGTGAGGGCCTCTTCGCCCCTTGCGGGGCCAGGGGTTGTATCGGCATTGTTGTTATTGCGGCAGAGGTCTTGGGCGCCTCCTGGTGGCTTTCCAGCACCCTGAATATCCCTTCCGACTTTGCCTGAACGTCCGCCATATCGTACGGAAGATTTAGAAGGAGGTGGTCCGATAGTATCGATCCTGGCTGCAGGCTCCTGACGAACGAGCCTGCGGCTTAGACCGAGTCGGCGTTATGGACCAGTGACATTACCTCGAAGAAACGCGAGAGGTACTCTCGCAGGGACTCATCTGTGACCTGCTCCAAACGGTCAAGATCTCACATGGTTTTTTGTTGCCTTCGGACACCTGTGTACTTCAAGAAAAGTTTGCAGAAGTCTTCGAACCTGTTTATGGACCTTTCTGGGAGTTGCCTGAACCACAATAGGGCTGGTCCCGCAAGGGTCATAGAGAAGACTTTACAGGTCACGGCCTCGTCCCTGGTTTCCAAGGCAATCTTCTGCTGAAAGTGGTATTTATGTTCGAGGGGGTCAGTTTTCCCCTCGAACGGCCTGAAGGTCGGTGTCGTGAAGTTCCTCGGTCTTGGTTCCATCTGGATCCAGTCAGCGAAGGCCGTCCGGTTGATGCCTCGCACAGTCTATTCTGCTAGATCATCGGGGGTCTGGCTGTGATGGGTGCCGAGTCTCTTACCCAACTCTGCCATCATCTCTTGCTTCCAGTCGGGGGGCATACCCCCAGGGCTTCCATGGTATCTTCCGCCCGTTGCCCCCTAGTTTGGAAGGGTCTCGACTGGCTTTGCAGTACCCCCTGCATCCGCGACCCGGATGGGGCGGGAGCTTCTCCCCGCGGTTGACTTCCGAATTCTTATTGGACTTCTTCATCGAAATCTTCCCTCCGATGGGTCCTATCTTCACTCACCAACAACCCTTCGAGGCGAGTGTTATCTCTACGTACCTCTGCGACCTCGTCCCTTAAACCTAGGATAGCCTCATGGGCCATCTCTGCTTTCCGGTTTGCTTCCGCTATGGCGGCGAGCATCTGATCCAGCTTTTGCTCCAGATCTGGTCGTGCTTCTCAGGAGTTCCCTTCGGCGTCAGGACGTGTGCTCCTGGTTGTCATTCTTGAGGGTGCCATCAGACGTTATATGGCTTTTCGTTCGGGAAGAGCGTGGTCGTGAGTCTCCTACTCTTTTTCTCACACTCAACCTTGTTTCCCACAGACGGTGCCAAACTGTTGGAGCAAGTTTCTCACCAGTTTCTCACCAGTCGTCCACATGTCTCGAACTACTGATACTGTATTCTCCAACTGGCCATGTGTCCTCGCTGTCCCAAAGTACTCTGAACTCCAAGCAGGGTCGGAGAAGTGGGGGTGGCTACCTGCAAAGACTCTCCGATGCTTAAGTTAGTAGTTTATCTTTGATACGGGTAGCAAGGAAATATTTCAGTATGAGTATATCTTTTTGTTTCTTGCTCATAGGCTTTTCTATATATTTCTTTTTGTAAGCGTACATGCCCCTCTCGGGAATACATGGCTTTTGTATATATAGTCCTAAGATTGTGAACCATGCGGGTCTCAATCTCAGGACTGAGTACCTTTCTTCTCAAAGTCTCTTTCAGAGGTCACGGGCCGAGATTTCTGCGATCTCCTCTGTATCGCCGTAGCCTGATTTCCGCTGCCTCCTACGGCTTTAATCTATCAGGGGTGAGATTTGGGTAAATCACCGTTCTATCAAGATAGTTTGTCCCTTGGGTACGCCTACACAGGATCGCATTAAATACTTTGTCTGGGTCTAGAGTCGTAAGTTGCTTTCCATTGTATTCAGATGGAGGACCCTTGAGGCTTTCGACCCCCCCAATTGTCGAGATAAGGGCCATTGTACTCAGGTGGCAGACCCTCGGGGCTTCCGACCCCCAGCTGTCGAGATTGGGGTCAGATTGGGCCAGACTGTCCAGGGTATGTGATGGGCTCGGCCCTAACTTCGGATGGCCCAATGACCGATTGTGATATCGCGTGCGATCTGTATGGCCTTCCACGTGGCGTATGGCTTGGGAACGGATCCCACAACATGCGTTGCTCGATTTGCATTTCAAGATTTTTTTCTTTTTTTTTTCAAAAAAAATTGAACGTTTCGAGTTTTGGGTAACTTCTTTTGTCAGAGAGAAATAGTAAACGAATTTTCATTCTTATTCTCTTTTATATTTTTAGTTTTATCGTGTGATATATACGAATTTTATTATCTATTTTAATATTTTAATAATATGATAAATTATAGTGATATTAGGAAAGTGCAATAAAGAGCATTCTCTTTTGTCAAATTAGTTGCACAATTGTTAAATATTGTTGTTAGTTCCAAGAATTTGGTGTTTTAAGTAGCAAAGTTATGATAAAAGATATTATTACAATAAATTTGAAGTTGTTATAAAAAGTGTTGTTTTATAACAACAAAACCTGTGACTCTCTTCTTATAAATTTTTTTAAAATATACCTAAACGTTCTTAATTTCTATATTTAATTATTCTAATGATTACAATGGTAAAATATATAAGAAAAGAAGATTTTGTTGTTTGATATGAATATGATATTTATCCTATCAATTTTTCATTAATTTCTTTTGTATTTACTATACATATCATTAATTATTTTCTCATTCATTTATTTTTAATTGATATCTGATTGTTTCTTATTGAACTAATAAATTTGGACAGATTTCTAAAGTGAATTCATAAGGAATTTCGCTCTTAATTGGTATTAGATATTTGCTCATCAATTAATTAATTTTTCATTGATTAATTGATATAATTTGCTCAGTTGTTGTAATCAGATTTTTAATGTTACAATAACTTCATATATTTGTTGAATGATTAGATAAAATTCTTAAATATTGGTATATGACTGACATTAATTGAGATATGTTTTTATAGATTAATTATCAATTTTTGGTAGATTAATTGAAGATTTTCAGCTGGCCAAATTATGTCCAATAAGTAATCATGAATTTCGACATTTTTTTAGTATATATTCAGAAAGTTGTTGTAACATATTTGATAGATTACAATAAAAATTTTCTGACAGATTACATGATTCAGTTATTACATGATTCAGTTGTTGAAGGAAGTTCAATAGTTTGGAGTTAAGTAAAATAAGTAGAGCTCGCTAAATATATTGGTAGTAGAGTCTTATATAGTGCATCAAGATTAACGGGAGTCTATCTTTGATTAAGTTATTTTTGTTTGTATATTAAATATTATTACTAATATGTTTCTTTCTCTAGATATGGTCCTATGGTGTAGGTTTTTGAAAAACAACTAAATCATGTATTTCTTTTAATTTCATTCTTATGACTTTTTTTTTTTTTTTGCCTATAACGCATGTTCAACATCTCAGTATTGCAGTAACAATAATATGATTTACTATTGTAACAGCAGGAAAATTCATTTTACTTGTGTAACAGCAATGACAACTAATATGCATATTTATTTATAATATATATTAAATCGAAAAAGTGTTATACATGCGATAATGGACATTTCAGTTGTCAATCATAGAAGCTAGTTGGGTGGAAATTAGGAACGGTGGGCAACGTTGTCAACCTATATATAAAGTGTAAACCTAATATTGGGGAATCGTTTTAACCTATATAAGAAATATATAGCTAACATTGCCTATAAATGAATATTGCAATGCTTTATATTTATCAAGTAATATGTTTTTGTAATTTGTGGTGTAGAATTTGCACACAAATCATGTGTTGTGCGGTCTAAAATCCTAAGGTCGCATAAGAGTTATATGCGACCTCCTCCGTGATGGTTATATGCGACCTCTTCCACAGGTTTTGTGCGATCTTCTCCGTGCAGTTTGCCTTGTCAAACAGGAAACCTACAAGGAAAGGGAAACTGAAGTCTCCTATTTGTGATTAACTAGTTATCCGTTTTGAATAGTTATCCAATTATATTGTTACTTAATTTACGTTACCCAATTGTATAGTTACCCGTTTATACAATTAGGATCTTAGAGACATAAGGATCCTAGAGACATAAGGTTACCTTTATCTATATAAAAGGGACTCTATGTTCCGAAGGATGAGACAAGTGACAAAGAAACCAAGTCACAAAGAAACCAAGTCAGAGCAAATTCAAGTCTGGGTAATTCCAAGTTTAGAGTATTCCAAGCTTTAGGTAGTCTAAGTCTTTAGTATTCTTCAATAGCTTTTCAGTCTTTCCGATTTCCAGACGAGATTGTAACCTTGAGTGTTCATTATTATTCATAAAATAGTGAGAAAACAGTGGACGTAAGCTCATCTTTTTTGGGGCTGAACCACTATAAATCTCTCTCTCCTTATTTGCTTTGATTACTACTTCAATTCACATAAGCCATATCTCTTGATTATTTATAAATTTATTATTGATAAAACCTCCATCAACAATTGGCGCTAGAAGGAGGGCTATTCCGGCAGAAATATTTGTCAAATTCCACCTTTTCAATAATGGCAAACACCAGAAACACTACCAGAGCCGCCGGGACTAGCCAAAATCAACCTCAGAGTACTGCTGCTACACAGGCGACCCCTGCTCCGGATCAGCCTACTATGACGGCAACAGAGAACCTATCCCAAAGACAGGATCGCATGGAGGAACGCTCGTGAACCTTCAGCAAGTCACTAACCAGATCAATGACACTCTGCGATGACTTGCTGAAGGGCAGATGGTGACCCCACCACAACATGAACGTCCCAAAGAATGTCCTGCTCAATTACCTGAGAAGGGAATACAGATTCTCGAGACAAGAAGACGCGACCAGCCAAGAACTCAGCAGGAGCGTCATGAAGAACGCATCTCCAAAGGGAAAAGCAAGGTCGCAGACTTGCCTCCAGAATCTCGTACGGAGAGTTCAAGTACGAACCGTGTTCGTACATAACCTTCTCGTAAATCCACTAACAACCACAGACGGTCTCGTCGCACTATGCCACTGGATTCCTCTCATAGGTCGCAGAAGACTCGACCAAACCAGCCCGCTGCGAAACAGGATAACGAACAAAGATCGCTTATACCACCAGCAAGGAATGATGCTTTCCCTCTGAACGTCGACGTTCACAATTTAAGGATCGCATTAGATGCACTTGCTGGATGGGACGATGAGCTCACTGATGGGTATC
>JXTB01000049.1:1222947-1233584 GCA_002914805.1 Parasponia andersonii
CGTCAATCTTCCCACGGAAGCACTCGAAAAACCTACTTCAGATATGTCAAAATTGTGGAAGCTTTATGTGGACGGGTCATCAAATGAAAATGGAGCAGGTGCGGGCATAGTTTTAATCAGTCCTGAAGGGCATAATATTCATTATGCACTTCGCTTCAAACTCCCAGCTTCAAATAATGAAGCCGAATACGAAGCACTGATAGCTGGCCTAAAGCTCGCACGGGAAATGAAGGTCGAAGCAATCGAAGTTTATAGTGACTCCCAGCTGGTCGTCTGTCAGGTTAAGGGTGATTATCATGCAAGAGGAGAGAGAATGATGGCCTATTTGAAGAAGGTACAGCAGTTGTTCTTAACATTCAGCACGTATGACATACAGCTTCTTCCTCGTATTAAAAACACCCGGGCAGATGCACTCGCTAAGCTCGCTTCAACAAAGGATACAGAATTATTGAAAGTAGTTCCCGTTAAATTTCTTATCTCACCGAGCATCGAGGTCGAACCCCAAGTGATGATGCCAGTCGATGAGGAACCATCATGGATGGATCCCATAATACGATACATACAAAGCGGCGATCTCCCTGAAGATAGAGACGACGCAAGGCGGCTTCGCAAGAAAGCGGCTCGCTATATCATCCAGGATGAGCAACTTTATCGAAGGAGTTTCAGCTCGCCATTATTATTGTGCGTCACTGATCAAAAAACACACTACATTATGAGGGAAATCCACGAAGGAATATGTGGGAATCATTCTGGGGGGCAGGCGCTTGCGAATAAGATTCTTCGACAGGGGTATTTTTGGCCAACAATGAAGAAGGATACATTGGAATTTGCTAGGAAATGCGACAAATGTCAGCGATTTGCGACCATTCCTAGAAGACTACATGTTCCTTTAACTTCGATGACCAGTCCATGGCCATTTGCTGTGTGTGGAATTGATATCATCGGGATGCTTCTTTTAGCGCGAGGTGGTTTGAAGTATACGGTGGTCGCAGTCGATTACTTCACAAAATGGATAGAAGCCGAAGCCTTGAGTACCATCTCCGCGAAGAAAATGATAGATTTCGTTTATAAATCTATAATCTGTCGTTATGGTATACCACATACCATAATTTCTGATAATGGAAAGCAGTTCGATTGCGACGAGTTCCGTGATTTCTGCAATAACTTGGGCATCAAAAAGAGCTTCTCCGCTGTTGTTCATCCACAGGCCAATGGGCAGGTCGAAGCGATAAACAAAATACTCAAGCAAAATATAAAAACAAAGCTCGAGGAGCATAAAGGAGCTTGGCCAGAGGTACTTCCAGAAGTATTATGGGCTTATCGCACCACACAACAAACTACTTCAGGAGAGAGTCCATTCTCCTTGGCTTATGGATATGAAGCGATGATCCCTGTTGAAATTGGTGCGGGCTCCCTGCGGCGATCTGTCTATGAGTAAAAACAGAATGATGTGTTGCTGAGAGTTGAACTCGATCTTTTAGAAGAGCGACGTGAACAATCTCAGCTCCGAATTGCATCATACCAACAGCGCACTACTCGATATTATAATTCCAGAGTAAAGGGTAGACATTTTGAAGTTGGAGATCTTGTCCTTCGACGCGTTCTACCTAATAATAAAGAGCATGGTGCTGGTGTATTCGGTCCTTCTTGGGAAGGACCTTATGTTATTGATAATGTCATTCGACCTGGAACATATCATTTAGCTCGCATCGGTGGACAAAAGGTCGAGCATGCCTGGAATGCTGAACAGCTTCATCGTTATTATCAATAACTTTCGTGAATATCTTCATGTTCTCGTCATTCGTTGATCGTCATTCGTCGACCATCAATGTTACTTCGGCTATTACTTCATCAACTCGGTTATTACTTCGCCTATTCTTCATTTATAGTTTTATGGCAGTTTTCAGACACTATAAAACTCGAGGGGCAGTGGGATCAGATCAGAGTTATCTCCTACTTGTTCCCTAAGGGACTATGCAAACGTCCATTTAGAGGAGACAGGGTTTTAGATCGTCGAAGTATCTAAGCCTCAGATCACTTCATCGACGTATATGAATCTCCTTAAAATCCTAGGATTTTATCCTCGCTTCATGCCTCAGCATGTCGTATTACGCAATTTCCCTCCTCGAACAGAAAAGTAACTAAGCAAAACGTTCATTGTTAGAAGTGATATATTGCTATGATTTATTTTGACATGGAACTTTTGAAAGACAGTTAGAGTTTGCATCACTCGTATTAACTGTTTTCTTAAGCGACCTAACCCATCCTAACGCTTAAAATTCATTTTAAGTTAGTCGGATTTAAATCGCTAAAAGCGTACTGATCGATCACTTGTGATCGACTACTTGGTTAAAGTTACTATCGTTTCTTGTCGCTATTTTGCAGGAGCATATAAGGAAGGAAAAATAAAATTTTTATTAAACAGGTCATCCATACAGAGAAGGGACAAAGCCTGCATTGTTTAAAAAAAAAAAAACAACAAAAACCACTTCATGAGGAAGGGCTCGCACCGTCGTCACCAGCTTTGTTTGTGTCCTCCTTCCAGCTCTGCACAAGCTCGACCACATCCTTACCAAGAATGGAGAAGTCAAAGTCCGGATACTCGCAGAATATGTTGAAGATGATGGTCGACGAGGCGATGTCACTGGCCTTATCTTCGAGTTCTTTGACCTCGGTCGCTTTGAACTCTTCGATGGCTTTGTGAACCGCCTCGGTGGTCGCTTCTCTCATACGGTCCGGATACTCAGAAGCGACCCTTTCGAGCTCTCTGACTTTCTCCTCGAGGTTTTCCTTGGCGAGTTTCTCCTTGCTCAGGTCCTCGAGCATCTGCTGCTTCTTTAAGAGGAAGTTCACTTTCTCCTCCTCCCAAGCCTTCTCCGAGTTCTCGAATGCTTGAGTTATTTCGTCGAGCTTCTCAGCTTTCTCTAAGCATTCGAGAACTGGATCGTGCATCAGGACAGCAGCAGCCGCAGTCTAAAAAAAAAGATTGAGATAAGTGTTATAAAAATCTCCAAGCCAACAAAAGTGAGAATTAAGAAGCTTACATTGGCCAGCATCCTCATCGCAGATCCGAAAGCGACCTTGGCGGAACGTCACTTCATTCGCTCCCAACCTTCTTCAGACGTGAAACGGTCGATGAAGGCTGCGCTCATACCAGCCTTCTCTGGTAGTTGGTTAAGGAGCGCGAAGAGTTCGTCGCCTTTATCTGCCAAGTTCGGTTCCGAAGAGGTAGCAGCCTCGGTAGGGAGTTCTGAGGTGCTCGCTGGTTGAGATGGTTGAGGAGGAGGCGAGCTCGCTTGGACATCCTCAAAGGTGACTTTTCTCTTCTTCGAGCAGTCAACCTTCTCCTTCCCTTTTGATGGCGGCGTACTCTCGGGTGTTTTGGTTTTTGCCATTGACCCGAGAGTTGATGGAGGAGCTCGCAGACCGCTTCCAATAACCATCTCTGTACAACAGAATGTGCTAGTGGGTGAGGAAATGAAATATAAAGGTAATTAGAATAAGCATACAAATACCTTCTTCTGGTGAAGCTGGTTGAGGAGCTGGTGGGGACACGGTTTCTGGAGATAAGGGCACGGAGCGAGGTGGAGTGGTCGGTGCCTTTCTTTTTCTGATTCTGGAGGACGAGGCACCCAAGTCCGTCTTCTTCCTGGGCTTCTTCTTTGAGCTCGATGAGATAACCGGGGGGTCTGGGAACGTGGCACCCTTTGGAATCAGACCGCAAGCGAGCAGGTTCTTCGATGTGCCTAGAACCTTCTAGTTAAATTCTTCAACTGGAAGCTCGTTGATCGCACATACTCTTGCGAGCTGATCACTGGAGAGTTCGGGTCGATCCCTATTATCTGCGATGACATTAGAATGCGATCAGTATAAAGAATGAATATGCAAACAAGACAATAAATTGGAAGACTACCTACCGGGGTTTTGGAAGAAGCCATTGGTTGCATAGTCAAAATGGAAAAATGGATTTTTCCATTTTCCCATGTTGTTGCAAACCCCGTAGATCATTTTTATGGCTTGATTCGACCACTTGCTCGCATAGAAGAAGCCAAAATCTGACAGATTTGACTTCACTTGGTAGAACCAAGCGAATTCCTCGGGAGAAGGGGTTTCTAAACCTAATTTATGATACAAAATATACAAGCCTACCATATACCTATAGGTATTGGGGGTCAATTGAAAAGGGACGACCCCATAGTAATCTATAATCGATTTTATGTACGAGTGAAGGGGAAGATGCACACCGCATTTGAGGACCGCCTCAGAAAATGAAGCGAGTCCACGAGGGGGTGTGTGTGGACGATTGAACTCCATCGGAAGATGCAAGGGGATGGCGATCTTGTAGCCGCTCGCGATTTTCCTGAGTTTGTTCCCCTCTACATACTGATAGCCAGAAGAAAATGCAGGAGCATCCCTAATGTGTCTTGGCCATTGATCCTGGGGAAGATCGCCTATTTGAGGACTACTTTGTCTTGCCCCAGTTATTTCTATCTCGGGTTCGGGCTCGAGATAATCCTCAAGGTTAATAGAACTAACACTTGAGCCGGATTCCCCAGAAAAGGAATTTCCTTCCCTAAATAGTTCCTCACTACTAGACATCTGAAAAGAAATACGCAGGGATTCAGATATTGAGGATTCTACTATGCTAACATTCTGGGTATTTATCCTAAAATTGTATTTAGCAAACAGGTTTATTCCTAAATGGTCTACGGGTTCATCAGAAAGTGTTCGAGCGGTTCGTCAGAAAATGTTCGAGCAGTTCATCAGAAAGTGTTCGAGCAGTTCGTCAGAAGGTGCTCGAGCAGTTCATCAGTAAATGAACTGTCAGTTCAGTAAGAATAAATTAGGGTATCAAACCCTAGAGATTCTTTTCATAGGATCATTTCTAAGTGATATCTAGTAGTTCTACTCTACAAAAAAAAAGGGAGTATAAAGGGAACAAATCTCTTGTTTCACTTCGGTGAAATGAGTTTATTCCCAGATTGAAGTTATTTTCAAGAATAAAAGGAATAAGAGAAGACACTGACCTTTCTTCAGGAGAGGGAGGTTTGAGCCGATTCGAAACTCTGTCGGAGAAGAAGCAGTGATTGGAGCGACCTGGGAGATAGAACGGCGCTAGGGTTCTGAGGATTTCTGAAGTTTTCTAAGAGAAACAGTAAAATGAAACATGGACAGATGGTTTCTGATATTTATAACCTAAGCACCGTTAGATCGTAGCCGTAGATCAGAGGATTTGAATTTTAAATCTGAAGGCTAAGGATTACGCGGGATTTGGATCTATCCGAAAAGTCAGGATTGTTTAAAATTTGAAAAGATTTGGTTTTAAAAGTGACGGTTGGTATCAATCAGGCTTCCTCGAATTTCGCTTTTAGCTACACGCGTTTCGTTCTGATAGAAAAAAAGATACGCGTGAGCTTGGGAGAGGAGATTTGGAATCTGACGGATCTTCGACTACTCAAACCACAAGTTTAAGTTATGACATCACAAGGTCGCACTGTAATTGGAAGCTCTATTTCGTCCTAAAGAACTAATGGAGCTGGGGGCCAATTGTTGTGCGGTCTAAAATCCTAAGGTTGCATAAGGGTTATATGCGACCTCCTCCGTGATGGTTATATGCGACCTCTTCCACAGGTTTTGTGCGACCTTCTCCGTGCAGTTTGCCTTGTCAAACAGGAAACCTACAAGGAAAGGGAAACTGAAGTCTCCTATTTGTGATTAACTAGTTATCCGTTTTGAATAGTTATCCAATTATATTGTTACTTAATTTACGTTATCCAATTGTATAGTTACCCGTTTATACAATTAGGATCCTAGAGATACAAGGATCCTAGGGACATAAGGTTACCTTTATCTATATAAAGGGGGCTCTATGTTCCGAAGAGAAGGACAAGACACAAAGAAATCAAGTAGAGCAAATTCAAGCTTAGAGTATTCCAAACTTTGGGTAGTCTAAATCTTTAGTATTCTTCAATAACTTTTCAGTCTTTCCGATTTCCAGACGAGATTGTAACCTTGAGTGTTCATTATTATTCATAAAATAGTGAGAAAACAGTGGACGTAGGCTCATCTTTTTTGGGACTGAACCACTATAAATCCCTCTCTCCTTATTTGCTTTGATTACTACTTCAATTCACACAAGCCACATCTCTTGATTATTTATAAATTTATTGTTGATAAAACCTCCATCAACATCATGTATAAAATTTTCAAATGTATAGGGTTTTTTTAACAATACGGTCTTCTCAAGAAAATAATATTAATAAAAACAAAAAAATTTCAATTATAATACAAGTATAAAGGATTATAATTTTAAACTCCTCAAAAAATGAGATAAAAAGTGGATTATAAATACAACAATAGCAAGAATTATAAATCATCATAATTCTCCAAAAGAAGAAGATAATAAAGAGTACTTGCAAAAAATTACTTTCATATGCTATCAGACTACGTTTTTGGTAGCTAGAGGTTGATTCTAATACCAAAAGAGATCCATGCCCGTTGAAAATACAATTAATAATTTATCCATATTATAAATCTAAATCAAAGAAAAATTCTTAAATTCAAGATCTAGTAAACAGAATTTAAATACCAAATATATCAAAAATCAAGAAGTACAAACTCCACATAAAAGTGATACTACAATTAGATCTAAATATGAACTTATTAGAAAATTAAATGGAAAAAAAATCCCTTCATCTCCGAAAGAGATAGGATGATAGAGGAATATGAGAGGCCAAATAAGGAGATCAAATCGCTCCCTCTCCAGTCTCTAATAAGAGTGACAACTAAAGATTTTTGACAAAGAGACTAGAGTATTTTAGAAGAAAAAAAGATGTATGAAGCTTATTGTGCAATTTCAAATCTGTGAGAAAAGCGACCTTATATTAGTAGCAAATCGAGTCATAAATGGTAATATCGACCATGCAAGAGTTAAGCTCACATACTCAACATATAATATAGTATATGCGGTCTCGTAACATGAAGCATCTAGAAGAATTTTCTACAATCAAATAACTACACTTTCAGGAAATAACTTAAGACACTTGACTAGCAAGTAACGAGGCCTAATAGTATCCATTCTTGTGAAGTTAACAAAAATTGTAATTACAATTATATATTATTTTTTATTCACAAAATTGGGAAGAAGTTATATTGACACCTCAAATAAACTATAAACACCCCTAATTTTTACAAAAAGATCATAAAAAAAATTTAATAAAACTATCCAATCTAACCCCTCTCCTTTTATAAATTTGTTTTCCTAATCCCCTAATGCCTGGGTCTTCCTCGTCACTGGTTCTATTTATTTTTTCTTGTTATATATATATATATATATATATATATATTTACTTGAATCAATAGTTGTTCTCTTGTAATCAATAAATCTCATTTGTATATTTCTCTAACAATTATTTTCGCTTTATATAATAACATATAAATAAAACAATGGCGTCATTTATTTATTCTTCTTGTTTGCGTTGAAGATAGCAAGTTTTTTCAAAAATTAGAAATGCATAAAATAATTCTTTGTATATTTTTATATATTTTGTATTTGATAAATAGTTTTGTTGTGCGGTCTAAAATCCTATGTCAGGTCGCATAAGTTACGTGCGACGTCATCCGAAAAAGTTGCATGCGACCTCATCCGAAAGGGTTGCATGCGACCTCTACCGTATAAGTTATGTACGACCTCCTCCAAATAGGTTATGTGCGATCCAAAAGAAAAGAAGACTAGTCTCTACTTCGTCAAACGGGTAACCTACAAGGAAAGGGAAACAAAAGTTTCTCTTTCAAGTTCAACCAGTTACCCAATTTAAGTGATTAACCAATTATGTTGTTACTCAAATTATATTACCCGATTGTATAGTTACCCATTCTCACAATTGGGAACATTGAGCTACCTTCATCTATATAAAGGGAGTTCAATATTTTAGGACGAGGACTCTTCGAATCTAGAGAAAAAAAGAACTCTTAAGAGTATTTTCTTCTTTCTAGACAACATATTGTAATTGTGAGCTTGTAATTCTCTAGAAAATAGTGAAAAACAGTGGACGTAAGCTCATCTTTTTTGGGGCTGAACCACTCTAAAATCTTTGCTTCTTTATTTGCTTTGATTAATAACCCAATTCACACAAGCCACATCTCATACTTTTTCTAAATTTATTGTTGACAAAACCTCCATCAACAATTGGTGCTAGAAGGCGGGCTATTTCGGCAAAACAGTTTGTCAAATTTCGCTTTTTAAATAATGGCAAACACTAAAAATACTACCAGAGTCACCGAAACTAGCCAAAACCAACCCCAAAGCACTGCTGCTATACAGGCAGACCCTGCTCAGGATCAGCCTATTATGACTGCATCAGAAAACCTTGCTCAGCAATAAGATCGCATGGAAGAGACACTAGTGACCTTCAGCAAATCACAAACTAGATCAATGACACCATACGACGACTTGCTGAAGGGCAGATGGTGACCCCACCACAACACGAACGTCCCAAAGAACGTCTTGCTCAACTACCTGAGAAGGGAATACAAATCCTAGAGACAAGGAGACACGACCAGCCGAGAACCCAGCAAGAGTGTCCTGAAGATCGCATCTCCAAAGGAAAAGGCAAACTCGCAAACTTGCCTCTAGAATCTGGTACAGAGAGTTCAGGTACTAACCCTGATCATGGATAACCTTCTCGCAAATCTATTGATAGTCAAGTTCGTTTGAGCAGCGAACGAAGACGACCATCGAGAAGCGTCTTCGAAAGAATCAGCAGAAAGTCGAGACAAGATCCTGTAGACGTAAGACAATACTTAGAGCGGCGACGTAGCCATGACCGATCCGTATCACATCATAACGACCAAAGCCGATCTCGCCGTACTATTTCACTGGATTCCTCTCACAGATCGCAGAAGACTTTACCTGACCAACACGCCATACAACGAGACAACGATCAAAGGCTGCCCTTGCTGCCAGCAAGAGATAATGCTCTCCTTCCGAATGTTGATATTCATAATTTAAGGATCGCATTAGATACACTTACTGGTTGGGATGATAAGCTCGCTGATGGGTATCGTCAATCGCCATTCAGCGAGGAAGTCCAAGCTGCTATCCTACCTATTGGATTCAAACTTCCCACCATAAACACTTTTGATGGAAAAACTGATCCACAGGACCATATGGATCACTTTAGTGACTTGATGGAACTCCATCGTGTCAATGATCATGCACGCTGCAGATGTTTTGTTGTAACTCTATCAGAAGCAACAAAGAAGTGGTTCTGAGGACTCAAATCTGGCTCGATCTTGTCCTGGCAACAACTTCAGACGGCGTTCTTGAGACAGTTTCAAGCTGCAAAGAATTTCACTGTTCCATTTGTTAGCTTGTCTACAATCCGACAAGGTCTAAAGGAGACTCTACGATCTTATCTCAATCAATTCACCTTAGAGTTAGCAAAGGTCAACAACCCACCTGAGGGAGGAGTTTTAACTCTCATGATGGCTGGAGTGCGACCAGAAACTAAACTCTGGGAGGAATTACTTGAGCGAGAATATAGAACTCTAGAAGACTTCTACCGAAGGGTTGGTCGGCATCTGAGGGTAGAATCTTCGCGCAAGAATCTTCAAAAGACAAAGAAAGAAGGAAGGAAAGATGCAACTAAAGATGCAATCATTACCAACAATAACGGTAAGAAGAAAAATAAAAGGAGTAATGAGCAGTTGACGGAGAATCAACCTAGACCCAAAAAGCAGGAGATGTCAAGAGCTCCCATGCGGTTCAACAATCATACTGAGTTAAACGTGCCCATAGATCATATCTATGCGGTCACAAACTAAAAGGAGCGATACCATCAACCGGAACCGATGAAGGGTAAAGCGCGACCCCAACAAGTTTTGTTGGTATCACAATGATATTGGGCATGATACTAATAATTGCTTTGCCTTGAAGGATGAAATTGAAAGGCTGATTAAAGAGGGGTGACTGCGGCAGTACACCAGGCAGAACGACGAAAGGCGAGAAGAAAACCAACAGCGACCTCTAGAAATTCAACGCGAAGTCCGTACTATCTTTGGAAGGCCGCATGTTGGCAGAGATTCGAAAAGAGCTCAAGACAGGTATGCACGAGAAGCTCGACAACAGCCATTAACTAACGTCATGCATCTTGAGCAGCGACCATGCATGCTTCAACGAGTACTGGACCTGGACATTACCTTCACAGAACAGGACGCAAGGGAAGTCCATTATCCGCATAATGACACGTTGGTCATAAAAATTAATTGTGAAAGCACACAGTTGTGGCGAGTATTAGTTGATAACGGAAGTGCTATGGACATCCGGTACTACGATGCCTTTAAGAAGATGGGGTTGAATGAGAGCAACTTGAAGCCTACCGTCACTCCACTCTATGGTTTCACTGGTGATAGCCTGATGTCTATGGGCATGATTGAATTAATGGTCAACGTTGGAACCTATCCTAGGGTTTCAACGATAATGACCCAATTCTTGGTGGTAGATTGCCCCTCTGCATTCAATGCTATACTGAGAAGACTGACACTGAGGGAATTTCGAGCCGTCACTTCAATCTACCATCTCACTATGAAATTCCCGACCCAACACGGGGTAGGCGAGGTGCGAGGAAACCAATATG
>JXTB01000049.1:1240028-1283489 GCA_002914805.1 Parasponia andersonii
GAGCATCGCTAAATCACAGCCGTAGATCAAGATCTTTGATTTTCAGATCTAAAGGCCGAAGTTTACGTGGGATTTGATTTTTTCCGAAATTAAATTAGTATCTTTCGAAATTTGA
This sequence comes from Parasponia andersonii, assembly GCA_002914805.1. Lineage (NCBI taxonomy): Eukaryota > Viridiplantae > Streptophyta > Magnoliopsida > Rosales > Cannabaceae > Trema > Trema andersonii. Next base: position 1,240,144 of record JXTB01000049.1, read on the forward strand.
AAAGATTCGGTTTAAAAATGACGGTTGGCATTATCAATATCCTTGAGTCTCCTCGAGTTCTGCTATTTTTCTTAGAAAAGGCGATACGTGTTTTCGTCTGTCAGAAAAAGGTGTGCGTGATCTTGAGAAAGGTGAGATTTAAGTTCTGGCGACTCTTCGACTCTTCAAGAATCTCAAGTCTAGGTTGTGACATCGCATTTTTTTTTAAGTTCGCATTCACTTACATTAAAAGGAAGCTCCATTTTGTCCTAAAGAACTAATGGAGCTGGGGGGGCAATTGTTGTGCGGTCTAAAATCCTATGTCAGGTCGCATAAGTTACGTGCGACGTCATCCGCATAAGTTGCATGCGACCTCATCCGAAAGGGTTGCATACGACCTCCACCACATAAGTTATGTGCGACCTCCTCCAAATAGGTTATGTGCAACCCGAAAGAAAAGGAGACTAGTCTCCGCTTCGTCAAACAGGTAACCTACAAGGAAAGGGAAACAAAAGTTTCTCTTTCAAGTTCAACCAGTTACCCAATTTAAGTGATTACCCAATTATGTTGTTACTCAAATTATATTACCCGATTGTATAGTTATCCATTCTCATAATTGGGAATATTGAGCTACTTCATCTATATAAAGGGAGTTCAATGTTTCAGGACGAGGACTCTTCGAATCTAGAGAAAAAAAAAACTCTTAAGAGTATTTTCTTCTTTCTAGACAACATATTGTAATTGTGAGCTTGTAATTCTCCAGAAAATAGTGAAAAACAGTGGACGTAAGCTCATCTTTTTCGGGGCTGAACCATTCTAAAATCTTTGCCTCTTTATTTGCTTTGATTAATAACCCAATTTATACAAACCACATCTCCTAATTTTTTCTAAATTTATTGTTGATAAAACCTCCATCAACAAGTTTCAATGTTTTAATTATCTTAGATTGTCATAAAACAATTACCTCTTATTTATTTATTTATTTTTTTAAGTTGAATTACCTCTCATTTCATTTGGAGTGTCAATATAATCCCCGATTAGAAGCTTGTGAATTATCTCACCTATATACAAGGATAGAACATATTCACAATACGGGCAGTCTCCCCTCCCTCCCACTCCTCCTCCCTCTCATTCTCTCCTTTTCTCGAAAATATATATTTTTACCCTATTTTTTTTTAAATTTCAATTTTATCTTTTATTTGCTCCCTAAATTTTTATAATCATAATTTTTGCCCTTTCTAGGGAAAAAAAATCAATAATGGCCCTAATATAATCCATTATTTTTAAAACAATTATGAATTTTACTTATATTATTGTGAAATAATAAATTTTGCTTTCAATTTGAATAAAGTTTATTTAAACTCACTTTAAATACTTTTTTTCATAATTATACTGGCCTATGTTGACAATTGTATTTCAAAATTAATTAAAAATTTTTGGTGTATGCTCCTCTAAAAAATTTCTAACTCTGTCATTGACTATATAAAAAAGATTCAGTCTCGTAACTCTCCAAACATGACTCCATCATAAGCACAATCATTACTCCAACATCTCTTCTCAGGGCTCTTACCTTGAAACTCCGAATCTCTTTTGTAAGAACTTTCAAATAGTGAAACAATAGTAGACAGTGGACTATTTTTTTTGGGTTGAAGTATGTAAAATTTTTTTATGTCTTTTACTATTTAATCGTTCTTATGAGCTATAATCATTATTTATTATCGTAATTATACCGTCGACAAAACCTTCGTATATAGAGTTCACAAGTACCGACAAAAATTATCTAAGCATTCGGATCAATTTTTGAGGTAAGATCAATGCGGGGGTTGGAAGTACAGGGGCAAAGCTCCTTAAGAAAATTTTGCTAGTAAGGGTATATTTGCAATGAGTATTTTGAGATTTTACAAATGCATTTCATTACCTAATTACTTCCTCTATATAAAATTTATTAGGTACCAAATTCGGGAATGTGAAATTATAGAGGGAATAATTTTAGCACAGAGTGAGGTTTGTAATGCTAATGTTGTCAATGCCGAGAACATGATTAGTTCTCAACAGCCTGTTGTTGTATCTGTAGTGCTAGTGCTTGTCCCTGTTGTGTCTCGAGTGTCAAATCCTCTTGTGACTCTAATGGTACTAGCAGCGCACCATGGAAAGAAGCCTGAGAAGTTCAATGGATTGAAATTCAAAATGTGGCAGCAAAAAATGCTATTTTATTTGACCATATTGAACCTTGCGAGGTTCTTGACTGAAGAGGCTCCAAAATTCAGAGAAGATGAGCATGATTTCCAAGTTCTTGCTGCAGTGGATGCTTGAAAATAATCTGACTACTTATGCCGAAATTATGTAATGAATGGTTTGACCAATTCATTATATAGTGTATATCGTAATAAGAAAACGATAAAGAAACTGTGGAAGTCACTAGACCATAAATATACAACTGAGAATGCTAGTTCCAAGAAATTTATGGTGGGACACTTCTTCGATTATAAAATGGTCGACTCAAAAACTGTAATCAGTCAAGTTCAGGAGTTTTAGTTGATTCTCCATGAGATTCAAGTAGAGGGGATGGCCCTTTGTGAACTCTTCCAAGTAGCTACTATTATTGAGAAGTTCATGGAAGGATTTCAAGAGCTACCTAAAACACAAGCGAAAGGCCATGAGCCTTAAAGACCTTGTTATAAGGCTCCATATTGAAGAAGACAACAGACATGCTGAAAAGATAGGAGCCTCAACTAGTACATCTGGGGCAAAGGCAAATGTTGTGGAGCATAATCAAAGCTCCAAAGCTAAGAAGAAGAAAAGATCCAAGCTAGGACCTAAAGGTGGAGTGGGCAAGAAGCAAAAATTTCAAAGAAAATGCTTTAACTATGACAAGATGGGTCACATGGCTTCATATTGCCAACTTCCAAAGAAGAAGAAGAATGAAGCCAATATGGTGGATGGCATCACAAAAGATGTAGAAGACATAAGTTTGTCTATAGTTATTTCTGAAGTCAACCTTGCTGGGTCCAATCTAAGAGAATGGTAGATTGACACTAGAGCTTCAAGACATGTTTGTTCTGACAAAGGTCTTTTCATAACCTTTGAACTGATAGGGAATGGGGAGAAGCTTTCCATGGGTAATTCAGCCACCTCTGAAATACAAGGTTTGGGCAAAGTGGTGCAAAAGATGACCTCTAGGAAGGAACTAACTCTAAACAACGTGATGTACGTACCAGATATCCGTAAGAACATTGTGTCTGATTCACTTCTGAATAAGCACGGATTCCGTACAGTGTTTAAGTCAGATAAATTTGTATTGACCAAAAATAGTCTTTTGTGGGAAAGGGATATGAATGTGAGGGTATGTTCAAACTAAATGTAATGACTGTAAAGCTCAATATCAATAAAGCTAGTTCTTCTGCATATTTGATTGAGTCTTCTACTTTGTAGCATGGTAGACTAGGAAATGTTAATTATGATACTATACATGGATTAATTAACTTAAATCATATTCATGATTTCCAAATTGATACAAGACATAAGTTTCAAACTTGTGTTGAGGCAAAACTGACAAGGTCATCTTTTTAAACTATTGAAAGAAATACTGAACCCCTTGATTTAATTCACAGTGACATTTATGATTTAAAATTTATACAAACAAGGGGAGGCAATAAGTATTTTATTACTTTTATCGATGATAGCACAAAATATTGTTATGTGTATTTGCTAAAATCCAAGGACGAGGCAATAGAGAAGTTTATTATCTATAAGAATGAGGTCGAAAATCAACTTAATAAGAAGTTTAACATAATTAGAAGTGATCGTGGTGGAGAGTATGAATCACCTTTTGGTGAATTCTATACACAATACGGAATAATATATGAAGTCACTCCGCCTTATTTACCTCAGTCAAATGGTGTTGCTGAGAGGAAAAATTGTACCTTGAAAGAGATGATGAATGCATTGCTGTTAAGTTCTGGGTTGCCTCAGAATATGTGGGGGGAAGCTGTTTTAATAGCTAATTACCTTTTAAATAAGGTACCCCATAAGAAAGAAGAAATGACACCTTATGAACTGTGGAAAGGTTAAAAGGCTTCCTACAAATACTTGCAAGTTTAGCGATATCTTACTAAGGTATTGGTACCTACACCTAAAAAGGTGAAAATAGGACCAAAGATAGTAGATTACATTTTCATTGATTATATACATAATAATAGTACTTATCAGTTTCTTGTATATGAGTCACAAATCCCAAACATCACAAGAACACAATAATGGAATCAAGAAATGCATCGTTCTTTAAACATAAATTTCCGCATAAATCCAAGGAAGTACATAATACATCTAAACGAACTTATGAAGCTATCACTAAGGATAGTCAGGACCAGGAACAAGTCGTTGAAGATGAGCCTAGACGTAGTAAAAGAGCGATAACTGAAAAATCTTTTGGTCCAAATTTTTTAGCTTACATGTTGGAAAGTGAACTTCAAAGCCTCCAAAAATCTGTGAGCTCTATTGAGGGACCTTTGTGGAAAGAGGCCATTAAGAGCGAAATTGATTCCATCTTGCAAAACTATACGTGGGAACTAGTGGATCTTCCTCCAGGATATAAGCCATTTGGTTCGAAATAGATTTTCAAAAGGAAAAAGAAAGCAGATGGAACAATTGACAAATGTAAGACTAGATTGGTTATCAAAAGTTTTAGGCAAAAAGAAGGCCTAGATTACTTTGATACTTATTCTCCTGTGACAAGAATAAATTCCATAAGGATGATACTTGCGATTGCCGCTCTGCAGAATCTTTAAGTACACCAAATGGATGTAAAAACAACCATTCTTAATGGAGATCTAGATGAAAAAAATCTATATGAAACAATCTGAAGGTTTTGTTGCTCCTGGACAAGAAAAGAAAGTTTGATAGAGTAATGCTTGCTAATGGTTTTAAAATTAATGAGTGTGACAAATGTGTCTATGTCAAAAACACTGAAAATGGCTACATCATTTTGTGTCTTTATGTTGATGACATACTCATTATTGGCAGTAATGACAAGATGGTCAAATCTACTAAGAATATATTGAACTCTAAATTTGACATGAAAGATATAGGTCTAGCAAATGTAATTTTGGGAATTAAGATTACAAAGACGCCTGATAGACTTATACTCAATCAGTTGCACTATATGGACAAAAGTTTGGAGAAATTCAACAAAGATGATTCTGGAGTGTCCAGAACACCGATAAACATAAGTCAACACCTTTATAAGAATAAAGGTAAGAGTGTTTCCCAAGAAGAATACTCAAGAGTGATTAGTAGTCTAATGTACTTGATGAGTTTCACAAGGCCATATATAGCCTATACAGTCAGTAGACTGAGTAGATATACGAGTAATCCAAATACTAAGCATTGGAAAAGAATTGTTAAAGTACTTAGATACTTACGATATACTCGTAACTGTGGACTATACTATAAAAGATATCCTATAATTTTAGAAGGATACAGCAATGCAAACTGGATATCTGATATAAAAGACTCGAAGTCTACTAGTGGGTATGTGTTCACACTAGCTGGAGCAATTCTATCGTGGAAATCCTCAAAACAAACGATTATAGCCCGATCCACGATGAAATCTGAGTTTATAGGCCCAGATAAATATGGTGAAGAGACTAAATGGCTATGCGATTTTCTAGATTGGCCTAAGTCTATGCCGCCAATATCTATACATTGTGACAGTTAATCGGCTATTGGAAGGGCACAGAGTAACATGTATAATGGTAAGTCTAGACATATACGTCGTAGACATAATACCATTAGACAACTACTCTCAACGAGAGTTATTTCTATAGACTATATGAAGTTTAAGGATAACCTGGCAGATCCACTAAGTAAAGGGTTAAACAGAGAGTTAGTTAACAAATCATCAAGAGGAATGGGACTAAAGCCCATGAAATAAAGTCAATATAATAGAAACCTAACCTAGTTTATTGGAGATCCCAAGATCTAGGTTCAAAGGTACAACCTAATTATAAAGACTTAGTTGGATCTTTGTGAGGGTTATCCTCCTGTGAGGGTATTACCTTCATGTCCATTCATGTGATGAAAAATAGTGATACTAGTAAGGAATAGGATAAGCAAATATTTTTAATGATTCTTATGTGTCGAAAAACCAAGCGGAGTAGTACGAGTTACTCATAACTTAGAAATCACCTATATGAGAGAGAAGTGGGACCACTTTAAAGGGGAATTATGAGGGCTTAGATCCTTAGAAACTCTTGCAAAACCAGACAGAAATGTTCAAGGCCAAAATGAACATAACCATAAGAACTAGAAATATTAAGAAAGATCCTGTGTGAAGTCTATTATTATTTACATGAACAATAAACAGTTCAAGGACTTATGGCCTACTGATTTGTTAATATACTTTTACAAGGGAAGGTTCAAAGGATAACACCTACCTATCATATGCAGGTTTCATTTATTGAACTCTATCACTAAGTCTAGAGTTTATAGAGTCTCCTTAGTAATTTTCATTCATGTGGAGGATTATTAGAAAATAGGCATGTGCCATTTATTGGAAATGGTAATTTGGGCTTAAGTGGGCTTGAGAGCTCGTATATGTAGTAAAGCCCAAAATTAAAGTTGTAATCCCATTTTCATTAGCCAATTTGGAGCATAAATTAGAGTAGGACCTATTTTGTAAAAGTGCAAGGTCTTAGAATAATCTTATTCTACTCTATGAATAGATTAAATTGATATATCATGTGTCCAAATTAGAGCTTGGGTGAAGAAATTAATGCTCAAAATATACTTGTTGGTATTGGAAAATAGAGGAAGAAAGATAGAAAAGCTTATTCCACATTGGTTGGGAAACTTTCAAACTTGTGCTTTATATGGAGTTGCATTTTTCATGGGTGTAAATATGTATAGCCAAGATGCTCTCTCAGGCGCACACAGTGAGAGTATAAATCTTTGGGCTTGGGCCTGAATTTGCATGGACTTGTGTGTGCCCGCACCTGCAAATATGAATGTCAGCCCGAAATCTTGGACTCTTGTAAAGCCAACCTTTTGCTGCGGTCCTGTTTAATTTTTTCTCTATTTTTTCTATTTTGCTGTTTCTAGAAGAGCGTTTGAAACTGATGATATTGAAATACTTGACTATTAGCTCAAAAATTGCTATATTAATTGAATAGAAGACATTTAATTTTTGGCCAGCAAAGGACAGAGAAGTAACAACTAAGTTGTTGGCATTATGGAGTATTAGTGCTGGTTTTGTAACCTCTCTTTTTACCAGCTATATAAGTAGACATTCTTTACCTCTTTTCTACACCATCAAAAGCTCTTAGCTTCGTTTTTCCCTTCAATACTCTCCCTAGCAGCTTCCTTTCTTTTGTGTGTCTTAGTGTTTACTTTCTAGTTCTAGTTTCTCTGATAATCTAGTTCTAGAAATCCTTGAGTGAGAAAAGATCTACAAGTTAAATTTTCAGTTCGTAAGAGTACATGTGTTAGTGCTTTACCTGCTACTTTTAGTCGTTGTATCCTGGGAAACTGATGCTTGTTAAAGTCCTCAAGCATTCTAGTAGAGGGAGCGAATCAGTTTTAAAGACACTATGACCTACATAGACCGCGACGGTAACAAGTGTTTCTGAAGTGCTACTAAGATTTTATTAAAGATTAGTGCAAACTTTTGATAACTTTACATATTTGTGGTTTATTATAAAGTTTGCTACATACGCTTGTAACTTTATAAATTGCATGTTAATTATTTTCTAAATAACCTTATAAATTGCATGTCAATTATTTTCTAAATACTAAGATGATGAAAATCAGGGTAAGGTATAAAAGGATCCTAATTAGTTACTCAATATTCCTAAATTTGTTTCAAATTTGAAGCAATTATGAATGTGTAACTAGCGTGATATTCACCTTGATTTTGGGTGGAGAAACTATGGTAGTCTTCGAGAATAATTCGATAAACCAGGCTACTACTGTTTTTTTTTTTCCTTTTTTTTTTGGATTATGTGATGGTAAAAATCACAATTTCTTGGTTTGAGCTGTCGTAATTCATTAGGACAATTGGTGTAATCTCAAATACACTAAATGATAGAATTCTAATTATAAAGGAATTAGAATTTTTTATCTTAAATTTCAAATCAAATACTGGAAAGAATTTTTTTTTGACCTTCATATTTCAAAATCCATTCGGTGATCCAAATGTGCCCTTAAAGTTACTGATGATATGGTATATTGTGATTGGAGAGATAGGGATGAGACAGAGAAGACGGGTATGGCCCTCGATTTTGAGGCTACCACATCTTTTTTAATTTTTATTTCGAAAAAAGGAATTTTTTAAATTTTAAATTAAGACTAAAGCTTTGGTAATTATTGATTAATTATAGATGCAAGTTCGGTGGGGTATACGAGCCACTCAAGGCCGCCGGGCTAGTCCATTCCAACTTAATAATGCCAATGTATAAAAGTTAGATGCAAGTTGGGTGGGGTATACGAGCCACTCAAGGCCGCCGGGCTAGTCCATTCCAACTTAATAATGCCAATGTATAAAAGTTAAATGACGATATATATATATATATATATATATAGGATTAACCTTGTTTTAGATTTTTAAGAAAATTAGATCAACGATCAATTTTTTAAAATATAAATTTTTTAAATTAGTTTAAATGGATGTTTATATTTTAAAAATTATAATTAAATATTTATTTTTTAAAGTTTTAAAAAAGAAAAATATTATATTTTTATTTTATCATCAAGTGAGTTAAATATTTTGTTATAAATTTTTGAACTTTGTCATATAGTAGATTTTTGGTCAAAAATTTATTTTTTTGAGCTTTTTAGCCAAAATTATCAAATTTTAGATTATAGTTTACGAAATGACATTTTTAAATCATCGTTAAAAATGATTGAATTTTAAAAATTATTAAAAAAATAGGCATTTTTCATATTTAATATATCTAACTATATTGACTTATTTTTTGAAAATTAATTTATTTTATAAAAAGTAGATCAACTAAAAATGACTATTTATCAAAATAAAATTATAAAATGGTCATTTATTTAATAAGTGTGAAAGATGATCATTTTTTAAATGGATCTTAAAAAAGGGTCATTGGGTATAAATACTTTTTTTTTTTTCTCAGGCATATATGCTTCGTATCTATTCTGTGTATAATATGCAAACTAATCACGCGTAACCTTCTTAGTAACATTTATGGAGTCCTAAGTTCATTAGACTACAGAAGGGACAATCGTGAGAAACCCCAGAAGGAATAACATCAATCCTTGAGAGAAATCGCCAGAGTCTTGTACACGATTTTGCGAATAATAAACGATCATATGATTATTATTGGATTTGGGCTTGGAAAAAATTGATTGAGAATTTGCTACGATTTCTGCTGCAGTACTAAATAATGATCTACTAGCGTTTCATTACAGTTTCTACCCGCTACAGTGATCTGTTAGTGTTATTTGTTTGCTACAGTGCCGACCATAGATGACGAGATATTGGGTCACAAAGACCTTTTTTCATTCTATAAGAAGGACATTGTGGCTGATTCTTCTTTGACTCCCCATGCAAAATCCTTTGCTGATGTGGTTCTCAATAAGAAAACAATGGTTATGCCCCTACCTTTCACATCTTCTATTCCTCAACAAAAGGGTACTTATGTTTCCGCCAAGGTTAATCCTACTGCAGTAGAAGAACGATTGAATCTTTGTAAGTTTTCGCTTATTAGATGTATCATTTTATCTAAGGGTGAAAAACCTTAGTCTTTGCTTGATTTGAAGGCAAGAGTAGATTCAATTTGGAAAATTTCATCTTGGTGTCTTATTTCATTGGGCAAGGGGTACTTTCTAATTTTGCTTACTTCAAAGCAAGATAAGACTCGTATTTAGAGTATAAGTTCTTTGAATATTAAGGCAGGTATCTTAAGACTTCAGCCATGGATTCTCGATTTCGTACCTAGTGAGCAAAAGACTACAAATGGTCAAGTTTGGGTCTATTTTTATGAATTACCATGGGAATTTTGGCATCCACAAATCCTTTCTGATTTAGCTAGGGCTGTGAGGGCTCCTTTGAAGATTGACCAGGCTACTCTTAATGGGAATTTTGGTCATTTTGCTCGAGTTTTGGTGGATATTGTCCTCAAGAATCTTTTGCTTGACTCAATTCAAGTTGGGAGTGGAGATAAATGTCGTTTTGTTTATCTCTCTTATGAGAGACTTCTTGATTTTTGTTCTACTTGTTCCTCTATTGGCCATGTTCCTTCTAATTGTTATCATAATAAACCAAAAGAAGACAAGGAAAAGATCATTACGAAGAGTGAGGGATCAGCCCCGAAGCAACAATTCTATACTGCAAAGCCTATTACCAATCAGGTAGTTTCCAAAGATGTTCAAAAATCTCCGAATGTGCCAGAAACGAAACTTTTCACTTCTCTTGCATCGGATTTGGGCAAGGATAATTCTCTTGTGCATTTCGGAAATATGAAAGATGAAGTTGAAATAGTTGACAGCCTAGAAAAGAATAAAGCTCATTATGATAATGAAGATGAGTTGGCAGCTATTGATAAAAACGTAAATTCTAAAGAGGATGTAGCCTTAAACCATGATTCAGAGCACATTTTGAATATGGATAAAGTAGTTAACACTGAGGTTCATGAAGAGCATATTGAGGCCTCTACTACCGATGTAGGTATTTTTGATCCGAATGGTTCCTCTTCTTTTGCGGAATCTATGAGTGACCACAGTTTGGACACTAGTGATCTCTCTCCATCAAAAGATGAGGGTTAGTAAGAAGTGCAGTCTAAGAAAAAGAAGAAAGCTTCTCAAGCTCAGTACTCTAAGCCTATCACAAAGGATTCGAAAACCACTTCTCAATAAAGGTCCTTTATTGGAATTACTGGGGTATCTCTAATATTGGTATCTAAAGATCTCTTAGAGATTTGGGTATTCGTCACAGACTGGATATTCTTTGCTTAGCAGAGCCAATGTGTATGTTTAGCTCTATTCCTTCCCGCTTTTGGAGTTCTCTTAGTTTTCATTTAGTGGCTAAAAATGATAAAGTACTTCCTTCTATCTGGGTATTTGGCACTTTGGCCGTCTCCACTTTTCAAGTTATTGCTTCTCATTCCCAATATGTTACTTTATCTTCCATATTCAATAGTGTCTTTTTTTTTTCACTAGTTTTGTCTATGCTAGTTATGATTATATTGTTCGTCGTAACTTATGAGACTCCTTATCTTCCTTGCATGTGACTGGTGCTTGGTTGGTTTTGGACGATTTTAATTCTGTTATGGGTACTCATGAGATAACGGGTATCATTAAACGAAGATCTTATGAAGACTTCAGAGCTGGTGTGACCCTTTATAATATGATTGACCTTGATTCCCAAGGTCCTTTTTTTACATGGCATGGTTCCCAGGGGGGATGGTTGGTGATGTCTCGTCTTAATAGAGCTTTTTGTAATGAAGAGTTCTTACAGCAATGGAATCAGATTTCCAGTATTTGTTTGCCTCGTTTACACTCGAACCACCATCCTTTATTGTTATCTTCCAAGAATGACGTTACTACTGGCCCTAAACCTTTTCGTTTCTAAGGAATGTGGCTTTCTCATCCCACATTTAAGGATTTTGTTAGTAAGGTTTAGTCTTGTTCTTACTTTGGTTTCCCAATGTCTATTTTGGTTAATAAATTTAATGATTTGAAGCGTGAATTGAAATTATGGAATTAGGAAGTTCGGTGATCTCAAGCCTAATATTTCCAAAGCCACAGAGAATGTCTTATCCATTCATGAGCGAAAAGCTAATGAGGGTCTTTCTGACTTTCTTCTTTTCCATGAAAATTAAGCCTTTTGTACCTTGGACAATTATTTATCTCAAGAAGAAACTTATCTCTGAGAACAAAGTAGGATCAAATCGCTTAAAGAAGGGGACAAAAATTCTGCTTTCTTTCATAATATGGTGAAACGTTATCGGACAAAAAAGGTTTTGAGCATATGAAGATTGGTGAGGATATTATGGAAGATGTTACTTTAATTTCTTCTCATATTCAATCTTTCTATAAAGATTTGTTCACTAAGCCTCAAGTTAGTGTTACTGATTATTCTAGTGTTTAGAAGATTATTCCGAATCTGGTCTCTTCTTCAGATAATTTGGAGCTTTGTCGAATTTCTAATGAAGAAGAAACTCAGTTGACGGTATTTGATATGGATGCTTCGAGTGCCCCAGGCCCTGATGGCTTTTCAGTCAAGCTTTTTCGCCACTGTTGGGATATTGTTGGTTAAGATGTGGTTTCTGCAGTCCAGCAATTCTTCTACTCTAGTAGTTTAACACCTGGTCTTAATTCTAATTTTCTCATGTTAATTCCAAAAGTGGATCATGCTCTTACTATTGATCAATATCGGCCTATTGTTTTGGAGTCCTTTACAAACTGATTACTAAAATCATTGCTGATTGTTTGGGTCGCATTTGTTGTCAGATTGATTCTCCTAATCGATTCGGTTTTGTGCCTGAAGAAATATTAGAGACTGTATTACTGGCACTTCAGAATGTTATAATTATTTGGATAAAAAAAGATTTGAGGGCAATTTTGCTATGAAGTTGGACATTAAAGGCTTTGGACACTTTGTGGTGGGACTTTATTAAAGTTGTTCTTTCATCTTTTGAGTTCGACAACAATTTTGTCAATTTGGTAAAAAATATATTTCACTCAGCTCGTCTTCCTATTCTGATTAATGGTTCCCCCCATGGCTATTTTTCATGTTCAAGAGGAGTCAGATAGGTTGACCCTCTCTTTCCTCTTTTATTTGTTCTTACTGAAGATTTCCTCAGTCGTTATTTCAACATTTTGATTCGTCAGGGCGATCTTGTTCTAATGACTTCTACTAAAAATGAGAAGGCTCCAGTCTACTATCTTTTTGCATATGATGTGCTTTTATTTTCTTTGGCTTCTAAGAATAATGTTAGAGTTATTATGAAGGCCCTCCAGCATTATAAAACTTTTTTTGGGCAACAAGTGAATTATTCTAAGTCTTTTATTTATTTTGGTCGTGCAGTTCCATCTGCTACAATTTCGAATTTCTTGAACTTCACGAATATGAGGAGAGGTGGTTCGTCATTAAGTTTTCTTGGAGTCTCTCTTTTTGTCAGTTCTCCAAAGCTTTCTAATTTTCAATCGCTACTGGACAAGATTTATAATAACTTTGAATATTGGAAAGGTTTGAATCTTTCAATTGCTGGGAGAGTTAGCCTTATTAATTCTGTAATCGTGGGTCATTTATCTTATTCTTTTCAAGTCTATCGATGGCGGGTTACTCTTTTAAAATAGTTGATTTCTTCAATTAGTAATTTTTTGTGGTCTGGATCATCCAAAATAGCTAAGCTAATTATTGTATCTTGGAAGATGTGCTATAAATCTAAAAAGGACGACGGTCTTGGCCTTTGAGATCCTAGGATTCTCAACACGGCATTGTTAAAGAAGCTTTCTTTGACCTTATTGACCGATGATTCTTTTATTTTTTGATTCTTGAGAGGGAGATTTTTCTCCAATGGTTTTACTCGACGTTGATTTTGGAAATCTTCTATTCGGTGTTGTTTGAGATCTCATATCCAGTCTCTTATCGATGAGTCGATTTGGGTACCTGGTAGAAACTCTAAGGTATACTTCTGGAGTGATAATTGGCTTGGTTCTCCTTTAATTGGGATGATAGATTCTAATGATACTTTTGAACCTGGCATTGATACTACCATTGGTGAACTTATTTCGGATTATGAATGGTCTCTACCTGCTTCCTTTACTTCCAATTTTTCGATGATTACTGAAAAGATCTGGAAGACGGTTATCTGTGATTCTCTAGATACACTTATTTGGCGACATTCTGCTTCTGGTAATGTTACTTGTGCAGATACCTACAATTCTTTGGTCGGTCCTTCTGTAAAGGAAAGATGGGGTAATAAGTTTTGGGCTTGCTATATTCCTCCATCGTGTTCTATGTTTTTTTGAGATCTTTTCAAGATAAACTTCTAAAGGAATGTAATCACATGTGGAGAGGCTTTATCATGACTTTGTGTTGTCATTTTTGCTTTAGAAATGAGGAAACTGCTGATCACCTTTTCATCTCATGTGACTTTACCCGCAGTCTTTAAGGACCTATCTCTTCGGCTTTTAGGCAGCGTATTTGATTGGATGACTCTGTTATTGATCTTTGGCTTGATGTCCTTGAGGCTAATTTTAGTAGCCAAGTTTCAAAGCTTTGGAGATCAGCTATTGTGACTGCTGTTTGGGTTATTTGGACTTCACGTAACAAGTTATTGTTTGACAATGAGCTCACTTCTATCCATATGGCCATCACTCTGGTATGGCATGCAGTTGGTGAATCTAACAATGTTGGATCAGGTACATTGAGAAATTCTTTAGAGGAGTTAGGAATTCTGAAATGTCTTAACGTCAAGCTAAAGCCATCAAAAGCTCCAAAAATAGTTGAAGTATTTTAGCGAGTCCCACCAGTAGGATGGTTAAAGGTTAAAATAGATGGTGCTACTTATGATTGTCCTGTGTTATCAGGTTGTGGTGGTATTTTTAGGATGTCCAGGGATTTCTTTAAAAGGGGTTTTGCCATTTCTATTGGTAAGTTCTATGCTTTTGAGGCAGAATTGACTGCTGTGATTCATGCAATTTTGTATGCATGAGACTTAGGATGGAAAAACTTATGGCTGGAAAGCGATTCAGCTTATTTGGTTTCGATTCTGAAGTCTCGTTCTTTGTCTGTTCCGTAACGTTGGAGACCATCGTAGATGTGTTGTCTTGAGTTGATTTTAAAGATGCATTTTCATATTTCCCACATCTTTCACGAAGGGAATGTTGTTGTTGATATTTTGGCTTCTAGAGTGGCAAGTATTCAAGCTCCGACTTAGTGCCATACTGCTCCCCTATTTATCCATGATGCAATTAAGAAAGATTATCCAAGGCTTTGTGATTACCGCTTTTCTTAGTTGCTCATTTATAATACAATGTGCTCTTTTTTCCTTTTTATGGTTTTTCCCATAGGGTTTTACGCAAAAAAAATTTTAATGAAGCATTGTTGGGAGGTTAAGATAATAGTTTTGTTTCGACATAACTATCTGGCTCCTCCTAGGGCTATTTTTAGCTGTTATTATTTTCTATTTTGGAGATTCTATTTTTCAAATATTTTGTACCTTTTTCATTTTTATTTTCTTTTCTTTAATAAATTACCAGAGGGTTTCTTAGTTTCCTTCGTAGGAACCTAAGTTATTTCCTCTAGGTACCATTTAGCAAAAAAAAAAAACCTTCTCATTAACATTTTGGAAAATAAAAACAGATTAGGCACTTTTTTTTTTAAAAAAAAAAAAAAAAGAAAAACGGATATCAAATTCTATGGTAACAAAAACAACAAAGATTTTTCAATAAACAGTCTTGCTCAATTCGTTTGTGAAGCATGCATCTTCACATAAAAGATATCGAATTATTACGTTAGAAGTGAAATTAGCTTTAAAAGAGTCCTTGTCTGTCTGTCGTAATCAAAATCCATGCAGATACATAAATATGCCTTAACATTCAGTTTGGAGGTAAAACTTTATTGAGTAAACGGGGAAAAAAAGGAAATATATTTATATATATATATATATATAATCTTTTTCCATGTATGGATTTTAACGAAAGAGAAAAAAAAAAAAAAAAAAAAAAGACACTTCAGAGGAATAAGTGAGATGTGTGTGTGTAAAATCTCATTTTTTTAGAGAGCAAAAAGGTCTTTTGACCCAAAAAAAAATTTCTTTTCTTTTCTTTTCTTCTCCCTCACTCTCTCGTCCGCACCCCTCTCTCTCTCACTCTCTGCCTCTCGTCTCTCTCACGCACGACCAAGGGGACGAGCCGCTGCCGACCCTCGTCGCGCCCTGCTGCCGCACCTAGACAATGTGCGCCGCCCAGCCGAGCTGACTGCCGAAGCTCCGAGGCCACCGGAGCGCCACATTGCCGAGGGAGGGAACGAAGCTCCAACCCTACCGTCGCTCACCGTCGAGAATTCTGGTGAAGAAAAGTCGCAAAATTTGTGGCATTCGAATCCTCTCGTCGTGGGCTTTCTTTAGGTATATATATCACGATCCCATTTTGCCCGGTTTGAAAGTTGTCATTTTAGGGTATTTTGAGTTTCGAATTTTAGTTTTCGATCCGACCGTTAGATTTCGTTTTTGTTGTCATTTTTGGAATGTACTCGGAAAATGGCGAAATTTGATATATATATATATATATATATATATATTGACTATATTTGGTGATCGGCACGAAAAATTATATCTAATGACTTAGATTTTATCTCGTTTTGCATGACATCGGTTCGGTGTTGGCCCGGACCTGAACTGGTCGAATCATATGTCTAATCTAACAATTTGGGGTGCTAGAAGATCGGTAAAAAGGTTTGTTTGTCGATTCGAAGCTCCATTGAGGAGTTGATTTTTCACGAGTGAGCGATCGAGGGCCTCGAATTGGTCCCGACCCTCCGAGCGATCGTTCAACAGTACCTTGAGGACCCATTGGCGTGATATCACTATTCTAGTGAGGTAGGGGTTCAATTACCAAGTTTTATACCTATTTAGATTAAAAATGTGCATTATGACCTATTTCTTGAAAATGTCGATTTTCATGGAATTCAATGGTTTGATTGGATATTTGATAAATTTGGGAACTGTTGAGATATATTGAATTGTTTTGGGATTGGTTGGTATGGTTTTTATACAGGTTCAAAATTTTGGTTTTGGGATAATACAGCCGTTATACTGCCTGATTTTTTGTAAATTCCTGAATAATACCAAATGAGTTTTAAAGCATGATTTCTTGATATGCTTAATGTATGGTTATTACACACTATGATATGTTGTACCTACCATAGGATCACATATTTGAGTTCCATTTTAGCATCATGGTATTTTGATCACTGGCAAGTTGCTGCAGTGCTAGGTGAGAGGCCTCCCTACGCAGGATTTGCTGACACCCCTCCGGATAATATCAGGATGCTGAGTACCTCTGTTATAGAGGTATTACAAGACCGTGATGAGAGTATGAGAGCTCATGTATATACTTACACTTGCTTGATTTATGATATGTACAACATGGTGACTTTGGTTTTGTTTGAAAACAAGATTATGATTTTGGGTTTTGGTTTTAACAACATGATTGTAACTTAAATTTTGGCTTTGATTAAATGATTACTTATGATCTTGATTACTTTGCGAACTTATTTTATAAATGAGTTTTGGAAATGTGCTAACCATGCAGGATTGAAAAGTTGCATTCATACCAAAAGGGGTAATTGAAATTCCTACTGAGCATGTGAATGCTCACCCCCCCCATTCTTTCCCTTTCTCAGGTGATTTACAGTGCAACTTGGGCAACTCCGTGGCGGAGTAATCTTTGAGAAGTTTATCCTAATTTTATGGTTGATAATAAACTTTGGATTTGTAATAATATTTAAGGCTCATACTTTGGATTTAGCCTATATTATCTATGATGCCTATTGGTGATGACGATGTGATGCATATTTATGTTTTATTACTATTATTAACAGTCTATGTCTAGTAGTGATCACAAATTGTGGGAATTTATATTTTAAACTATTTCTATAAACTTTTACAGAAGGTGTCGTTTTTAAACTAGTTGTCATTTTTTTTTTGAAGAAGAATTGAAGTTTCTAAAATTTTTAAAATAAATTATGGGTTTCCACTTGTGAAATTCCTTTTTTACCATTGGCCCGGGGTTTGGGTCGTGACAGAAGATTTTTGGTATCAAAGCAGAGGTTTAATTACCTTAGATGTGACACCATTAGACTAGATTATGACTTTTTTTTCAAAAGTAATTGCATCACTATCTCGCTAATACTTTGGCATATGAATACAGAACTATAATGCCTCCGAGGAGAACAATACCGAGGCAAGAGCCTAGGGTTAAAACACCTCCACCACAACAGCAAGTCGCTGATCCTTTTGCCGACTTATATAATACTCTACGAGCATTATCGGGTCTGAGGACAGAACGAAACCTTGAGGCTCGTCAGACTAATATCTTCAAGGACTTCACGAAGATCAATCCACCATCATTCGATGGGAAACCTAATCCCACCTCAGCTGAGAGATGGCTTAGAGATGTCAAGAGGACCTTCACAACTATTAGGACGCCAGCAGAGTTCCAAGTAATATTTGCCACTTATAAATTGACTGATGGAGCTATTAATTGGTGGGAGGCTATCAAGTTGACCCAGGACGTGACTGACATGACTTGGGAAGCCTTTGAGGGATTATTCAGGAGTTATTATGCTAATGCTAGTCATAGAGCTACTATGATTAGAGAGTATGAATGGCTCAAGCAGGGTGACATGACAGTGAATGAGTATTATGTGCATTTTATGGAGTTGGCACAATATACATATGCACCCAGGATGGACCATACCCTCTAGATTGTCAAGTTCATGGAGGCTTTGAGACCAGCCATCTTAGAGATGGTTGTGACCCAACCCTTTAGCAATTTGGTTGACTTAGTTGCCATAGCCCAAAAAGCCGAGGCTTTTCTTAATGATCGGTCAGCAACGAGAGATCATTCAAGAAACAAGGGCAACGAGAGGAAAATGAACAAGCAAAGCCAAGGGCAATGGCAAGGGCAGAATTCTTAGAACAGTGGAAGTAGTAACAGTATTGGCTCTTTAGGGAAAAGTCGTTATAGACCGTATGGATGCTTTAATTATGGACAGCAAGGCCACCAGAAGAAAGTTTGCCCCTACCGTCAACATGGATCTCCATTTTCTCAATGAGGATCACAGGGAAGTCAGAGTGCCTCAGTTCCTTTTCAGGGCAGTCAGACGAGGCCAGTGCAATCTCATACCCAGTCTCAGGCATTCACTTCCACTCCTTATCAGCAGCCTTATGGTCCTCAGTACCAGCATCAGTATAGGCAGCAGGGTTCAAGCTATAACCAAGGCTATACTCAGAATTTCCAGACTCCACAAAGTTTTGGAAAGCAAAGAGGGTGTGGATATACCAGTACCAGTCCAGGAACTAGTAGCAATCGCCCAGGTCAAGGAAGAGGAAACAAAGGAAAAGGAAAAACTTTGGGTCAAGCCTATACGGTTGGAGAGGTAGATAAGACTTAGGACCACATGGACAGAGGTGTTGTTGATGGTATGATTCTTATTTCTCATTCTTGGGTTCATGTCTTATTTGATACTGGTGCTTCCCATTCTTTCATCTCCATGTTGTTTGCTCAAATGTTGGGATTGGAATGTTCTATGTTGAACTATGTATTGACTTTGGGAACACCTATGGGTAGAGTTACCGATGTTTCTACTATCTGTCATGGTTGTCTTGTTGTGATTGATGATAGGAAGCTACTAGCAGATTTAGTTGTGTTACTTTTGCAACAATTTGATGTGATTCTCGGTATGGATTGGCTATCCAAGTACCAAGCAATAGTTGACTGTTTCAATAAGAAAGTGACTCTCTTTCTAAAGGACGGGCATCCTGTTGTTTACCAAGCTCACTTGAATCCTTTGAAACCGAGTCCTATTCAAAAAGCATGCATAGGTGGAAGGAAGAAGCTAGAGTGCTATGGGAATTTATTTGCCATCGATGGTGAGATAGGAACAGCCGATCAGTACCCTTAGATATCAGTGGTTAGTAAGTTTCCAGATGTTTTTTCCAAGGATTAACTGGGGCTACCACCTGATAGGGAGATCGAATTTTGCATTGATTTGATTTCCAGGGCTCAGCCAGCTTCTATTCCAGCCTATCGCATGGCTCCAGTGGAAATGAATGAGTTGAGAAGTCAGCTGGATGATCTTTTATCAAAGGGATTCATTAAGAGTAGTTACTCTCCATGAGGTGCTCCTGTTCTGTTTGTCAAGAAAGTTGATGGAACGTTTCGGCTCTGTGTGGATTACAGAAAACTGAATCAGTTAACAGTAATGAATCTTATGTGGTGTATACTGATGCTTCTGGTTTAGGATTGGGATGTGTCTTAATGCAGAATGGCAAGGTAGTAGCTAATGCTTCCCTCAGTTGAAGCCACATGAGAATAACTACCCCACTCATGATCTAGAGTTAGCAGTTGTGATCTTTGCTCTTAAGATATAGAGAGGCTATCTGTAAAGTGTGAACTTTGAGATTTATTCTGACCATAAGAGTTTGAAGTATCTATTCACTCAACGAGACTTGAACTTAAGACAAAGAAAATGGGTTGAGTATATGGAGGACTATGATTTCGAACTTCAGTATCATCCTAGAAAGGCTAATGTTGTAGCTGATGCTTTGAGTAGAAAGTCTCATAGCATGTTTGCTTCGTTGATACTAGAAGATTGGAAGAATTCGGTTACCATTGGTGACTATAACTTGGAGTATAGTAAAAATGAGAAAACTGCTTGTATCAGTAACATTGTGGCTATACCATCACTCCTCCAGATGGCACAGCAAAGTCGATGGTGAGATCAAGAATTGAGAGCGGTCCGGAATCAACTTCAGAATGGTGAGCAGTTGGATAGTTGGAGTACCAATAAAGAAGGGTTTGTGCTTTTCAATGAAAGGCTAGCTGTAGCCAATGACCCTTATCTTAGAGAAACTATTCTGACTGAGGCTCACAAGACTAAGTTCACAGTACATCCTGGTAGCACTAAGATGTACCATGATTTGAAGAGGAAGTACTGGTGGAAAGGCATAAAACGAGAGGTAGCTACTTTTGTAGCTAAATGTATGACTTGTTAGCATGTCAAGGCAGAACACCAGAGGCCAGTTAGACTACTTTAGCCTTTACCTATTCTAGAATGGAAATGGGATAAAATTACTATGGATTTTGTAGCAAGCCTACCAAAGTCTCAAAGAAAGAATGACATTGTTTGGGTGATAGTTGATCGGATGACAAAAACCGCACACTTCATATCGATCAAGATTGACTTTTCACTCACCCGACTTAGTCGTCTTTATGTGGATAATATTGTTCGCTTACATAGGATACCATCAAGCATAGTTTCTGACAGAGATCCAAGATTTGCATCAATATTCTTGAGAGCTTTACAAAGAGCTTTGGGAACATAACTGAATCTTAGTACAGCTCATTATCCTCAGATAGATGGCCAATCTGAGAGGACTATATAGATCCTAGAGGACATGCTTCATTCATGTATACTAGATTTAGGGGGAAGCTGGGATGATCACCTGTCATTAGTAGAGTTTGTTTACAATATCAACTACCAAACTAGTCTTGGTATGGCTCCATATAAGGTACTATATGGGAGACCCTGCAGATTACCATTATGTTGGGCTGATGCAGAGGAGCGTGTTACTCTTGTCTCTTTCACACACGGCCAAGGGAACTAGCTGCCGCCGGCCTTCATCGTGCCCCGCCGCCGCACCTAGATGACGCGCTGCCCAGCCGAGCTGATTGCCGAAACTCTGAGACCGCCAGAGTGCCGCATTGCTGAGGGAGGGAGCGAAGCTCCGCCGCTGCTATCGCTCGCCGTCGAGAATTTTGGCGACGAAAAGTCACGAAATTGGTGGCATTCGAATCCTCTCGTCATAGGCTTTCTCCAGGTATATATATCACGATCTCATTTTGCCCGGTTTGAAAGTTGCTATTTTAGGGTATTTTGAGTTTCGAATTTTAGTTTTCGATCCGAACATTAGATTTCGTTTTTATTGTCATTTTTGTAATGTACTCAGAAAATGATGAAGTTTGGTATATATATATATATATATATATATATATATATATATATATTGACTATATTTAGTGATCGGTACGAAAAATCATATCTAACGGCTTAAATTTTATCTCGCTTTGCGTGACACCGGTCTAGTGTCGACCCGGATCCGAACTGGTCGAATCATATGTCTAATTTAGCTATTTTGGGTGCTAGGTTATCGGTAAAGAGGTTTGTTTGTCGATTTAAAGCTCCGTTAAGGAGTTAATTTTTTACAAGTGAGCGATCAAAGGCTTAGAATTGGTTCCCGACCCTCCGAGCGATCGTTCAACGGCATCTTGAGGACCTATTGGCGTGATATCACTATTCTAGTGGGGTAGGGGTACAATTACCAAGTTTTATACCTATTTTGATTTAAAATGTGCATTATGACTAATTTCTTGAAAATATCGATTTTAATAGAATTCAATGGTTTGATTGGATATTTGATAAATTTGTAAACTGTTGAGATATATTGGATTATTCTAGGATTGGTTGGTATGGTTTTTATGCAGGTTCAAAATTTTCGTTTTGGGAAAATACAGCTATTATGCTGCCCAATTTTCTGTAAATCCCAGAATAATACCAAATGAGTTTTAAAGCACGATTTCTTGATATTCTTGATGCATGGTTATTACACACTATGATATGTTGTACCTACCATAGGATCACATATTTGAGTTCTATTTTAGTATCATGTTATTTAGATCCCTGACAAGTTACTGCAGTGCTAGATGAGAGGCCTAAGACCCTGAGCAGGATTTGCTGACACCTCTCCGGGTAGTGTCAGGATACTGGGTACCTCTGTTACACAGGTATTACAGGACCGTGATGAGAGTATGAGAGCTCATGTATATACTTACACTTGGTTGATTTATGATATGTACAACATAGTGACTTTGGTTTTGTTTGAAAACATGATTATGATTTTGGGTTTTGGTTTTAACAACATGATTGTGACTTAAATTTTAATTTTGATTAAATGATTACTTATGATCTTGATTACTTTGCGAACTTATTTTATAAATGAGTTTTGGAAAGATGCTAACCATATAGGTTTGAAAAGTTGCATTCATACTAAAAAGGGTAATTGAAATTCCTACTGAACTTGTGAAAGCTCACCCCCCATTTCTTTCCCTTCTCAGGTGATTTACAGTGCGACTTGGACAACTTCGAGGCGGAGTAATCTTTGAGAAGTTTATCCTAATTTTGTGGTTAGTAAATCACTTTGGATTTATAATAATATTTAAGGCTCGTACTTTGGATTTAGCATGTATTATCTATGATGCCTACTAGTGATGACGATGTATATTTATGTTTTATTACTATTATTAACAGTCTATGTCTAGTGGTGATCACAACTGTGGGAATTTATATTTTATACTAGTTCTATAAACTTTTATACAAACTATCGTTTTTAAACTAGTTGTCGTTTTTTTTTTTTTTTTAAATTGCAGTTTTTAAAATTTTCTAAAATAAATTATGAGTTCCACTTATGAAATTCCTTTTTTGCTCCTACTGACCTAGGGTTTTGGTCGTGACAATGTGAATTTTATTGTAGTTCAAGAAGATTTATAATTATCACAAAGATTCACACTTCAAAACTTAATTTTAGATTACTTATTAGTTACTAGATGGAGGACAGACAATATTCGATAACTTTGCTTCGGGTCGGTTCAGTTTGAATACCTGGAGATTTAATTTAAAGTCATATTTATCGGCATGGGTTTGATCTTAAATACTGACTATATTGGGAAACACAAGTCGAAAAATGTAGACAAACAAAAGTAGCATAGCGTAAACATACAAAACCGACAACATCAAATTTCATTACAAGGAAATAATAGAAAGACAATCCAAAATAGACAATCCAAAACGACAAAAACAAATGCGGAAATTACAACACAATTATACATATTTAATGTATGGATAAGCACATATTATTTTATTTCCTAAAGTGTTTTAAAACACAACTCAGTCGATTACTACTAAGCCACTTTGTAAATTAATTTGATTGGCCCAAGGCTTGGTTTCTCAACGCAATGACCTGGACCCAAGCCGGCCTAGCGGTGATATCCGCCAACCAGGCGCTGACACGTGGCCTAGCGTCAAACAGTTTCTTAACACTCGTGAGGAGCAAATACTCCGCCGTGGGCAAGTGGTGAAGGTCAGCCAATGTAAAGCGATCGCCGCCCAAGTATTTGGACTCGGACAGCCTTTTCTCGTACACATCGAGAACCTTAGCAAGCTTAGCCTCGTTCTCCTCGACCACAGCCTGGTCCGTTTCCGACCCGAACATCCTGGGCTTCACGGCCAGCTCCCAGTTCAGCTTCGACCCAGCCGGGTCAAAATGGTGGGCCTCCACCTCGGACCAAAGAGACTCGATGGCCTGCTCCTTTGGGTCAGTGTAGACTAGATCTGTTCCCTGGTTCGCGTATTGCTTAGCAATGTAGTTCGTTATAGCTCTAGATTCTACAATAGAAATTAAATTCATAATGTTATACATAATATAATTTTAACTAGATTGAAAAAAAAAAAAAGAAAAATTGCGAAGGAAAATAATAATTTTTTTACCAAAGAGCTTCAGATCTCCATCCTCAAAAGCTGGAACTTGACCGAAAGGCTGTACACAAAAATTATAATGTATGAGAAATGAATTTTTTAAAAAAATTAAAAGGAATTGGGTTAGTGTTTATGTTAATGTAGACTTACGTTGAGAGAAATAAAGGGTTCCTTCTTGTGTTCACCGGTTCTCATGTCAACGGGAACAAGCTCAAAATCAAGGCCCTTTTCGTTGAGAGCGGCTATGACTCGCATTGTGGCTGTTGAGTATGCGGATCCATAGACTTTAATGGGTGCCATTATGAGATTGGATTTGGAGTTTTGATATAAATGAAAAACGAGAGAGAAATGTTGGATTTTGGTCAAGGGATGTTGGAATTTAGGGTGTCTTTATAAGGTGGGAAGCCCTGGCCAAACGCTTCTTTAGTTCTTGCTCAATGAGAGCGCAATAAATTCTTAATATGGTACCGTGGATATGCGGTCCTTGAAATTTAGTAATGCCAAAAGTCGTGGGGAGTTTGATTACGTATTTGGTGACTCTCAAAATAGTTTTTATTTATTTTTTTATTTTTCTTTTTCGAATATTCTGCATCTTTCTTTGACAGGTCCATATTTGATATTTCCGTTTTCGTTCAATAGTCAAGACAATAAAGATTTTTTTATAAAGATTTTTTATTTAAAAATGAGGATAATGGTAAAAAAAATATTCTGAAATTTGGATATCTTACTATTTAAATGCTATGTGAAATAATATTTTAATATTAAAAATTTTTAAAAATTAATACTTCGAATTAATTTACGAAAAATTTTAATTAATAAAATATAATAATATCCTTAAAATTAAAATAAATTATATGGATTAATTAATTAAGGATATTATTATTTTTTTCGTTTCTAAAATTAGTCAAAAAATTTTATCAAAATTTTAATTTTTGATCTCAAAATATTATTTTACAAAGTTCAAATTTCAAAATTTAAATTTTTTTTTTTTTTGCAAATATAAAAAAAAAAGACAATAAAAATTTTTTAGTTTAGTGGGAAAAAAGTTTAAGAAAATAAAAATTAAAAAGTAATCCTGCATATTTAGATAAGGTCTCACGTCACGGGTCACTTAGACAAAGCACAACGTAAAGTTGCAGACAAAACTGATTGGGCCTTGAAAAAGATGTCGGGCTCCGCTGGCATCGTCAAAAAAGAGGGGGCGGGCCCCATTGTGGGTCCACGGTTGTTGGGCTTTGGAAATAACACATTTAACACAGTTCAAGGTGTTGGGCTGTAGTTTCATAGGGAATTACAAAACTATATGGGATGAAAAATCTTGAATTAAACAAAGAGTATTAATAAGAAATGGACTGTGTTTTAGATCAATTTAAAAAAATGAACGTTTTTTATATCTATTTAATTAAGGACCATTTTATAATTTTATTTTGATAAATAATTATTTTTTAGTTAATCTATTTTTTATAAAGTAAATTAATTTTTTTAAAAAAATAAATCAATTTATATTTTGATTTACTAAATATGAAAAATGACTATTTTTTAAATAATTTTCAAAATTTAGCCACTCTTTAACAATATTTGAAAAACGGTTATTTTGTAAACTACGATTTAAAATTCGGTCATTTGGCTAGAAAACTCTTAAAAAAAATTGTGAATCTCAATATTTAGAATGGTAGATTCTTTAAAAAAAAAAAAAAAAAAAGCAGGGAAAATGACATTTTATACAGTTTTTTTTCCCAAAATATTGACCAAAATATGACTTACGAAAATTAAATACTTTTTCGTACGGTCTAGAAGAAAATATTTCCATTTATATGGTGTAAAGTGCGGTAACAAAGTTGTAAATTCATCTTTATTTGCACACAAGGTTTATTAATTAGAAAATAAAATAAATAAACCAAAACACAGGCTGGTTAAAGTGTTTGGCCTAGAACATGCCCGTATTTAAGACATGGTTCCATTAGATTCATCATCACCTTTTTTTTTTCCTGGTCTCATTTCTTTATTTTTCTCTATTTTATTTTCAATTTTCTGAATTTATTTTTTAAAATCCAATTTTCTTTTTTTTTTTCTTCATTAAACCTTATTTCTCATTTTTTATATATATAACTATTGTTGTTTTTAAAGTTTTTTTTTTCCATCTTGAATTCACGATTGTAGCTCTCTAAGGTTTACTTTTTTCTATGATTTACTTATATATATGGCGTTCTCTTATAAGAAAACTAAAATAGTTTTTAGAAAATTTTTTAGTTTCATATGATTTACTTATATATAAGGCATTTTCCTAAAATAAAACAAAATTAGTTTCTTGTGATCTACTTACATACAGAGTATTCTGCTCAAAAGAAACTAAACCAGTTTCTAAGAAACTTTTGTGGTTTTCCTGCGATTTAGTTTTGTATAAAATATTCTGCTAAAGGTAAAGCAAACTGGTTTCCAAAAAGCTTTTGCGATTTCCTGTGATCTACTTATATACATGACATTCTCTTCAAAAGTGGTTTCCAGAAAACTTTTGTAGTTTTCTGTAATTTACTTACGTATAATACATTCCGCTAAACAAAAACCAAATTGACTCCTAGAAAATTTTTACACTTTCATGTGATTTATTTACATATAATATATTTCGCTGAAAGAAAACCAAATTGATTTTTAGTAAACCGTAAAACCTTAGCAGTTTCATGTGATATACTTATGTACATTGCATTTTGCTAAAAAGAAAACAAACTAGTTTCACAGAAATCTTTATGATTTCCAAGAATATAATAAATTTAGCAAGGTGGGCCAAAAAAAAAAAAGAAAAAAAATGAAATATGTACTTCTTGTTTCCTAATATTAGGGAAAAAGCAAAGTAGCAAAAATAACGAATTTTTGTGACAGATTACTATAGAAACTAAAAAAACTAAATTAATATTGAATAGTTTCGAGTAGAAACTAAATTGTTTTCTTAGTTACTTTAGAAACCATACACTAAGAAACCAAATTGATTCTTCTAGTTCTTAGTTACGAGAGAAACAAAATTAGTTTCTTATTTTCTAAGATAATAATAAAATAAAATGAAAAATATTGTTTGTTCAAACTTATTTTGTTTCCTAAAAAAATGGTTACGGCTATACTTGAAACCAAAAACTAAATTAATATTGAGTAGTTTTGAGTGAAAACTAAATTAATTTTGAGTAAAAATTAAATTAGTTTTGAGTAGTAACTAAAAACTAATTTGGATAACTAATCTTTGTAACTAATTACTATGGAAACTAGAAAAACTAAATCGATACTTAGTAGTTTAGAGTAGAAACCTGTAATAATTAGTTTCTCAGTTATTGAAGAAACAAAATTAGTTTTTCAGGTTCTCAGATAATTGAAAAACTAAATTAGTTTCTTATTTTCTATAATAATAACAAAATAAAATGAAAAATATTTTTACTTCAAACTAATTTAGTTTCTTTAAAAAAATATTTTGGTTATAGTTATTCTTGAAACCAAAAATTAAATTAGTATTGAGTAGTAAGAAATTGATTTCTCATTTTCTATGACAATAATAAAATAAAAAGAAAAGTATTTTATTCCAAAAAAAAATCAAACAAGAAAAAATTATAATGGGATTAGTAAGAAAAAAATAAAATGATGATTTTTAAAAACATAAAATGAAAAAAAAAAAATTAAATTAGGAAAGAAAAAAAAAATCTGAAATGGGTTGTCTGGGTTTGAGCCCAGGTTTCAAAGTATTTTCCTAAGATTAGCTAATCTAAGAGGGGAATAAATTAGATTTTAAAAATTTTTGCAAACTTTTCTAATAAAACAACTAGATTATGTAAATAATGAATAATGCAAGTAAAAATAGCAAATAAACAAACACAATCTCAAAGTAAATAAATTAAAGAGGAAGGGATAGAGAGATTTCGAACACTATTTTTACGAAATTCAACAAATACGACGGTTTGACTATGTTCCCATTCCTCAGCAACTTGCCTTTAGCTTTCTATTATCGGATCAAAATTGTAGGCTTGACCGACCCTTGCACAAATGGAGCGAATTCTTCTTCGACACACCTAAGCGTTTACAATAGTTTTGACTTCACCTCTATCATGCCTAACTTCGAATTGTTTAGACTAAGCCGGTTGTTTATGAATCTGTTGTCAACCTCACCTCACAAATACAAAATGTATATTTTAATTGAAATACTCAACAAAAAATTCTCTCCCCTATGTGATTTGATATAATGTAAACTTAGGGATAATGAATGTAAGCACAAGATATGATCTAGTTTGGCTCAATAATTTTGTGAAAAGATTTTTGAAAGTTTGATCACAAATTGTGAGCTATTAAGACTTGAAAGATTATTAAAAATAATGTAGAATTGTTCAAAAGATTGTTTGAGTCTTAAAATAGCTTCTATTTATAAGCTCTTTCGAAAACTAGTAGTTTTGGACCATTTAATACAATTTCTAGAGTTTTCTGTA
Organism: Parasponia andersonii; assembly: GCA_002914805.1. Taxonomy (NCBI): domain Eukaryota; kingdom Viridiplantae; phylum Streptophyta; class Magnoliopsida; order Rosales; family Cannabaceae; genus Trema; species Trema andersonii. The sequence continues at coordinate 1,268,866 of JXTB01000049.1, forward strand.
GGCCGATAATGTTTCTGGTAGAATTCTAAAAACTAGCCATTGAAAGTGCGACTGTAACAGTCAAATTTTAACAGTTATTTTTTATTTACAATAAGGACTGGTAGACAGCCCTTGTCTATTGATAGACCACCTGTATTAGCGTTAGACCAGTGAGTCTACCGTTTCTATAAAAATTCATTTTCTTTTATCCTTTTTTCATAAAAAGTGATCATTAACTTAATTTTAAGATAGTTTAGTGACTTTTAAATAACATAAAATTTATTTTAAAGGTATTCATTTAACTTTTCAAGTCAAATGGTCATTTTGAACGTAATTTAAGAACTTTAGTTTAGAAAAAAAAAAAAAAAAACTACTTGTTAAAAAATTTGAGCTCATAAACGATCATAAAGACTAAATATTTTTACCTTTTTTCTAACTAAGTCTTTTATCATTGATCTTTGATGGTCTTCACACTTCAAGCTCTTCTCTTCATAGTTTATCTTGAATATCTTTTGTGATTTATTATTAATTTGCTACATACTCAAGTAGATTATTGGTCTTTAATCATATGTTTGTTAACGTCAAAACATAAGCATAAGATTGAAACCTAAAAGGTCAATAATATCCCCCTTTTTTATGATAATAAATATTTGATTTTTGTAAAAAGGCCTAGAGTACAAATTTTATTTATTTTATAATAAAGATCCTTATTATATATAAAAAAAATTCTTTCTCAAAAAAATATGTTAGAGAAAAATTAAGGCAAGAAACACTCCCTCTTAATTTTATTAAAGATTCAAAAAGTGCATATTTTGAGTGTAAAAGATATAAAAGATAGCATAAAATACCATAAACACATCCATAAAAAATGTTATAAATAGTCCAAATAATAAAAATAGGAAAACTTAGAAGCACACAAAGTTCATAAAGACACACCAAATATATAAGAACACAACCATAAAAAATAAAGAAAAACTAAAGAGGAAGAAGCCCGAAATGAGAACAAAGTATCCTCATCAATTCCTCTTGATGAGTTCGAGAGGCTAAAGAGGAAGAAGCCCGAAATGAGAACAAAGCATCCTTATCAATTCCTCTGGATGAGTTTGAGAGGCTTGTATCTCTACTTGAATAGTTTGGAATTGTTGAGTTTGAGAGTCTTGGGATGATTGAAGTTGGGCTTGCAAGGTCTCAAAATGTTTAACGTCATTAATCTAAAGTTATTGAAGATCAAGATGGAGGGAATTGATGCGATTATTAAGAGAGTAAAAGGCCACTTTAAAATTAAAAAGGGAAGGCTCATGAGATGAACATGGTGGAGGAATATCCATAGGAGCAGCTGGTTGAGCATCATGAGCTCCCTAAGTATCATAAGCCCTCTGAACATCAAGAGCCACCTGAGCAACAAGAGTGGCTTAACCCTTAGGAACCCATTGGCCATTAACTAAGATACAACCTATAAGCTACAAGGATTTTGATTTAACCTCATCTGATATCTTCCAAAGTTTTCTATCCAATTTATCCAAAGTATTAATCTTAAAATGATGGAAAATACGGATCAAGATCATGCCATAAGGAAGAATACTACCATTATCTTTGTTGCCAATTACATTCATGATAGATTGGATGATTAGATAGGCGAGATCAATTTTTCTTCCTACTAAAATGGAATCTATAAGGCAAATGTCCAAGAAAGTCGATTCATCCAAATGTCCACCACGAGGTATTGCGTTAAATTTAGGAACATAAAAAGGATTCTTACTTCTAGAGTAAGTTCGGTAATTCTAGGTTTGGGTAAGAATCTATTGGGAAGACAAATTCTTTGTAAGACATCTTGTGGGCCAAAACCATCAAAGGCAGGCCAAGTGTTTGAGATAATCAATCTATAGCCATCCATGGGTAAATTAAAAAGGCTACTAAGTAAGTTTTGAGTGATAGTATAGTCGATCCCTTTAAGACTACCATGAATCCCATTAATACCTAGTATTGTATGAGCACTAGCATAGAAACCTCGAACCAATCTCTCATATCCGGTCTCACTAATTTAGCAATAAGATATCAACCCTATTCGTTCCATCAATATTCAAATCTAACACACTCTAGGTGAATAAAATTATATGTTCTTCCCCAAATTTTTTTTCTTTTATACATAATTTCTCTATATCTATGAATAAGTATCATGTCCAATATCATTATGATACCGACAGAACTTGTTGGGGTCGCGCTTTGTCCTGTCTCGCTTCATCGGCCCCGGTTGACGATATCGCTCCTGTTGGTTTGTGACCGCATAGATATGATCTATGGGAGCGTTTAACTCGGTGTGGTTGGTGAACCTCATGGGAGCCTTTGAAGTCTCCTGCCTTTTAGGCCTCGGCTGATTCTCATTGGCCTGGTCACTGCTCCTCTTGTTCTTCTTACCGCTACCGCTGTTGTCGGTGACGACCGCAACCTTTGCCGCATCTGTCTTTCCTCCTTTTTTGGTCTTTTGAAGGTTCTCACGGGAAGATTCTAACCTTAGATGTCGACCAACTCTTCGGTAGAAGTCTTCGAGAGTTCTACATTCTCTCTCGAGCAATTCCTCCCAGAGCTTTGTTTCTGGTCGCACCCCTGCCATCATAAGAGTAAGAACTCCTCCTTCAGGGGGGTTGTTGACCTTTGCTAACTCTGTGGTGAATCGGTTGAGATAAGATCGTAGAGTCTCCTCTGGACCTTGTCGGATTGCAGATAAACTGACAAGCGGAATAGTGAAGTTCTTTGCGGCCTGAAATTGCCTTAAGAACGCCGTCTGCAGTTGTTGCCAGGATGAAATCGAACCGGGTTTGAGTCCTCGGAACCACTTCTTTGCCGCTCCGGAGAGGGTTACAGCGAAACATCTGCAGCGAGCATGATCATTAACCTGATGAAGCTCCATCAGGTCACTGAAGTGATCCATGTGATCCTGCGGATCAGTCTTTCCATCAAAAGTATTGATTGTGGGAAGTCTGAATCCGGTGGGAAGGGCTGCAGCTCGAACTTCCTCGCTAAATGGCGACTGGCGATACCCATCAGCGAGCTCATCATCCCAGCCAGCAAGTGCATCTAATGCGATCCGTAAATTGTGAACGTCGACGTTCAGAGGGAAAGCATCATTCCTTGCTGGTGGTATGAGCGACCTTCGTTCGTTATCTTGTTTCGCAGCGGGCTGGTCTGGTAAGGTCGGGTTTTCAAGAAGAAGAACATCAAACCTTGATTTTGGTCATTGTTCATCTTTTCTAGCCTCGGAGCCTTGGCTCTTGTCCTAGTATCTTCACCTCTTAGAGCCATTAAAGGAATGACACAAATAAAGAGGACTCAAGCAAAAAAAAGGCATGTTTCTAGGGTTTAGTTAAAAAGAATTAGAAATATAGAGGGAAAAAAAGTAGTGAAAATTTAAGGCAAGAAATGATGATAGGGAGGCTAGAAATCAAGAATTTAGGGTGAAAATCAAAGAGAAAAATGAAGGAGAAGGATAGGGACAATTTTTGAGTGAAGATAGGAGTTTTTCGTGTGAGACAAGTGAAATAGAAGTGAGAAAAACTAGTTTAAAGAGCTTAAATAGTCGTAGAAATTCGCGCCAGCGGTAAGCCGAAAATTGCTTTTTGGTAGGCTGATTTTGACAAAGAATTTTAACTTTCTAGGTATATTTTTCGATCTACCGATCTGATTTTTTGATCTATCGGCATTTTTTTCGGAAATAAAATAGAACAAAAAACAAAAACAAAAAAAAATATGATAAAATAAATAAATAAAACTTTTATCAAATAAGCATGGAATTAATTTGAAAGCTTTGAGTAAACAAAAAAAAATTAAAAAACTCAAGATAATTCATTTAAATCAACTATATCAAGTCTCTACGATTCATATAAAAACGGTCTTTGCTTAAAGGCTTAGTGAATATATCTGCTAATTGATTTTCAGTACAAATAAATTCTAGTATTATATAATTTTTTACATATAATCATAAAGAAAATGATATCTAATATCAATATGCTTAGCACATAAATATAAAATAGAATTTTTGAACAAATTAATAATACTAGTATTATCATATTTAGTAGATACATGATCATAATTCATACCAAAATCCTTAAGTATTTGTTTCATCCATAGAATTTGTGCACAACAATTAGCCACTGATATATATTCGGCTTCGGTAGTAGAAAAGAGTAACCGAATTTTGTTTCTTACTAAACTAAGATACAAGTGCATAGCCTAGAAAGTGATAAGTGTCACTTGTGCTCTAGCGGACAGTTCTACAACCAGCAAAATCCACATCCGAATAACTAATAATGTTAAAATGTATACCTTTTAGATACCATAATCCTACGTTTATTGTGCCATGTAAATATTTCAATATTCTTTTAATAGCACTAAAATGTGATTCCTCAGTATTTGATTGAAATCTAGTACATAAGCATACAGTAAACATTATATCCAATCTACTAGCCATTAGGTAAAATAGTAATCCGTTCATATCTTGATATTTGATGATATCCACAACTTTACCATTTTCATCTTTATCAAGCTTGATTAAGGAGCTCATTAGTATTCCTATAGTCTTTGAATGCTCTATCTCAATTTTCTTGAGTATATCCTTGATATATTTTAATTAGTTGATAAAAATGTCTTCTTTGCTTTGTTTGTTTGCAGACCAAGACAAAAATTCAGCTCTCCCACCATGCTCATTTCAAATTCGTTATGCATACATTTTGAGAAATCTTTACAAAGGGACACATTAGTAACACCAAAAATAATTTCATCAATATAAATTTGTAGTACTAAAATATCAACCCTATTCTTTTTTATAAAGAGAATAGTATCCACTTTTCCCATTGAAAAACTATTTGAAATTAAAAACTGACTTAATCTATCATACCAAGTTCTAGGAGCTTGTTTTAAATAATAAAAAGATTTTTTTAATTTAAATTCATAGTCAAGATACTTATGATTTTGAAAACCAGAAGGTTGAGCCACATATATTTCTTCTAAAATGTATCCATTCAAAAAGGCACTCTTTACGTCTATTTGACAAAGAATAAAATCTTTATGGCATGCAAATGTTAAAAGCATCCTAATAGATTCATAATCGATTCCTTCTTCTTGATTGAAACCTTGGGCCACTAATCTAGTATTGTTTCTCACAATCATCCCATGCTCGTCAACTTTATTTCTAAAGATCCATTTAGTTCTAATAATTGATTTATTATTAGGTCTTAAAACTGATTCCAAAATATCATTTCTTTTAAATTGAATTAATTCTTTTTACACAGCTAAAATACAAGATTCATCTTTTCCAGTATCTTTAAAACTTTTAGACTCGAAAAACTATATTATTACAAATATTTCTAAGTGATACTCTAGTCTTGACATCTTGTAAAAGATCATCTAGAATTTAGTCTTTAAGATGAGCATGACTAAATTTTAAATCTTGAGAAAGAGTTAGAGTTTTACTATTCTCGCTTTGTTCACCTTTCTTAAGATTTTGATCTTGTCGTAGATGAACTTCTTTTTCTTTCTTCGGCTCATTAATGCTTAAATTGTCTAAGTCTTGTTCCATATCTCTAATATCGTCATCATCTATATTTTTTACTTAGAGAGAATGTTAGTTTCATCAAAAACAACATATATAGATTCCTCTACAACTAAAGTTTTTTTGTTAAAAACTCGATAAGCTTTACTAGCAGTAGAATAACTAAGAAATATACTAACATCAAATTTTGAATCAAATTTGCCCAAATTATCTTTAGTATTCAAAATAAAACATTTGCAACTAAAAACTTTGAAATAACTAATATTGTGTTTCCTATCCTTCCAAAGCTCATAAAGAGTCTTGTTCAAAGTAGGTGTAATCATTACCCTATTAATTATATAGCAAGCAGTATTTATGGCCTCAACCTAAAAATATTTTGATAAGGCATGATCATTTAGCATAGTTTTTGCTATTTTTTGTAGAGTTCTATTCTTCTTTTCTACAATCTCATTTTATTGAGGAGTTCTAGGTGCAGAAAAATTATGATCAAAATCATTTTCTTTGAAAAATTCTTCTAATTCATCATTTTCAAATTCAACACGATGATCACTTTTGATAGAAGTAATAATATTTTTTTTTTCATTTTGCACCTTTCTACAAAATTAGCAAAGATTTTTATCACATCGTTTTTATACGCTAAAAATAGAACTCGAGTAAATCTTGAAAATCATCAACTTTCACAAAAGCATAATGTTTTCCACCAAGACTTATAGTTCTTGATGGTCCAAATAAATCCATGTGAAATAGTAGTAATGGACTAGAGTTGAAATAAAATTTTTAGATTTGAAAGAACTTTTAACATATTTTCCAAATTAATATGCATCACAAATTTTGTCTTTTTAAAAAATCAAACTTAGTAAACAATTCACAAGATTTTTTTCTTTGAAAGTTTTGAAATAGTTCCCATACTAATATCTCTAAGTCTTTTGTATCAAAGCCAAGAATCACCTTTCATAAACGAAATTATCTTGATTAGAGTATTTTTTTAATATTGATAATGTAAACATTATCTTTTATTTCTCCAATGAAGATGATTCTTTTAAACAAGCATTCTCAATTAAGCATTTGGAAGATTCAAAAATAAATTTATAATCTTTATTACAAAATTGACTAGTACTATATAAATTATGCTTAAAACTATCAACAAGTAAGACATTTTCCATAATAGGTGAAGATGAGTTATTGATATTACCAATTCTCATAATTTTGCCTTTGGCATTGTCTCTAAAAATAACACACCCTCTATTTTTTTTCGTAAATGAGGAGAGCAAAAAGATATCACTGGTTATATGTTTAGAACAACTACTATCCAAGAACCAAAGGTTTTGGTCTTTCTTCTTCTTTTGTACTTACAAAAAAAAAATCAAACTTTGATTTTTGTTACCTATACTAATTTAGGTCCTTTGAGGGTTAGTCTTCGTTTCTTTTGGAACCCATGTCAACTTTCCTTTAAAATACACATTCTTTTTAATAGAGCAAGAGTAGCTAGCGTGACCATCGTGATTGCAATAGTTACAAGTATATTTAATGTCACTAGAAGTAGCTTTCACAAAATAGTTTTTGAGATATTTTTCTTTGATAAATGATTTGTATCCTAAATCTCTTTAATCAAAAATATATATTTGTCTACCAATCATTAACTCAAAATTTTTCTTTCCATTTATAAATTTGTGGATAATGTTGGTCAAATCTAAAAATTTTTCATTTAACGAAGTATTTTTAATTTTTAACCTTTCACACACCTCACAATGTAAATTTGCTTCTTTCATTTTAGCAAAATCATCAACTTCTTTGACAAGATAAAAAATTTCTTTTTAAGAGCATTATTTTTCATAATGGGTTTTTCATAGTTCTTATGTAAATCATTAAATCATTTAATAATTCTGCATAAGATAAATCATTTTCATCATACTCATCATTATCATGAAGTAAATTATTACTAGAGTTAAGAAAGTTTATTTTATTTTCAATAGTCATGAAGCACATATTGGCAATTTTCTCTTTTGTTTCTTTGTCAGATCCTTCTTTATCGCTATCATCCCAAGTAGTCTTCATTGTCTTCTTTTTCATCCTTTTCCTCAGTTTACACTCGTTTTTCATGTGTTCAAGCTTTTTGCATTTAAAACATATGATAGGATCATCTCTAGCTTTCTTTTCTCTATAGTCATTTCTCTTGTTGTTGTTTTTTTTAAGGGTTTTCTTCCTTGAATTTTAAGTATTTCTTGTACTTCTTAGTGAGAAAAGTAATGTCATCAATCTCACTATCATCAAGTTCATCATCACCTTCTTCTTCTTGAGTAGATGTCTTGAGGGCTATAGTTTTCTTTTTCTTTTCATTTTCATCTTCTTGATTGTGCTCTTTCATCATAATCTCATGAGTCATGCGTGATCCGATAAACTCTTTGAGTGGGAGCTTAGAAAGATTTTTAGCTTATCTAATGGCCTTCACTTTTCCTTGAGAAGCTTTAGGTAGACTCCTAAGGATCTTGTTTACCAATTTGGTTGAATCATAAGTTCTACCAAAAGCATTAGTGATAAAAGTGAAGTGAGTAAATATTTGAGCAATTGTTTCATCACTATTTATTTTGAACAACTCATATTGATGTACTAGCTTTTTCCATATTTCAAAAGTATTAGTAGCTTTTTCTACACGATTATAAATGTTTCTATGTAAACCATAAATCAAATAATTTCTAGCTTTAGCATTTTTGAAAATTGTGATTTTTTTTAATCAAAATCTTCATGTGTTTTTGCAATCTAAGTATCACCTTCTCTTTTCTTAAGAATGATAGGTCTATTCATAACAATATGTTATAAATCATAATCCATAGATAAGAGATAACATTCTATTCTACTTTTTCAAAAGTTAAAATCGATTCCATTGAATAATAGGGGTTTGGTAATAGAAAACCCCTCATTTTAAGAATTCATTGGGAATTAATTGGGTAAGCTTTCTCAAGACGGTTAAGTTAATAATTTCAAAAAATTTGAATACCAAGTTTTAATACCAATTTTTATCCTAAGATTAGTTAATCCAAGAGAGAGGTGAATTAGGTTTTAAAATCTTTTGCAATATTTTTTAATAAAACAACTAGATTATGCCAATAATGAATAAAACAAGTAAACAAACACAATCACAAAGTAAATACATTAAAGAGGTAGGGATAGAGAGATTTCAAACGCAATTTTTACGAAGTTCGACAAACACGACGGTTTGCCTATGACTAGGCCCTCGGCAACTTGCGTTAAGCTTTCTATTATCATATCAAAATTATGGATTTGACTGATCCTTGTACAAACGGAGTGAATTCTTCTTAGGTATACTCAAGCCTTTACATTAATTTTGACTCCGAATCTATTACGCCTAACTTCGGATTGTTTAAACTCTGGTGTCAAACTTACCTATAACTAGGTTGTTTATAAATTCAGTGCCAACCTCACCTCACAAGTACAAAGTGTATGCTTGAATTGAAACACTCAACAAAAAATTCTTACCTCTATGTGATTTGATGCAATGCAAACTTAGGGAAAATAAATGTAAGCACGAGATATGATCTAGTTTGGCTCAATAATTTTGTGAAAAGTTATTCAAAAGTTTGATCACAAAATTTAAGCTATTAAGACTTGAAAGATTATTAAAAGCAATCCAGAATTGTTCAAAAAGATTGTTTGAGTTTTAAAATAGCTTTTATTTATAAGCCTTTTTGAAAACTAGCTATTTTAGACCAATTAACACAATTTATGTAGTTTTCAGTAGACCTGTCAAGTTTCTAGTAGACTTCCAAAGACTAACCGTTAGAAGTGCGATTGTAATAGTCAAATTTTAACAGTTATTTTTTATTTGCAGTAAGGACTAGTAGACTACTCCTATCTACTGGTAGACCGCTTATAATTAGCGGTAGGCCAATAAGTCTACCGGTTCTATAAAAATTCATTTTTTAATCATTTTTCATAAAAAGTGATCATTAACTTAATTCTAAGATAGTTTCATAACTTTTAAATATCATAGAATTTATTTTAAAGATATTCATTTATTTTTTCAAATCAAATGAACATTTTGAAAGTAGTTTAAGAACTTTGATTTTAAAAAAAATTGTTAAAAAATTTGAGCCCATAAATTATCATAAGATGTACTTATATAGATTCTCATACAAGACTAAATGCCTTTAACCTTTTTTCAACTAAGTCTCGTATCGTTGATCTTTGATGGTCTTCACGCTTCAAGCTCTTCATTCCATAATTCATCTTGAATATCTTTTGTGATTTATTTATCAATTTGCTACATACTCAAATAGATTATTAGTCTTCAAGCAGATATTTGTTAATGTCAAAATATGAATATAAGATTGAAACCTAAAAAGGTCTACACAAAGAACAAGTTCTAAGGACTTGCCAATAGGCTGCAAAGCCTTTTGTAGTAGCATATTTGCTCTTTAAATCTATAATAATGGTTTTGAAAAATGAGGACAAAAATTATGAAAATATCACCACGTTTTCTAGCTGAAATAATTAGAAAAATGCCCCCTAAGATTGTACAGAAAAATAAATAATTTGAGAAGGTCGTATTTTTGGTATCCTTTTTTTTTAAAACGTAGGTAAAAGTGTCCTAAACCCAAACAAATACAGTGACCAGAAACTTGCTATACTACCACAAAAAATAACGTTCTCTAACTTTCTCACTAGAAAATTGGCTTAGTAACACAGTGGATTGTATATTGATTATGAAATCATAGTAATAATCGTGGTAATAACTATAATAATATAAAACAACAATAATAGAAAGAAAGCACAAAAAAATATAAAGAAGAAAAGGGGAAACTAATCTTACTATTATCACCATAACTCTATTTATAATAGTAGCTAGAGTTAGTGTGTATACAATGTTACTGTATTAATCCTATAATAAAAACCATCATATATAGGACCAATGGTATTTAAGTAATATCTACATAATAATCCTTTATTTGAAACAACAATTTTTAGTTGGGCTGATTTTTAAAAAATAATTATTAAAATGTCATTTTTTTAAAGATTTGAGTACATAAGTTAATACTGAAACCGATTTATAATAATTTCTAAAATTTAGTGTCCTAAAATATACACACCTAGATTTCTTTTATTTTTCAATCACCTGAAGAAAGGCACCACTGGATTTCTTTTTGCTTTTAATCACCTAAAGAAAAGGCAGATCTTAACGACAAAAAGCTAAATAAAAAGTATACACCGATTCTATGCAACAAGAAGTAATTCATCTCTTAGCATCCTCTAAGTATGCAAAAGTAATAAGAGTACCCATTATTTAGAATCTTGATCGTAATTTCAAGTCATATCGGGGGTTAGATGTGAAAGCCCATTATCCTTAATGGGGTAAGGTAAGGATTGGGTAATAGTAGGTATTTTTCTTTAATTTGTAATAAGTAGAGGTCTTTAGTTAAGTCCCACTTTAAAAAAAAAAAATAGTAAAAAAAGCATTATTTTCACTTTCCTAAATTTTTATGTGAAGTTGAATGTTAGGATTGATTTTTTCTTTCCTTTTTTTTTTTTTCCTTCTTTGGGAGCAAAAGTATAAGACAAATGTGGAGTGAGCAAAAAATGTGACAAGAGTTACCCGACTAATTAACAAATAAAATAACTTGACTATTCAACAAGTCACGACCCGAGGCTGAGGTCAATGGCAAAATGGGTATTTCATAAATTAGAAATACCAAAAATAACTAAATAAAAAGACTCAATTCATTCAAAATTTTCCTCCAGGGACTCTAACCTTTCAAAACTGGCCTCAACAAAATATTTGAATGAAAATAAAATCTCACAGTTATGCGTCACTCATTGAACATAGACCGTAAACAAAACAACTATTTAATAGTCATACATCACAAATCATCTTACACTCAAACTAAGACTTAAGTAGTACAAACTATGTCCAGATTTCATATTCTAATTTATAAAGTTTAATGAAATCCAAATTTTTACTCAAATTTAAATATTTCACAAATCTCGTAGGAAATTACCAAAATATAAATAAACTAGTTATTCTGCAAATGCCTCAATTTATCTCTTCGGATCCAAATTACACTGAGAGCCACCTGAAGGGAAGAAAGGGATGAGCTAATACTCAATAGAGAATCAATTACAAGTTATTACATATATATAAAATATACTCATGTTGAAGATCCTGCATGTTCAGTATTCCATTCAAAACAGTTCACAAAACTCAAGTAGAAGTCATAGTCTAATGGTCAAACATTTCAAACCATTGTAACAATTATCAAAACTAGTACATATCCATTCAAGCCAACATATATCCATATATGTAATCATGACGTCCAAAGTGTCCTAAGGGATCATTCGTAAGTCCGAGCCACCTAAAAATGCGCCATAAGTCTGATCACCCGATGTGGGGCATCGTAAGTCCGATCACCCGATATAGGGCATCGTAAATGTGTGAATGTATACAAATGTTTTATAAATGATATAATAAGAATATGTACCATTTCCACAGAATCTCAAAATAACCATGCAGTATTCTTTAATCAAATTGCTTCCAGTCTTCAAAACTCAGTTCTCCAACTATTTTGGATTTTCTAAAAATTTCGGCATTACAACAGCTATTTTCTATCAAAACCCAAGAATCCAATTTCCTGCAGATATTAATCCAAAACAATGTATATGACACGCAAACCAGTGGGACGTGTCTCCCAGGCTATGAAACTCCATACCTCAGTAACATTTCTCGGTCTTTCCCATCCTAGAATAGACTCTATCTTAGATGGATCAACTGAGATACCATTTTGAGAAATCATATGGCCCAAGAATTTAACTTCTATCATCCAGAATTCACATTTCGATCTCTTGGCATATAACTGATGATCTCTCAAAGTCTGAAGCACAGTCCTTAAATATTTAGTATGTTCTTTCCGAGCCTTAGAATAAATCAAAATGTCGTCAACAAACACAACTATGAATCTATTCAAATAAGGCCTGAAGATTCTGTTCATAAGGTCCATGAACGCTGCAAGTGTATTCGTTAACCCGAAAAGGCATAACCAGAAACTCGAAATGACCATATCGAGTCCTGAATGCAGTTTTCGGTATGTCTTCTTTACGAATCTTCAGTTGGTGATACCCAGATCTCAGATCTATCTTTGAAAAGAATTTGGATCCACCGAGTTGGTTAAACAACTCGTCAATTCTTAGCAAAGGATATTTGTTCTTTATTGTAAGCTGGTTTAGCTTTCTTTAGTCCACACAAAGTCTGAGTGTACCATCAGCTTTCTTGGCAAAGAGAACTGGAGCACTCCAAGGTGAGGTACTACTCCTGATGAACCTTTTTGACAATAGGTCATCTAGTTATTCCTTTAATTCAGTCATCTCCGTAGGGGCCATTCGATAAGCGGGAATAGAAACTGAGTCGATACAGAATTCCACCTATCTGTCAGGTGGTAATCTAGGTAAATCCTCTGGAAAAATATCAGGAAATTCACTAACCACTGATATCCATGGTTATTTATCAGTAGTTCCTATCTCTCTATCAATGGTGAATAGGCTTCCATAACATTCCAATTTCTTTTTCCCACCAATACTTGCTCTCAGGAGAGGACTGAGGCTTATTAGATTCAAACCAGCTTGATACACAACTAAATAACCATCTTCAGTATGAAGAGTCACCTTTCTTCTATGACAATCCACTATTGGTCTATATTTGGACAACTAGTCCATACCAAGAATCACATAAAATTGGTTCATAGGTATCACAATCAAATTAACTAATAACTCACATCCATCAATGACGATAGAACAAGAGTTGCATATAGTAGACACACTATTGACATTTCCCAAAAAAGTATCAAGATTCAAAGTAGGATCAAAGATTTCAAATTTTAAACCCAACATATTAGCAAATAACACAGATATAAAGGAATATGATGCACCGATATCAAATAACACATGAGCCCAAGAGTGATAAAGTAAGATCATACCATCAACTACTCTAGTTCCAGGCTGATCATATCCCTCTGTCCTGGTTACTGTATAGGTTTGAGCTTTCCCCTTTCCTTTGTTTCCTATGTCTCTACCTGGATGACTATTGCTAGACCTAGTAGTTCTACTGTGGAACTATCTATAACCTCCTTGTGTTCTAGATACCTGAGGTGTCTGGCATCCTGTGGTGAAGGTAGAACCTTGAGGACGATATTGGTGCTGAACAGGAGAGTTTAAAGTCGGAGCTGAGCTCTACAAATAAGTAGGCCTAGTTTGTTGACTAGGGATAGGCATCGAAGTTGCTTGACTCCCTTATGGTCCTCCAGTGGTCGATGAAGGAGTCTGCAAAAGCTGGGGGCAATTTCTTCTAAAATGGCCCTGTTGACCACAGTAGTGGCAGGAATACAGAGTAAAACGCCCACTTCCTGTTGAAACAAAACTGCCACTGCATCCACTGCTCTGTGAACCCTATCATTGCCATCGTCCCTTTTTCATTTTTCGGCCTATACCTTTTCCCTTATATCCACCAGTAATTCCTATATCACAATTAGTGTAGCTTTAATTCTCTGAGCTGTACCATAAGCCTCCATAAGGATAGTAATTGGAAACGGCTCCAGTCTGGTGCGAATCTCTAACCTTAAGTTAGTTCTGAACTGAACCTCTTGCAGTCTCGAATGGTTTCCCAATGTATGAGCATACTGGGAGAGTTCCACAAATCTTGCATAGTATTCATCAACAGTCATACTACCTTATCACAAGATATTGTACTGTTTCAACATTTCATTAACATGGTCGTCATTGGCATACTGTCCTCCGAACAGTTCATCAAGCTGTTTCCAAGTCATAGTGGTGGTGTCATGAGTTAACTTAATAGTATTCCACCAATGATCAGCAGTATCCTAAAGCAAGTACATTGCAAAGCCCACTCTAAACTCTGCTGGTACTGCCAAGGTATCAAATTTCTTCTGAAATTCCCTAAGCCATCTCAATGCAGTTGCAGGATCGTGTTCACCATAAAAGTTTGGTGGGTTCAACTTAATAAAATCCCTGAAGCTTATAGATCGGTCATTTTCAGCAGTCGGCCTTGTCATAAGACCAAGTATCCTCTGCATAGCTTGTT